>JBAMAW010001664.1:0-106971 GCA_037043295.1 Amiota minor
ATACCGGCCAACACAACAGACGATGCCGTTTTGTACCATACCGAAGATCCATATGCTGCGCAAGGAACAATTAGACCTCCATAAATGTAACGAACAGCACGTCTACTGATATCCCACTCACTCCGCAAAATACGGCGCACTTTATTATCCACACCAAACAACCGGTCTCTGAGACGAGCAATATGAGGAATGAAATTCATTCTCTCACCCATGGTTATACCAAGGTATTTAACCTCAGTTACATACCGAAGGCTGCCGGAATCAAGCCTTACGATAGGACTCCGACTTAGTGCCAATTTGCCCATAAGCATTGTCACAGTCTTATCCACTGCCACACTGACACCAACACTACTACTCCATTCAGAAACAAAACGCATGGACTCCTGGCCCTTGCGCCAAATTTCCAAACGCTATTGTCCCTCAATCAGAATGAGCAAATTATCCGCATACGCATCCATCATGAGGTTCCAAATAATTGGACCGCAGATAGAACCCTGTGGACAACCACGAACCACATCCACACTGACACACTCATTCAATCCAACCGCACAAGCATTCTTGTCAGAGAAATAACTCTTCCAAAGAGCCATTTCCCGACTTCCACAATCTCTCTCAATTTTCTCAACACACAATTCCAACTTAGATAGTCGGACGCACCTATAAAATTTCAACAAACACACCTAGCACATTCTTGGAGCTACTTGCCCGAACATAGTCAAACACATAGCCTTGATGTATTTACCGTTCCTAAACCCAAATTGCAAATCAGATATTTGTTCATACACTCTCTCCTGAAGCCTTTCTATCGGAACTCTGTCCAGCACTTTACCAAGTACTGGCAAGAGACTGATGGCCCGAAAAGAACGAGGATTACTCCTAATTCTATCAGGCGACTTCAGAAGCACTATCACTTTAGCACACTTCCACGCTTTGGGAAAATACCCAACCGATACACACTTCCCATATAACGCATTCATGTACTCAGGAATGGCCTTAAAGATGCTGTTACACATCTCTCCGGTCAATCCAACCATACCAGGTGACAAACTCGGCTTCAACTTCGAAATAGCCACCTCTAATTCACCAGCCTCGAGCGGATCACAAGGATCCTCCAACAAAGGTAGAGTTTCCCCACGATCTGCCTGAGGGAATAATGCGCAAAACAAATCATTCATACAATCTCACACATTTGTCTGCCCACCCTTACCCTTACATATTTTATAAGCCTGACCTAAAGGATCATGCTCATTGCGCCGAAGAAAAGCTATCCACTCATCTTTCACTCTTATCAGTAGGCGCTTATACTCTTTCGACACACGACTATACTCAGTTCTAAGTTGGTCTTCATTCATAGCATTATCTCTTCCGAAGTCCACGAATCAGCCTCCGCTTCATGCTTAGTTCATTCGTCCACCACGTCACTCTTCCATGATTGCCCCTATGGCATCTTGGAAACATACAATCACTCACACCACTCAGCCACCTATCCACACTCAATCTGCTCATAAACATTCATTCCAGAGAAGCGGTTTAACAGAGATCTTGATTGTTGCCATCTTCGACGCATTCTGAGTTTTTCCATAACCATTTCCTTTATTTCTTTTGTGTACTTGTGCACTGCTGTAATATTAATTGTGGTTGGTGTGCTTCTCCAAGCTGCAAGTAGAATGATTTTTGTCAGATTAAGGATTTCATTACCTAAGTCAGCAGTGCTGTTTATAACGATTTCTTCAAGATTGTAATCAGATAGGATTCTTTTGAAGTATTCCCACTCGTTGTGTCTACTGACAAGAGTTGGTGGTGGCTTCATAGTAGCTACGCTTTCATAGAGTGGTAGGTATATAGCAGAATGATCAGAAACTATCTACTCCATTTTCAATACACAGATACTTGCCTGAAGTTTTTCTCGAAATAAAGAAGTGTATAAGATCGGGTGTTTTTCGTGAATCTGTCAGCCAGTACGTTGGTGTGCCAGTTGAGTAGGTATTACATCCTGTCATTTGCAGAGCTTTAAAAAGTTCTCTGCCTTTTGTTGTGACGAGTCTTGAGCCCCAGAAAATGTGATAAGCATTGAACTAAATGTTCATGGAAGTGAACCAATCCTCGATGTTTCATTTCTAGTATCGGCAATCTCGCATGTGCCGTGTCCACCTCTGTGTCTTGTGTAAATGCGAGTGATGAAGTGGTACCGGCAGCACCAATCGCGTCGGCTTTATCGTCGGGCATGATGATTTTGTTCAGCGGGGTCACCAAATTAGCTTTTCTTTATTTAGCTTTTATTGATTAAGTTTTTATTTATTAAGTTTTTATCTATTAAACTCTTATTTATTAAATTATGTTATTATTTTAATTAATAAATACAAAATACTTAGCTGGATAATTTTATGACCCGCAGAAATTAGAGCGTCGTATCAAGATGGTGGACAAGATAAAATGAATAAACTAACCTCTTAACAATTATCACGTTATTCCTCAAAAAAGCTTAAAGCTTTTTTGAATTTACCATGGTATGGTGAAAGCTTAATTTGATCATGGAGAAAATAAGAATTGCCACAGTTGCCACATAGATTTGTGGTCCCATACAATCTGTATCTTTCAGCTAAGTTCAATTGTCATTTGAATGTTGAAGCTTGCACGACTGTTAAGAGTGTCAAATAAATTTACAAGTAAGTTTATAAAGGGTATGATTGTGCGACTTTAGAATTTGGTGTTGAGAATGTTGGCCGAATGAAATCGTGATAGATGAGATGCAAAATTTCTTAAAAGGTAGATTTGTTGGTTCCACTGAGGGATATTTGAATTCCCAATGCATTATCAGTTTCATACAATTGTTCGGCTTGTGTCAAACCAAGCCTGGAAGGCAAAATACTTACTTTAGAGAAGGAAATTTGGAACAGGCCGCGGCTAATCCACCAAGAACCAAATTATTTTTGCAAATGAATTTCTGCATATTGAAGTTCTAGAACATTTAGTGTGGGATGGTAAAGGAAAAAAGTGGAGTGTTAGGCAACGTGGGGCAGAGAAAGTTATTTCTCCAATGTATGTTGTATCTCCTAAAGATGTTGAGTTATTTCATTTTCGGTTACTTGTCTTACACGTGGTGCCCAAGTATTTTAAGGATTTACGATTCTATAACGGGGTTGTGTATCAAACTTTTGTGGAAGCATGCCACGCGCGGGGTACTGCATCGAATGATAACGAATGGCGTGAATGTTTAAAATGAAGTAAAACAAACGAATTCTCCAAGATAATTGTGAGTTATTTGGGTTAATTTGTGGTTTGAATGTTCCAGCGAATCTGTTAGTTTTATGAAATGAATTCAAAGATGTTTTTAGTGAAGATTTTCTTATGGACTACAGTTAGGAAATTTCTTGTAATCGAACTCATCTAATACTCGATGATATTCTTGATAATCATAATACTTCATGTCAAGAACTTGGTTCCAATCACTGTTTAATTCCCTGTTGATTTTGTTTTCAGTGATAGTACTAATCGCGTTGAAGTAGAAAATATTTTTGAAGATATGTTGAATAATCAGGTGTTAACAGGTGTAGCGCGTAATATTCGAATTTTAATTCCCCGTATTCATTTGACTTACAATACAAAATACAATACAAAACAATAAGGTACACTTCTTGGTACTTATTATCTTTTAAATAATTTCAGGTAAATTTAACCAAATTGCCTTGAGAAAAAAGTGGTAGTTTCTCCTTTTTTTTTAAGTTTCACTCCACCTGAGCTTATTAGTAATAGAAATGATAATTTAATTCGCACATTTTTTTCGTTCACACGCATACAGTTTTGCTGTGTAAGCGTCTGGAAAACTTTTGTAGTATGAATGCAATTATTATGAGTATTAATAAATTAAGTAAAACACATTTTTATTGGAGACGAGGATGGGATACTGCGGAAACTTACCATTAAAGAAATCTTTTTTCATTTCAATGAATTAACGCGGTATCCTAAAGAACAAAAAAGACTTGTTTTAGTGAAAATCAGTGCAAAACTATAAAAAAAGGGGCTTGTTTTATTGAAGAACAAAAATCAATGCAAAACAAAAAAAAAAAACCAGGGTGCTCACTTTTATTAAAAATAAAAACACGAAACTGTTTTTGTACGGAAGGAAATTAAACAAGAATATCAACGAAAACCTCACATAAGTGTATACATAATATAATACTCGTATAATCGTATCAACTTAACATTATAAAGCAAAAACTATAAAGAAACCAACATCGAGTGAAAGTGAAATTGAAAACGAAAGAACCAAGGTGACTCAAGTGCAGGCAATACCAGCAAAAGCAGAAGCCACAACCCAAAAAACAAACAAGAAGGAAACTAGAAGAATCAAACCAAGGAAAAAGGAAGATTTCCGGAAGAACAATAAAGTCAGAAGTATCAATCACAAAACCTTTGTCACGAATCTTATTTCGTTTTTCATTTTAATTTTTGTTTTTCCTCATTACGTATTACCTAGAAAAATTACCAAAATTTCACGGTAACCAGAATGATCTACGGATTTTCTTAAGTTTAATCGATAGTATTCATCTACTCCTACAAGTATATGATGCTCCTTCACATGCATAATCAAAAGACGCATTAAAGACAAGGCTAGAGAAGTTTTACAGATAAACTGTCATGCAACTTCATGGACAGAAATGAAAAATGTAATAATCAACAATTTTGGCGAATGACGAAATACTGAAGAACTTTTTGACGAACTCTGGGCAACTGCATTTAAGAATATAGCTTTTATGAAGAGTTAAAAAGGAGACTCAGTGCTCATAATTCAAAAACGCAACAAGTGGTTGGCGCATGGCCAGTATCAGTAGAATGCGTTATGATTAATATCCGGTCAGCATAGCATATATTCATTAGCAAAATGCCAGAACTTATGAAGACTATTCTTAATTGCCGCAGACCAGAAACGCTGGAATATGCCATGAAAATATTACATCAAGGGCAATATGCATACATAAACCACCAAAATGTAAATGGATTTGTATATAATCAAACATCCAACCAGAGACAGAACAACAACCGCCAAAACAACCGAAACAACCACAATAATAATTCTCATAACGAACAAAATAACAATGATAATACTAAGGGTAACAACAAGCAAAATAATAATTCCATTAATCAAAATAGTAATTATCGCGGTAAAAATTAGTTTTCAATACAAAACTAACCGTAACAATCATAATAATAATAATAATAACGATAGTAATAATGGCAACCAAAACCGAAACGGAAATAACAATAAAAATGCCAATAGGAATAATTCAAATAACAACTATTATAATAATGGGCATTACTACCGTAATAATGGTAATAATTCAAATAACCATAATAATTGTAATAACAACAGAAACTATTATCAAGGGCAAAATGTACAAAACAACAATTTCCAACAAAATTCAAATCAACAACCATCTGAACTGTTGAACCAATGGAAAATTTTCAATTACCAGCCTCGGAAGCGACCATGTATAAAAATTAAAACCAAAATCGGATACTTAAATTTCATAATCGACTCGGGTGCCTCACACTCATTAATAAATCCAGGACTATGTGGTCCTAAATGGAGGGTACCAATGACTCCAGCAACAGTAAGAACTTTACAACATACAGTTGTAATAAACGAAAAACTAGCCATCCCTACTTTCAAGGAATTCGGAAACTATAATACAAAATTGAAATTTCTCGTTTGAAAATTCTATAACAAATACGACGGTTTAATTGGTCATAATATATTAATTCCATTAAACACGATAATTAATTTAAAGGAACATAAAGTTAAAATTGGAAATAACGAATTACCACTACAATTTCTATCCAAAGAAAATATCAAACCAACGGAAATGACGAACGAAAATCGTACTCCGGAGGAAAAGAAAAATGGACATGAGAAAGTAACTCATGAACCAGAAATAATAAATAACATAATGAAGGAATTCTGACCACTTCTACAAAACCGTGAGGAAAGAAACTTTTGTGTCTACGCTATTGAAAGAAACCCTGAAGAATCAATCCTGGACCAGATAAAGTCGGAACACTTAAACTTGAATTAAAAAGAAAATTTGTTACCTATAATAAAAAAATTTAAAACCATATTCTACACTGAAGACAGCGATCTTTCATTTACAATTATGATAAAACATCAAATTAGGACAACAGATAACGTTCCTATTGCAGCCAAGACATACCGTACCATACCGAAATATACACAAAATTGAAGTAGAAGGACAGTTAAAAAAAATGCTAGCAAAAGAAATCATCAGACACAGTCACTCCCCATATTCTGCACCTGTTTGGGTAATTCTAATGAAAAAGAAATGCCACTAGAAAAACTAAATGGAGACTAGTGATCGATTATCGAAAACCAAATGAAGTAACTATTAATGACTGTTATCCAATCCCCAATATGGAAGAAATTCTCGAGAAATTAGGAAGATGTCAATTCTTCACTACACTGGATTTGGCTAAAGCATTCCATCAAATCGAAATTGAGGAATCAGACATACACAAAACTGCTTTTAGCGTCGAAGGTGCTGAACAGCCCCAGCAACATTTCAACGTTTAATGAACAATGCATCATTAGAACATATTAATAAGATTTGCTTGGTATATATTGATGACATTATAATATTCTCAACATTTCTAAAAGTATTGTACATGTTGAATCAATCAATGGAATTTTTAAAGGATTAACAGAAACCAATTTAAAGGTCCAATTGAACAAATCTGGATTCATGAATCGAGAAACAGAATTACAGAAAAAGAGTGCCTCGCAATATTATGGAGTACTCAGTACTTCCGACCATACTTATTGGGTCGAAAATTCATTATTGAAACCGACCATAGATCACTAACATGGCTGTTTTCCATGAAAGAACCAAATTCCAAACTCTTCAGATGGAGACTACGTCTAGGTGAACACGATTATACCATTAAGTATAAAAAGGGTATCCTTAACGGAAACGCAGATGCATTATCTCGTGTCATGAAAATTTTCAACGATAACGAAAATTTAGTTAAAATCTCGAAAGCTCCAATTTATAACTAGCCCATAAAGTCTACGTTCACCTAACTATTTTTTTTGTAGAAAACAAAAAACGCTATGTTAATATGTAATTCATATAATTTTTTTTGCATGCATTTGTTCTTTACATTCTTACGTATGAAAATTAAAAACAAAAATCTAGATTTTACCGTTCATTTTTCAAATAACAGGATCTAAATGTAGGAACTAGTAAATATAGGCCTCAGAAAGTCTACGTTCAGTTTTAAAAAAAGTTATAAAACATTAAGAACAATAAGTGAAAGTTTAATGTAATACTTTGTTGGATGGCCACGTTGTTTCAAAACCTCAATCAGTCATTTTTGTTTGGCATTGAGTTTACCAACTTCTCTGTTTCCTCTGTCTGCATAACCCTTCGCAAGGCCTCTTTACTAGTTATTTCATGCTGACGAATTCTCTTCTCTAACAGACTCCAAAGATGTTCAATAGGATTGAGATCGGGGGGTGGGCGGTGTTTGCGTTTTAAGCTGTTTTTGAGCATTATACAATAGCCAAAGTCTAACGATCTCCGCAGTATGCTTCGGATCGTTATCCTGTTGGAACCAAAACGTCGTAGATAAGCCAAGTTTATCAGCACTTTCAAATTGTTTTAAATTATTTTTTAAAATGTTTAAATATCCCCATTTACACATTGTCGATTCAATAAATTCCAGCTGGCCCACACCACTAGCCGCCAATACAAACAGGCCCAGTTTTTAACAAGGAAATTGGAGGAGGCAAAAACCATGCCAAATTTAGAAAAATTATCGTAAACGAATTAGATGACGATCATGTTATTACTAATTCTGGACATAAATACTACAAACCACACATTAAAAGACAACAAAACAATAACAAGTAACTTATTACGTTTTTACTGTTAACAACGAACGCTCAACACTTGGAGATACAAGATATTAACGAAGACAATGGCTATATAATAATCAGGACAGAACCAGCATAAATTATAAATATCACCGCATTTGAAGAAAGTAAAGAAATCATTAAAACAAACATAAATATATTGAAAGATCACGTTCAACAGAACAATGTTGCTTTTTCCACCTTGCAAAATAAATTTAGTTTATTAGAAACTCAGATACATAATCTAAAACTCCATTTTATAGAGAAAACAGCCCATTTTAAGGAAAAGGTTTAAAAGTAATAACAGAAACAACTTATAAAAACAAGCCTAGATAAAGTCACAAGACTAGGACAAGACTTAACTATTGAATCAAATAAACAAATTTCTATAATCAAACAACTTTCAGACCAAATAAATAATAATACATATAAACAGAAAACAAAAATTAATGACAAACACATAATAAAGGGACCCAATTTTTTTTTATATTTATTTTAAACATATATTAGGAACATTAAACCAGTTAAAGCTATAAAATATTGTTGTGAGGGAAATAAATTACAGAGATTGATTTAAACACATTTTGAAGGAAAACAAAAGAGAAAGAAGTTTATTAATTGATAATTGGTAAGTCATTTGGGTGGAGTTTGAATAGCCGTCATTGTAATGGCTGCTGTGAAAATTTATTTCTTGGAGAACTGTAGGCATGTTGAGGTCGTTATAAAGTATTGAGTTCCTAACGAACCAGGGGGCATTGGTGATTGTCCTGAGAGCCTTATTTTGCATGACCTGAATTTTCGTACGATTAGAAAAGCTTATTTTCCAAGCTAAGTTTGCACAGGAGCCAGTTCAGTCTTTTCATTATGTAGGAACATGATCGAGCAATGGTGGTGTTTCCATGTCAAGCGTTTATCAAGGAAAAACCCGAAGTATTTCACAACTGAAGACTGTGGAACAGCTAGACACCCAATCATTACCGGAGGTATGTTACTTCTCCTGAGGGTGAATGAACACAGTTGTGATGTACTTGATTTCACCTTAATATTCCATCTAGTGAATCAGGCTTCCAAACGGTTCATATATTGTATATGTAATTGCAGGACTAAAACGGCTTTTATCGGAGATTTGTTAGAACAGAGAACCGCAGTGTCATCCGCGTATGTACCTAGGATAGTGGCATTGGAGATCGTTGGAGTATATCGGCAGTAAAAATGGTGAAAAGCACAGGAGCTAATACACTGCCTTGAGGAACACCTGTCTGAACACCTCTGATTGAAGACTTAGCATGTCTGAATTTTACAAAAAACGTTCTGTTCGACAAAAAGGATTCTGCAACCTTAAAAAGTGCAGAAGGTAGGATATCCTTTAATTTGTGAAGCAGTCCTTGAAGCCAGACACGATCAAAGGCTTTTTCGATGTCCAGAAACGCGCCAGCGCAGTATTGCGTGCCCCCGAGTGCAGATAGAATGTGGTGAATGACTCGATAAACTTGCTCCGGGGTACCATGGTATTCCTGGTGAATTGAAATGACGTTCTGGGGGCCCAATAGAGCCAGTAATCCACCAAGAAATATTCTTTCAAATATTTTGGAGAATAGAGGCAGAGGGCTTATCGGCCTATAAGACGCGACAAGGTTCTCCAGCTTACCAAGTTTTCGAGGCTATCCAACTACGAGACCAATTAAACTTTTTTAAAGAACTTTATCAATATAGACGGCATAGAAGAAGTCATTTTGACGAGTAAATTAAACATTCTATCACGGAATATTCTAATATTTGACTGGATTCAATATCTGACTTAAAAAAGCAAAATTTAAAAGAAACCTTAGTTACAATCAAAGATGAAACATCAAAATGCCAATTGCAGATTCATTAACGAAAATAAAAATCAAATTATAAGCAAAATAACAGAAGGCCTGATAATTGCAAAAGAATTTTGAAAATTTAAATCTTGTACACAACTGTAATCTAAATAAAATTTCACTTTTTAAAAACAATCTTATTAAATTCGATAACTGTAAAATTTGGTTAGGAAATTTAACATTTACAAATAAGGTCACTAAAATATATGACCATATTGTAATACCATCTAAGAAGGTAGATTAACAGAACGGATGAAGAAAGAAGAAAGAAAAAGAAAAAAGAACTATTAATCAAACTTTTAAAGAAACAAGGTGAAAGTTTTTATCTACCCATCAATTATCATAAATCTTGCACTTTTAATAGTGATTTTCAAAATATTTACATTGAAAAGAAAAAATAAGTACATTATCAACCAACCATTAACCTCGCTGGACTCTCAGTCTAAGGGTGGGCGAGTTACAGAAATGATAATTTAATTTCTATATTCGCACATTTTTTTCGTTCACACGCATACAGTTTTGTTGTGTAAGCTTCTGGAAGACTTCCATACTATGAATGCAATTATTGTAAATACAATTCTTATGAATGCAATTCTTATGAATGCAATTCTTATGAATGCAATTCTTATGAATGCAATTCTTGCTATACATTCAAAGACAAATGTAAAACGATACTTTTGCACCGAATTTCCGTCGTGTAATCGTAATTTTTCCTAGAACTCTAGTTATCTAAACTTTGACGTTCCCTTTGTTTTCGCCATCTAGAAAATTAATTTAAAAAGACATTGTTAATTTTAAGAGCATGGAGTATAATAACATTATTATTTTATTTTAATAAAAAAAAAAAAAAAAAGACTATGCATAAGTCTTTGTAAAACATTATTTAATATAAAAATAATATCAAGCATAAGACTTGTTAAAACATTATATTAATAAAACAAATAAAACACATTTTTATTCTTAGTATCTCAAGTCATGCCAAAGTACTTTGCATTATTTGAATACGGAATTTGTACACTGATTATAAGTATAAGGAACAAGATACCGCACTTTATTGTATGCGAATATAATGAGCACAGACTTCGTTTCGTTTAAGTAGTTCCATGTACCATGTACAATCATACATTTCGTTTAAAGCAAATAGTAAATTCGAAGTTGCTTCCAATTCTGTGTCAACTGCAAATGTTGCTGTAACGCAATTTTAATTGCATGGCAGGTTGCATATAAAAAGTAGATACAGGAGTGGACCCAGCACGCTTTCCTGAGGGACCCCAGCATTCATCGTTTTGAGATGTAAATATTCAACATCTGCTTAACTCGAAAGTAACAATCGGATAAGTACAACCTTCATATGCTGAAGTACTGGTTTGATAGGAACTCAAAATTGTTCCGCAGTAATCCTCCATGGCATACTTTGTCGAGGAAAATCGCAGTGGAGGCGTTTTTCTTTTCAAATGCATTTTCAATAATACGAGTTATCCTATGACCCTGGTCAATTGTTGAATGTCTCGAACGAAACTCAAATTGGTGAGTATGTATAATATTTTCATTTTCGATTATAATATTGATTGCTTTAATCAATAACTTTTCAGCCAATATTGATAACATGGGACTAAGCGAGATCGGTCGATAAGACGTTACTTCCTCCACCGATTTGTATGTTTACTCAACAGTATCACCTCTGCAGTTTTCTGATAAATTCAAAAATAATTTAGTTTAAATGTTTCGTTGATGATACATGTTAGCGGTTTAATTATTTTCTTATACTCTTCATGGAATGAATAGTACAATATTATAAGCTTGTCATGAAGTTTGTAACAGGCAGAAGAAGACAAAAAAAAAAAAAAAAAGTACATAAAGTATCTACATTCTTGATCAGCTCAATTAGACAAAGTGTTTAAGCCATGTCCGTCTGTCCGTCTGTATGTATGCAAATTAGTCCCTCAGTTCTTGAGCTAGAAACCTGAAATTTTGCACGAACCTTTCTTATTACCATATACAGTACATTTTCAGAACCACCCGAATCAAACCACAAGGGAGGATACCTCCCATTCAAACCACACATTTGAATTCGTGTTCTTATTAGAAAAATTTTTTTGATATCTGTCCTATCGAACTGAAAGTTTGATACTATCAGTTTTCAATACATGCGGAGGACATTTGTCGGAACCAGCTCGATCGGATCACCAGGGGGTGAACCTCCCATACAAACCACCCATTTGAATTCAAGTTCTTATAAGAAAACCTTTTTTATACTCTTCACGGAGTGAATAGTGTTATAAGTTTATCATGAAGTTTGTAACAGGCAAAAGGAGACGAAAAAAAAACCCAAAAAGTATAAATATTCTTGATCAGCTCAATTAGACAAATTGTTTAAGCCATGTGCGTCTGTCCATCTGTATGTAAACACACAAGTCCCTCAGTTTTTGAGCTAGAAAGCCGAAGATTTGCACGAACCTTTCTTTTTACTATACGGAGTACATATTTCGGAACCACCTAAATCAGACCACTAGGAGGGGTACCTCACATACAAACCACCCATTTGATTTTGTGTTCTTATTAGAAAAACATTTTTGATTTTTGTCCTATCGAACTGCAACGTGGACACTAACAGTTTCCAGAAAAGGTGCAACACATTTGTTGAAACCAGCCCTGTCGGACCACTAGGGGGTACCTTTCATAAAAACCACACTTTTGAAATCCTGTTCTTATTGAAAAAAACTTTTTTGATTTCTGTCCTATCGAACTGAATCTTGGACACTATCAGTATCCAATACAGGCGCAGGACATTTATCGGAGCCAGCTCAATCGGTCCACTAGGGGGGTACCTCCCATACAATCCACCCATTTGAATTAAGCTCTTATAAGAAAACCTTTTTATACTCTTCACGGAGTGAATAGTGTTATAAGCTTGTCATGAAGCTTAAAACAGGCGGTACTTTCCATAAAAACCACACATTTGAATTCATTTTCTTATTAAAAAAAGTTTTTTGATTTCCGTCCTATCGAAATGAAACTTGGACACTATCAGTGTCCAATACAGGCGCAGGACATTTGTCGGAACCAGCTCAATCGGATCACCAGGGGGTGAAGCTCCCATACAAACCACCCATTTGAATTCAAGGTCTTATAAGAAAACCTTTTTTATACTCTTCACGGAGTGCATAGTGTTATAAGTTTGTCAGGAAGTTTTTAACAGGCAAAAGGAGACGAAAAAAAACCCCAAAAAGTATAAATATTCTTGATCAGCTTGGAGAACATTTTTCGGAACCACCTTAATCAGACCACTAGGAGGGGTACCTCACATGCAAACCACCCATATGAATTTGTGTTCTTATTAGAAAAACTTTTTTGATTTATGTCCTAACGAACTGAAACTTGGACACTACCTGTTTGCGATACACCCGCAGGACATTTGTCGGAACCAACTCAATCGTACCACTAGAGTGGTACCTCCCATACAATCCACCTATTTGAATTCAAGTTCTTATTACAATAGAAAAACTTTTTTGTTTTGTGTCCTATCGAACTGAAACTTGGACAAAATCAGTATCCAATACATGCGCAGGACATTTGTCGGAACCACCGAAATCGTACCACTAGTGGAGTACCTCCCAAAAAAACCACCTATTTGAATTCATGTTGTTATTAGAAACGTTTTTTTTACTTTTTTCCTATCAAACTGAAACTTGGACACTATCAGATTCCAAGAAAGGTGCAACATATTTGTCGGAACCAGCTCAATCTGTCCACAAGGGAGTTTACCTACCATACAAACTACCCATTTGAATTCGTGTTCTTATTCAAATTTTTTTTGATTTTTGTCCTATCGAACTAAAACTTGAACACTATCAGTTTCCAAGACATGCGCAGGACATTTGTCGGAACCAGCCTAATCGGACCACTACGGGGAAACCTGCCATACAACCCACCCATTTGAATTCATGTTCTTATTAGAAACCTTGTTTGATTTTTGTCCTATCAAACTGAAACTTGGACACTATCAGTTTCCAAGACAGCTGCAGGACATTTGTCGGAACCACCAGAATTGAACCACTAGGGGCTACCTCCCATTCAAACTACCCATTTGAATTCGTGTTCTTATTAGAAACTTTTTTTGATTTTTGTCCTATCGAACTAAAACTTGAACACTATCAGTTTCCAGGACAAGCGCGGGACATTTGTCAGAACCAGGTCAACCAGACCTCTAGGGGGATACTTACCAGACAAACTACCCATTTGAATTCGTGTTCTTATTAAACATTTTTTTTGAGTTTTGTCCTATCGTACTGAAACTTGGACACTATCAGTTTCCAGGATAGGCGCAGAACATTTGTCAGAACCAGGTCAATCGGACCACTAGTGGGGATACCTACCATACAAACTTCCCATTTGAATTCGTGTTCTTATTAAACATGTTTTTTGATTTTTGTCCTATCGAACTGAAACTTGGACACTATCAGATTCCAGTACATGCGCAGGACATTTGTCGGAACCACCGGAAGCGGACCACTAGTGGAGTACCTCCCCAAAAAACCACCTATTTGAATTCATGTTCTTATTAGAAACTTTTTTTGATTTCAGTCCTATTAAACTGAAACTTGGATACTATCAATTTCCAAGACAGCTGCAGGACATTTGTCGGAACCACCAGAATTGAACCACTAGGGGCTACCTCCCATTCAAACTGCCAATTTGAATTCGTGTTCTTATTAGAAACTTTTTTTGATTTTTGTCCTATCGAACTAAAACTTGAACACTATCAGTTTCCATGACAGGCGCGGGACATTTGTCAGAACCAGGTTAATCGGACCTCTAGGGGGGATACCTACCAGACAAACTACCCATTTGAATTCGTGTTCTTATTAAACATTTTATTAATATTTGTCCTATCAAACTGAAACTTGGACACTATCAGTTTCCAAGACATGCGCAGGACATTTGTCGGAACCACAGGAATCGGACCACTAGTGGAGTACCTCCCCAAAAAACCACCTATTTGAATTCATGTTCTTATTAGAAACTTGTTTTGATTTCTGTCCTATCGAACTGAAACTTGGACATTTCAGTTTCAGAGACCAGGACCAGGTTGTCTCAACAAAATTCCAAGTTTGTGAAACGTTTGACCTTAAGATTTATTTATAGTCATCGGAAAAGCTGGAAATAAAATTCGAATATTATGTGTTACACATGTTAACACCTCGCAATCTATTGAGTTTCGGTGCATTCGTTTTACGCGCATGCGAGGTCCTTTAACTAATGTTTTTCCTGTATTTATTTAAATTCCGTATTGATAATACAATAAAGTGTTATTTTTAAATCAATTTATGGACACTCAGACCACTAACTGATACAGTATTCAAAAACTCAATAGGGAAATTATTATGTTCACGTGCATCGTCACTGACAATTTTATCAAAGCTGTAGTAAGCCTGCTCCTCTCCAGGCATTCTTTTGAAGACTTCTAAATTTATAAATGAACAATCATCATTTTTTGGAACCAAAATAACTGAATTCCAAATGTCAGTAGATAAAATAGTTTCCGGAATATTTTCAAATATATCATTGATGATGTTTACGGGTTCATAAATTAAATTATTCGGTATTTCAACGATATTCGCACCAAACTGAGGAAGAGCTTCAATTTCACCATTACCAAGTGACATAAGAAACTGAACAAATTGAAATTCATGAGGAAGCGCCCTCATATTTCGAGTTAAAGTGACATGATGAAAGTTTCGAAATTTAGACCACGATGTAATCCAATTTTCTATGAGGGTAGCACGTGAACCATGAGGAAAAACAAGCAGGATTTGTTCTCACCACAAATAATTTGTCCCTATTCTCTCCCAAACTCAAGTCTCTCAGCAATCTATCAATTAATTTCATAGCACAAAAAGGACACATTGAAATTTCTTCGATTATAATCAATGACGCAGAATTGAGGAATCTACCTTGACTACTGTTAGAACTGATATTTGAAACTGACTTATCTAATAATGGAATTGGTAATTTTGAAGCATTATGTAAGGTTGTACCACCGATCAAAAGAGTGAAGCGATACCGCTGAAAGCTGTGGGTATACAATGAAGATTTAATTAATTTAATTTATGAATGATTGCTGTTTGGACATAAGTTTTCCACAGCCTGCATGAGCCGTTAAACAAAGTACATTGCACATGATTCAAAAGTTCTCGTAAAACACTATCTATAATATTACGTTGTTCATCATTAGCGCAATTAAACAATCTTCAAAAGTATTTTCTTCTTCAACGCAGTTAGCAATATCACTGAAAACAGAATCAACAGGGAAATAAACGAGGATTGGAATATTAAGTTCTTGACTCATCGATTATAAGAAGAGTTCGATTATAAGAAATTTCTTGACTGTAGTCTATAAGAAAATCTTCACTCATATCATCTTTGAATTCATTCCATAAAGCTAACACATTCAATGGTACATTCAAACCACAAGTAAAACCAAATAACTCTCCCAATTGTCTCGGAGAATTAGTTTGGTTTACTTCATTTCAACATTCACGCCATTCATTGTCATTCGATGCAGTCCCCGGCGCGAGTTATATTTTTAAATAATTGAGTAAAGTTATATTTTTTAATATGACAATCACTTTTTATTGTGTGAGTTATAATTTCTTTTTTATTTAGTTTACAAAATTTTTATTTAATTCACTATTCAGTAGGTAAGTTATAATTGTTTCCTTAGTTTTCAATGTTATGGTTTACATTCGTTTTAAGTTGTTGTGAGTTATATTTTAAAATAATTGAGGAGTAAAGTTATATTTTTAAATATTACAATCACCTTTTATTGTGTGAGGTATAATTTCTTTATTAGTTTGCAAAATTTTGATTTAAATCACTATTCAGTTAGGTAAGTTATAATTGTTTCCTTAGTTTTCAAATTTCTGTTTTGTATTCTCTTTAAGTTGTTGTGTGGCGTTCTTGCTCACTTTCAAAACTAAAATTACTTTTTGTATTTGCATTGTTATACCTCTTTTTCTTTTATCACCAGTTCAAGTGAAACGGTAACCTCTTACGATTATGCTGTTATCAAAAAGAACTTCTATTTTTACGAAAACAAAAACAGCATAATTACTTATCCCGTTTGTACTTGAACTTGAACTTGAAAAATTTAAGAGTAAAAGAGTAAGATCGTAATTTTAGATGAGAGAATTAAGTATACAGCATATGATAATATGCAACTCATATAATACCATGCAACTTATGATAATATGTAACTCGCGTGCCATGCTTCCACAAAAGTAGGATGCACAACCCAATTATAGAATCGTAAGTCCTCAAAAGACTTAGCGTGTAATAGAAGTAACCGTAAATGAAATAATTCGACATCTTTAGGAGATACAAAATATATTCGAGAAATAACTTTCTTTGCCCCACGTTGTCTAACAGTCCACTTTTTTGCTTTCCCATCCCATACGAAATATTCTGGAATTTCAATATACAGCAATTCATTTGCAGAAGCAAGGTTTGTATTCAATTCAAAGAATATTAATGCATGCCTGTCCTTTTCTAGAGTAAGGAATTTGCGTTCTAGGCATGTGGCAATCAAGCTGAACAATTTTATCCTTAGTGGAACCAACAAATCTACCATTTAAGAAATTTCGAAATTCATCTATCAGGATTTCATTCGGCCCAACATTCTCAACACCAATTTCTAAAGTCGTGCAATCATACCCTTTTTAAACATACTTGTAAATGTTTTTGACACTGTTAACAGTCGTGCAAACTTCAATATTCAAATGACAATTGAACTTAGTTAACAGATACAGATTGTATTGGATCACAAATCTATTATTAACACTATTCCCACGAACATCAACAGTAACACCATAATCACGTCATCTATGTACTGGATAACCATTCACACTATCAGGAACTTCAGAAGAAACAAATTATCAATACTTTCAATACTATCAACTGTAGTTTTTGAAATTGAAATAAATATGTAAATAACAGCATCAACTTACCGAATATCTGTATTTTACCTACCAAATTGATGAGTTCATTCAATTTAATCTTGAAAACGCGAACAACAATATCAGGTCGAAAGTGAGTCTTAGCCCCATTTAAGGGTTCGATAATTTCGGGACAATTTGGATTACATGTCATAGTTATGAATAAAGAAGGTTTTCCTTTTCGCTGTACAACACACATAGCATTTAAGTAATTCTGAAACATATTTGGTGGAGAACCTATGAATGTGGAAGTCAAAATTACTTTGTGACCAACTCTAGAATCATTACCATTAGGTTTATGATTTCTAAAATCAGTTAAGTTATTATAAAGGTCAGCACGTAGAACAGCCTGATTTTGTTTAATGAAATGTAACCTGGTACTTTCAATTCGAACGTACATATCAACGGTCCATTGAAGAAATAATTTTTGGGAAGAATGCAGAAGACTAAAATCAACACGAATAGCAAGACGATAACATGTATTCAGTAACATAGTAACTTTGTTTCGAGCAGCATGAGAATTAGTAGTAGAGGCAATGTTATGTGACATATTTACATGTCAACCGGTATCACCATTAGGAAACAACAAAGGATATGTCAACGATTCTAATGAAGGGTCAAAAACAGAAACATTATGCAGTTCTCGTGATAATTTCAGAAAAACAACCATACGTCTCTCAAAAGGCGGTTCACCGTCATCGCTTCTAAAAATAGCTACAACAATAGTCTGAATAGCATCGTTGTATAAAGCCAATAGAGAGAATATTTTAATATTTTTATTATCTAATAATTGTACCTTTCACAAATATGTTTACACAAAACATATAGGTAAACCTTTGCTGGAATATAGACAAAACAAAAAATTAACAGTCTACGAAACTCTTAAACGACACGATCATGACCGTCCGCACACGCACACATACGTCTTAACTTATATTTGCTTTGACTATTTCATTCTTCTCTTATTCCCCCGTTCACATCATCACAGGAAAACGATGTTGCCTATACACATACTTACACCAACACCTTAACTTATGTCAGCGTTGACAATTTTATTCTTGCATTCTTTTATTCTTCATGTGCAAAATATTTTGTATAGTACTTTGTACAGCAGGGTCGTATCCAAGGGGTTGAACCCCCCAACCACAATGTGAATAAAAAACTTGAAATTTTCACAGAATGTGTATTTCTATTGGCATCTCCCCAACAAATAATAAAATGTTTTGGTTATTCACCAGAAAACTCTTAATAAAGATATTACAATTATATAACAATACATCCATTTCTTAATCTTATGCAAAATTTGAAAGGATCACTAAAATCCCCCCGAAAATATTTTCTGCGTACGTCCCTGTTGTGAAGGACATATCTGCTGTGTATACAACGAAAATAGAACAAAAGAGATAACATACAATAGTTTTACACAACCGCACACAAATCTTTCGATTCTTCCATTCTACTCCAATCACAACATCAACGGCTGTGTGTTGTTGTTGTTAGAAAGAGGTTATCTTTAACACCTTTTCTTACCTAAGCAAAAAAATTTTGATCAAATTGAGATTGTTCACATCTTGCGAAGAATACCTTTCAATTGGTATACTTTTTTCAAAATCGGTTCAGTGGTGTATGCAGGAAAGGATCAACAAATTCAATGTTTGCCGTAACCTAAGTTAGGTCAGATCGACTGGTCTGCTTCGTTTTAAGCGTCTACGTCTAGACAATTCGTGAGATGGAAGGTTTGTTATTTCTAGATTGGTATGTCGCTCTAATGTTTTGTGGTACCTCCTGCTAGCATTAATGATTTCTTCCTGAATCATAGTTACGCCGAGGTCTTTGTGAATTTCATAGTTAGATATAAACCAGTCCGCATTAACTATTGATCGAAGTATTTTCGATTGTTTACGCTGAATAATGTAAATGTTAGTTTTCTTGGCTGTACCCCATAATTGCATGCCGTACGTCCATATAGGCTTAATTATTTATTTATTTATTTATTTATTTATTTATTTATTGTACAATAGAAAACTTAATTCTAAAATACAATATTAAAGCTGAAGCAACAAAGGCCTTGAGCTAGATGAGATCAGAATCTTTTTTTTTTTTGTTATTTACAATATTAACATACTTAGACTAAATGATTTAGATTTAATTTATTTATTAGTAATATGAAATTTTTTAAGTTAATTTGACTGGCTTCTGTAAGTAAATGGCGAAGTGGAGGGATGTGAAGGGAGTTACACAGGGATTGGACTCGACTGCAGTTGTCAGTGAGATGGCCCACACTTAGTGTACCTGAGTTGCAAAAATTGCAAGTTGGTACTGGTGTCTTGTTGAAAAGATGTTCATGTGAAAACTTTGTGTGGCCTAGTCTGAATCTGGTATACAATACACATTCTTTCCTGTTGATAGTTGGCGGGATCCTGAGTGCTTGTCTTGTTGGATTTATTTGTTTATAAAAGTGGGAGTATTCGTTCCATATTGCATTCAATTTCTCTGCTGTTGTGTTGTTTACCAGGTTCTTGATGTCATCTATTAGACGTGTTGTGGAGTAGAAGTGGAGCTCGTGTTGCAGATTTCGCTGCAGCGTCAGCTTGTTCGTTACCTGTTATTCCTACATGGCCAGGTATCCACATCAGTCGAATTTTGTTGTGATGATTCATAATTAAGTCTCTTATAATGCTGACTGTTGATTCAATGTTGTTGATATTTTTAACAGCTAAGAGAGTTGACATCGAGTCAGTGCAAATTATAAATTTGGATTTTTTATTTATTGATGCATATTCTACGGCAGTAAGTGGCTGCTGTGTCTGCGGTGAGGTGTATATTGGTAATATGGCTGATTTAATAGTGTGGTTTTTCTTTTTTTAGGAGATAACGCTGAAAGCTGTTTTATGGTCTGACTTTGAGCAGTCCGTAAAGATAAATTTCCATCTGGCGAATTTCTCAAGGATGCAATTGTAAGCTGCTCTGTACTCTGCGCTTGGCGTAGTCACTTTTTTATATTTGGCCATTTGGAGCATTATTGAGTCAGCTTTAAGATACCATGCAGGGAGTTTGTATCTATATTTGCCTTGAGGAGAGATGATTACATCCAGTTCATTCGCTTTGTCTATGATTAACTGTAGGCTTGATGCTAATCTAGTTTTCCTCTTACGTTTTTGATGGTTATTGAATACTGTGTGCAGTCTGGATCCATGTGTGTTGGTGATTATGTTGATCGCACGACCAATTGACCAGTCCATTCGGATATCCAAGTTAGGTAAGCCAGCTTCAGTAAGAAGATTTGCTATTGGGGTAGCGCGAAACGCTCCGAGTGAGATTCTATCAGCCGCATGGTATGCAGGGGATAGTTTTTTGATATTTGTTTTGTTTGTTTTTCCATATATACAGAAGCCGTAGTCAATTTTAGATAAAATAATTGCTTTGACAATACTGATTAGTGAGAGTGTGTTACTTTTCAGTTTGATACTACTTAGGCATTTGATTATATTAAGTCTATTATTAAGTGATTTTACAAGTGAATGTACTTGATCGTTTTATAAGTATTTGTTATCAAAAATTAAACCTAATATATTGAGATACTTAGATTTACGTATTATTGTATTATTAATAGTGATTTCAATGTTAGTACAATTTCTGTTCCTACAGATGTGTGAGTGAGTAGATTTTTCATTGGAAATTTTGGTACCGCTAAAGTCACACCAAGTTACTATTTCAGAAAATATTGAACTTATTTGAATATTGTAATTATTGTTTGGCTTGAAAATAAGTGCAGAGATCGTCAGCGCACATAGTATGCGTGAAAAATTTTTATGAGCTTATCAGAACGTTAAGTTTGTCAAAGGCGATCAAAAAGAGCGCTACCGATGGTGATCCTTGGAGGATACCATTATGGAGTTTCTCCACTCTCGATAAAAAGTTATTTGCCATAACTCTAAACCATCTATTGGTCATGTAGCTACGCACGAAATTTAAAACTTTTTGCCCTAATTTCCACTCAACTAGTTGCTTAAGAATGCAGTGTATACCCTATCAAAGGCTTTCTCCATATCTATTGATAGGATTGAGACATGATTTCGTGAGGAGAGACTTTTGCATATGTAATCGTCAATAACTAGCAAGGCATCAGTAGTGCTTCTATTTATCTTGTAAGCGAATTGATGAGGTGATAATAGATTTTCTTGATAGAGGTACCACATAATACGTCTGGCGATGATTTTTTCTAAGACTTTTGAAATGCACGGTAGTAGCGATATTGGTCGGTAGCCATTTATGCTATCTTTGGCTTTGTTGGGTTTGTTGATTGGGATTATTGTCGCTATCTTTCATTGTTGGGGAAATATGCTTGTGTCTAGAATTTTATTGTATAGTTCTGTTAGTTTATTTAAGCCGATTGATGGTAAATGTATAAGGATTTCATATGGGATACTGTCGAGTCCGGGTGTGTTACCTTGCAGACTATTTAGGCAGAATTTAAGTTCTATTGTTGTTATTTGCGATTCGATAAGTTTTGCTTTAGGTTTTATAGTGTGATTACAGGGTATTGGTGATATGTAAGTAGTTTTATTGTTTATAAATTCTTGTGAAAAATTAGAGTCATGAGAGTATTGCGACCATACTTGACTAAATAGGTTGCCTATTGTAACTGAATCGCATGTGTCCCTGTTGGGGTCTCAATAGAGTGTATATTTGTATCTTTTCGGATACCTGAGATTATGTGTACTTTATTCCAAAGTGTTGTCGAGCTGGAGTTAGGATTGATGTCTTTAGTGAAATTAGCGAAAGCTCTCCTTTGTGCTTTTTTTGCTTCTCGTTTAAATAGTGCATTGGCTTTTTTGTAGTTGAGCATGTTTAAAGAGTTAGGATATTTCCTTAAAAGATTTAGATGATGTCTCTTTGCTGCTTTTAGGAATGCTGAACTGTTCCACCAGTATACTGGTTCCAGTGAAATTTTAATGGGATTGGTTATAGGTATAGGCAGATTTGCGGAACTTTTAAACATTTTAAGAAATTTGGCGGTTTCTTGGTTGGTGTTGTTATTGAATTCAAGGTCAGCTATTTCTTTGACTACTTCTGCTTGGAATTGTTCCCAATTTGCTAACTTAAGGTTGTATTTGTGAGTTTTTCCCCTCGTGTGGTTGTGAGTGTTGTTGAAAAGACTGCAAAGGATGGGAAAGTGGTCGCTATCATATAAATTGTCTGCGACTGTGGCGTTTAGATTGAGTGGAGGGGAGCAGAATGTGAGGTCTACATTGTTAAATGTATTATGAGCTATGTGTGGGTGTCATCGCCATTGTTCGGTACTATTAAGTTACTGCTTTGTATGAAATTTGCTAGAACACTACATTTGGATTTAGAATCCCAAAATGTGTGCCATGAGTTAAAGTCTCAACTGGTCTGTTGATTTTCTTATTAGATCGTATAGAACTTGTTCCACGGTTTTATCAGTGGGTGAGATGTATACGTTTATTATTATGAATGGAGTTACTGATTTGATTTCAGCTGCTACAGCTAGAATGTTAGAATTGATATTAATAATTTTATATTCTATGTTTTTGGAAATTAGGAATGCCATTCCTCTATTGGCTTTTGGCGTATTTTGGTCAATGTCATTAATGTGGAGTTAAATGTAATTTTTTGGTGTATAAAAAGGTGTGTAGTTGTTATGCATGTGAGTTTCTTGAAGTGCTACTATGTTTGGTTTGTACTTCTTTTTATAGAAGAGAAAGACTGTAATATTTGTTAGTGTAACCGTTCATATTCCACTGTATAAGTTTAGAAGTCATAAGGTGAATAAGATAATTAATATATTAAGTATGTGTTGTTTCTTTTTGAGTTTTTCTCTTCTGTTTTTTCTCTATCTTCTCCCACACCAATTGCAGTGCTAAACTACGATGAGGCCATTCATTACATAGGTGTCTACTACTGTCTTCGCTCTCTGTGTCAGAGAGATCGACAATATCTTCATTTGAGCTGTTAATCTTTTGTTTATAACTTTTTGTTATATTACAATATTTGTGTTGTATTCTGATTCATATTCTATTGGCGTAATTTTTGTTTGTTGTTTTGTTACAAAATTTTGTTTTGTTGTTTGTATTATTATTATTAATTTTTGATTTAAGTAACGTTGTTGGTTTTTCATCATACCTCAAGCTGCCATCGACATGTTGACTTTGGCACCAAGTACATATTCTCTTTATTGAAGTGAAACTTCTTTAGTTGTGCTAGGCAAAAATTTAGACTGAAATAATAAGAAATCGTCACATTTTTTCGATTCTGTATCTCATAATCTGCACTACGTAGACACTTAAAATTTTCACAGAGGATGTAAGTATTTCTATTGCTAAATCCACAAAAAAAAATTAAATTTTCCGAAAATCCAGCAGAAAAGTCGGAAAATCTCAATAAAAGAGTAATTACAATTAAAAGATCTCATATTACAATAGCTTATATTTCACGCAATGCTTTGACACTTAATGCACTTTGTTATTATTTTTTTTAACTGCCACTAGTACTCTGTAGCATGACAAAGCTAAGTCACAAACCTATTACAAAAGGATGAT
The DNA here is from genome assembly GCA_037043295.1 of Amiota minor. Classification (NCBI taxonomy): domain Eukaryota; kingdom Metazoa; phylum Arthropoda; class Insecta; order Diptera; family Drosophilidae; genus Amiota; species Amiota minor. Next base: position 24,347 of record JBAMAW010001664.1, read on the forward strand.
GTCTCTTTTCTGTGTAGGAGAACTTAACTCAGACACAAACCTATTAAACAGAGTTTAGTTGCGCCCAGTTAGATTTGCCGATGGTGAACAGTTGTTTTTTGTGTTCGTTATATGTGCAAACAAATGGAACGTTGTTAACGTTGGCTAATTGTGAAAATTTGAAATGGAGTTTTGTGAAAAATATATGTTTTAGAACAATTTCGAAAGTATTCAAATATTAACCGGGGTACGTATTACAACAAATTTCATAATTTTTTTGTAAAATTTTTATTTTTCAATTTTTGGAAAATAACGGGCATCCAGAAAATGAAGCAGGACACGACGCTTGAACGAACTTGGATTGTATGTTCGATCTTGTCGCTGCACATTTTGCAGGAGCAATTTGGACTAATGCGCATTTTACCATTCCCCTCTCCATCCTTCTAAACACTCTCGATATACATACATGAATGAATTTTAGTAATTGTGGTTTTTTTTTATACGTATTTCAAATCTAATTTCAGGCAACCAGGCGCACAGACACACTAGTGAGAAAACGAAAACCAAAACAAGCAGAATGAAATTGTTTGCATATAGCTGCTTGCGTGCAAGCGAAAAGTCAATACTTTTCTTTTCTTGTGCATTCACTCTGCAGCACAGTACAAAAAATTCGCTCACTGTTTATGAAATTGATGATCATAAACAGTGTCTTGGAAAAATATTAGTCATAATTTCAACGTAATTTCGTTTTAATTTATTAAGCTGTTTTCCTTATTTATTAAATAATTACATAAATTTTTAAATTACATATTTACTTAAAAGAAGCAATGGAAATCATATTCTAATAGTTTTCATGAGATACATTTTTATTAAAGAAAAGTTTTTTAATTAACTTTGAGGTTTGTTTTATGTGATACTGTTTGTCGTGGCAGTCACGAAAAACAATGATTATTTTTGTTTCTACATACACAATCTGTATGCACATATTATATTTTGTTTTACAAAGTGAATGATGAACATGTCAATATTTTAGAAACAATACTTTCGAAAACCAGGCAAAATGCGATATACATTACATTATATTTGTTTAACCTTTAACTGTGGACAGAAAATTTTAGGACGTAGTCAGTGACGTAGTGGTAAATTTTACCCCTTTTAATTTTATTAAAAAATTTTAATAAAAAACATGTCCTCATAATTTATTTGTTTTTTTTTTTAAATAAGCTACCACATTTCTAAAAATAAAAAAATATCAGTTTTTATAATACATTTCCATAAAACAGTCACTTTATTTCACAAACCTTTTTTTTTTTAATTCAAAAAACATAACAGCAATCACTTATACCAATATTATAAAATAAAAATAATTCAAAACTTAAAACGCATTTCTTCACAGCTAAATGTATATATTTAAAGAAACAAAAGCGATCATAAACAAAAAAAAAATCAATTGTAGGAAATACAGGAGGTTTTTTGCATAGTGTACGCATACACGTTTGCTGCAGCTCATACACATTGGCTTACAACATTATAGACAACTCTGTGTAGTTTTTCGCTTTAGCCTACTCGGGCATATGTAGCATAATTTACGAGCAACAGGGATCGACTCTATCGGAGGCGGAGCTACTGAATCCGGTCCCAAAATGTTACCAATTGTGTCTCGTAAAGAACGAGAAAGCCTTTGATTGTGTTGTCGTCTTTGCAAATGGTCTTACCATTTGTCTTGCCAGTTTTTTTAAAAAGTCTCCTCTTGAGCAATTTTCAAAATCTTTCGAAGATTGAAAAATAATGTACGCGATCACAGCACTAATATCCAAAATTCTATAAAATATGGCTAATAGCCAGCGGCGTGTACGTCGACCGCATGAATATATTGAGCATTTCTTATCAAGCTCATCCACTCCACCTTTTGTATTGTAATCAGCTATGATTGCAGGTTTTAAAGTGAGTTGATCAGTTTCTTTTTTGTGATGCATTGAGGATAATAATACCTTAGCACGGTTTTGACGAGGCACGTAGGATAAAATTGTTATATCTTTGGTAAAACCATATATGCAGGATCCCAACTCCCAACGGTCTATTTTTTTTTTTTTTGGGTTGAAACTCTAGTGGAATCTCTCTTTTTGTTCTTTTTCAGCGACCCTAAGTAAGTTATTTGTCGGTTTTTTAGTTCTTCTACCAGCTGGAGGGACGAAAACCAGTTGTCAGCAGTAATATTTCTTCTACTACCTTCTAATATTTTGCACAGCCTTATTACTGATTGTGTTGGTACTGCAAGTCCTTTTTCTTCATTTGTTAGACCAACTCCATTTGACTTTTTTCCAAAGTAAGCATTCGAAAGATACTGTGTGCGTGCATCAGTCAATGACATTATCTTAATGCCATATTTCGCTGGTTTTATTGGCATGTAAATCTTAAACTTAGACCAATGCTGACCACTTGAACCCGTTCTTTCCATAAAAATAGTTTACTTCATATTCACATACATACATAACATAAAAAATGAATAATATAACGTTTTCAAAATAAATAATTCTTTACCAACAACAAAATGGACGAGTGGTAAAAATAATTTTACGAAAAACTTACGTTAAATTTGATTTGTGAAAAATTTTTTCTACTGAATAGTTGCACTAACGCTGACGTGGTGGTAAAATATTTTCAAGGAAAAATTACGTAAACGTTGACGAGTGGTAATTTTTCTACCAGCATGTGCATTGCTCCGCTCATGCTATGCATACCACAGCCAAAACACTATTAAGTAATGAAGAGCACGATATGAGAAGATACTAAGAATATTAAATTGATAGAGCGCAATGGTAGAGAGTAATTCAAAAAAATGTATAGAAAGGGTAAAATTTACCACCACCTTCACATTAAAGGTTAAAATAAGAAACATAAGAATGGTTACATCTTGCTTTTAAAAGTGGTGCCCATGCGTGACCTTGTGAAAACTCGATAACATACGTACACGCACATTGGACAAACAATGTAGGATCGTGTCTAGGTACTTTTAGACAAAGAAAAGAACATAAGAAAAGAAACATATTGACTTTTCGCTCGCACGCATGCAACTACATACTCATATATGTATATGTGCACACAATGTCTTTCTGTTTGTTTCGGTTTTGTTAAGTTTTCTCACTAGTGTTTCTGTGCGCCTGGTTGCCTGAAATTAGGTAAATAAAAATAAATTTCATTTTATTTACATACAACTAATAAGTTAAAAAAAGTTAAGCGACGATATTGTGGTTGTCTCCGTGGCCGAGTGCATAGAGTGGTGTCTCATAGTGCGCTCCACGTGGGTTCGAATCCTGCCCAAGGCAATATTTTCCACTTATGATATACAATTTTTAATTTGAATTTAAATAATAAAATGTCACGAAAAATATCATGACCAGATATTGCTGGATTCAATATCACGTCAGGGTCGCCAAATGTTTAGCCAAGCACTATTTTAAGCTAGCACTTTATTAAATCAACGTACAATTTATTTTTATTACAATTATGTTTGGTCTTGTCTTAATGACTTGTATAAATAAATTAAAATTCGGTAATAATTAATATAAAATAGTGCTTGGCAAACAAACAAACAGAATTGTAATAAAAATAAATTGTACGTTGATTTAATAAAGTGCTAGCACAAAATAGTGCTTGGCTAAGCAACAATAAAGTAGTTGGAATTTGTCATTTAAATTGCCCGTTAAGTATTTTTGGTTTTTTTTTTTCTGTATGTTAGTAGGTCTGTCCATAATTACTATGCCAAAAATGACCTCGTGTTTCCCTTGTCGACAAACTCGTAACTCAAAAGCACTTTCCATAAAACTAAACGTATTAAACGGCACTAACCGATTTCCCACTTTTCTTTGTACTCAGGAATATGTAATCATATTTAATGAAATAAATACGCATCGTACTAGTAAAATTCATGTGCGAGAAGAAGAGTACAACTTTTTGATGTACAAACATGAAATGATTACTATTAGTAATCATACTCTTTCTTAATTTTGCGCATGTGTAAAGTGGAATCTCTTACATTTACTGCTTAGACATGATTTAGACGGCACGACATAGCCCGACTCTGCTGCTGCATCCTCTTTCGAAATGTTTGTTTGTGGATAAGGAAAACGAGGGATGTCGAGGGGTAGGTTCTTGTTTGACGTTTTTCGTTGCTCTCTTTCGCCTTTTTATTGTGTTAGTTCATATTGTTTGGCTTGAGTATATAGTGAGGATGAATGAAATTGCATTGCAAAAGCAGCAGTATATCATTGCAATTTGCTTTAACTGAGTTTAGGTATTACACTCGCGAATGAAGCAGAATTCTCTCTCGAAATTTTTGATGATCTGGGAAGCACGAAGGTTACGGGGAAGACGCTCTGCTTGTACTACGGATACAAGGCAGCGCAACGATTTTTTTGTTCGCCTTCTTCCTTTGTTTTCACTTTTTGTCATTTGTGTGAAGTGAGTGCATCAAAAGAAAAGTAAAAAAAGGCATACAAGCGTGTGGCTGCTTAAAAAAACAAAAGAAAAAAAAAAGAAGAAGAATCAACGATAATTCAATCTATCGTAAGTGAAATGCATAGTGCCGTTTCTTACGACGACTTTTACTGGCAGAACTCTCTCTTGAATTACGAGTTTGTTCACAGAGGAAACACGAAGCTTACGGGGTAGACCTTGCCAGAAATATTGCTGTGACCAAATTATTGTTTCTGCTTTATTCCCAATTCGTTGTTTTGTTATTTTCGTTTGGTTTCGTAGACTGATCGAAGTACAATATGAAACAGGTCTTAGTGGACTCCCAAAATTGAAATAATATTTATTTTCGCTCTACGAAGATATTAGCCGCCGAGTGTGTTTCTCTTTCACCCAAATAGTATTATTATGTACAAAACTATCCAATCTACTTGAATATTAATTTCACCACCATGACATCAAACCTGAAATTTCAATAATAAGAATTAACACGTCCTGCCATCCTCATCGACATTGGCAAGCAAAATACATATGCATTAGACTTGTGCATGAATGCCTTCAAAGAGAAATGTGAATGAATGAGGAATTTCGTTTCTGTGATGTGAATGTTGTTCTCATTCACATGTTCCTACCTACATCTATTGTGAATGATTCACAATATTGCTACCCGCGAATTGAATGTCTCACTTTTTTGTATATTTCATCCCTGTACAAATGAATGATCGCGTCACTGAACGAAGCGAAATAACAACAAAAACCTCGAATGAAGAGAAACAGAAACGTCGGCAAGGGCATTCGTCTCGTTTCCCTCATCCACAAGCAAAAATACGTATATGTCGTGCTTTTTTCTGTTGTTTACATATTTTATGTGTATGTGTGCTTTACTTTGTTTTGTTTTTTGGTTTGCGTCCAACTCACTTTAACTTTTGTGTATAATAAAATAAGTGAATAACCCATCATTTTAGCTGTAGGCAAGGTTTCATTTTGAATGTGTCAAATGCGAAGGCATAAACTCATTCCATTCATTCCAGACTAAATATCGAAATCATGCATTCACTTTTTCTTTCGCAAAACAAAAACAACGTACAAATTTCGTTGCGCACATTGAATTTGAGTAGACGTACCTGAATTACAACCCTTGTTGGCAATGCGAATATGCCATTGCACAAGTCTAATATATCGTATGTATCGTATGTATATAGTAATTATACACACATTCACAATTCTGCAGTAGAATAGCAAGAAGGATTGCAGAAAGCTTGGTTATGTGTCTACCTGTGCAGTTCGAATTGATCTCTTGCTATTTGCTTTCTTCTGTCAAATGGTTATGTGTTGTACAATAATATTTCTGTTGTTGCAGTTAGTGTTACTGCGACAGCCAGCAATAAAGAATTTACAATAATATATAAAAACCTTACTTTCAATCGCATTCAAACTCTTGTCGAGTGAACATTCTGCTGTCGTTGCTTTTATTGACCGTTCCACTTAATCAAACGAGCATTCTAGTAAAGCATTACTTTCCGTAAATACTTACAAATGTATGTACGTTTATGTATACACACATGTACATATGTAAATGCAAACATATCTTATTGTGATTAAATGAATCCGTTTTTGAGTTTGTTTTTTTTTAATTAAATGATAATACAAGCCTAAAACTTTTGTAGTAATTAATAGTAACTAGAGAAATAATTAAAATAAGAATAAAGCAATAAAATAAACTCTACGAAAGAAACTACATATTTATGCAAAAATCCATTAAAATTTTTAAAAAATGTGTCGAAATTCTTGTATTGAAATTGAACAAATTGATCGATTTGTTGCACGTGGAATGCCATATAAAGTGATAAAAAGTGTTAAATACACGATACGGAAACGACATCAAGCAGACTATGCCAGACGACATCGAAGAGTAGAACAAAAAGCAGCAACGATGACAAAAGAAGATAAAGTTACAAAAGCAGCATCGAAAATAAAAGCGGCAACAACAACATCAAATAATAGTAGTAATAATGTTATAATGAACAATAGTACAGCAGCAGCGACACCATTATCAACGCCAGTAGCAATGGCAACATCAAATGTAGTGAACGATGAAGTATTGTTGGCAACCGCTATAGATTTGCCATCGTCAACGACGACATTGACTTATTGTGGAAATGTATGTAAACCAGTTTTAACAAATAAAACAGAAGCATCAAATTTTCAACAATCATTTGTTGATTTACAACATCAACAGCAAACAATTTTACAACATACACAAAAAACGCCATCAGTAGAAACGCTGGACACACAATCATCGAGAGCAATAATAACAAAATGCGAAATATTAGACTCGAAACATTTCCAAAACGAAACTGAACCACAACAACGAGATACCATCGATTTCAAAAACACAACAAATTTATCGGCAAAAATTCCTGAATTCTGTGAGCGTTGTCGAAAAGGACAACAAGTAATTGAGTCACTATTACCTGAACGTGATGCTTTTTCACCATTATCATCACCACCAACACGTCGTAGTATTAGTATTATGAATCCAAAAATTATAATGGAACCCTCAATGGATGATGCACTAGCAATTGGTACACAAATAACCCGTAAATTTGCAGAGCAACTCGCTTTAACTATACACAATTTGCAACAGAGCAGATTGTACACGTGAGTACAACTTGGATAAAAATATTTCAATTCAATGTTTCTGGCCTATAGGTACATATATTTTTTGTTTTTATCTCGTCCTTATGTCATCTCGGTTGCAATGGTTTTACATTGTAGTTCAAATTTCTAAGTAATAGAAATTGAAGCAGAGTTTTTAAACTACGCTCCGTATAATAATTTTTAGTACTCCGCGAAATGGACTTGTTTATAATTATACAGTAAATAGCTGCAAGATAATATTGTATTTTTCAATTTTAAAAGTGGCCCGTTATGGAGAATATTTAATAAGCTCTGAATTAAAGAATTGAGAGTGATTGTAACCAATTTTATTGTTCCATCCGCTCTCCTGGGACACATTTTGAAGAAGTCATGGTGATTTGGGGCGCAAGTAAGTTTGTTTAAAAAAAATGTAATCAGTTTAAGTAAGTTGCCATGTAAAAAAAAATAACGAACGGTTGGGCGCTCTGTAATCTGCAATGGGACGGTTGTGGCCGACATGCCGCAGGTTGGACAGACCTATTTTAAATACTATAAAAACCAAAGTCAAGATAATCATTGTATTTAGATTTTGAAAGTCAAGATAATCATTGTATTTAGATTTTGTAACTCTAAAAGATATTTCTAAACTTTAAAACTTTTCATTTATAGCGCAAGTAGCAGGATTTGTTGCAATTAAGTAATTTTTTATTAACTAATTGAAAAGCTTGTGCTGAGCATACTTATTTCCTCATTTAACATGCATACATATGTATATGTATATGTATGTCTGTATGTATGCCTATTGCAAAAATGTGCAAACATTTGTTCATGGCGTTGTAGTTCATTCAATCTTAGTTGATCTATCTTTTGCCAACAGCGATTACAATTACGGTTTTTATCTCTTCGATCAGTATTGATACCCTTCACGCAGCTATGAAAGCTGAAATTTTACACAAAGATTTCTTTTCACAAGATGCTGCATATTTGTCAGAATCAGCCGAATCGAACCACTATGGGGGACCTCTAATACACAACCCCCATTCGAATTCAAATTCTCATTACAAATACTTTTTGATGAAATTGAACACTAAATCATAACTGAATATTCAGCAACCATGTAAATTTCAAGACCATAGGATTACTGGATCTATGACTATGGTCAAAAGCGGTGCTGAACAATAGAACTTCGGAAACCGTTTTCTGTTGCGTAAGTATCCATTCGGATTAGCTGACCGTATAGCTGTATCAACGGTCTCAGTGTGAAGCGCTGTATGTGTAGTACTGTGTATATTTCACAAACTTTTCTGCAAGAGTATGAACAGCATGCGTTTTAGCACATACATTCTACTTCCAGTTTGTAAAGTCGCATCTATAAAATGTTGTGTTACTTCACGTAGTAAATAGTATTCATTATGTTTGTTATGATAGTATGTAACACTTAGAAGGAGACCATCGGAGATCCCATGATATGTACCCTTGGACGAGATGAGTTGAGACTTCTTCATCAGTTTTTGAGCTAGAGCACTGAAATATTGCACAGAGACCCTATTAGAGGCTCGGACTACCTCATAGACCCCCATTACAATTTAAGTTATCATTCGAAAAACTTTTTTTGCTTTTTGTACTTTAAAAATTAAATTGGACACTGTAAGTTTCTATCCATCTCCACTAACCATGTAAATTTCAACACTTTAGGATTACTAGATGGTATAGCTCCCATGCAACCCAAATTAAAATTCAGGTTCTTATAAGAAAAACTTTTATTTTCTATTTTATCTGTATAAGTGCCTGAGCCATATTCACCAACCATGTAAATTTCAAGACCCTAGGATTACTGGATCGTATAACTCCTTTTCAAATATTTCGGTCTCAGAGTTGAAATTCTGTATGTGCACTGATTTCGTATGCCCAATCACAGTAGCGTAGGCGAAAACGTTTGCTAGGGGTGCGTGAAGAGTATGAGAACTTCGGAATAGCCGAAGTTATCATTTTTTCTTGTTGTTTGTTTGTTTGTATCAATGTGCACATATGTACATATTATGTACGACATATTTAAATTGTATATATTTCACATTTTAGAACAATTTAAAAATTGCATGCGTTTTAGCACGTATGCCATTCACTTCTTGTGCTGTAAGAAATAGAAGATGCCGACATATTGTTACAGTTAAGTGTCGTTCTCACAAAAATCTAAATGTGGCGTCATAAAAGAATTGCTTTTGGCCTGATTTTGAAGTTTTGATGCTGCACAACACTATCATAACTTTATTAATATCATTGTTTACATACATATGTACATATGTATGTGATAATGTGCATGAAAACTGGCTGAAAATTGTATGAAATATAGAAAAATTATTGTTTTCTTGTTTAATTTCTATTTTCCTGAATATTTCGATACTTGGCATTGGTTTTCGCATTGAGTTTAATTTTCTAAGTTGCAAATTTCGGTAAGAAATTTTTTTCCTTGGAGTGCATTGGATATGCTTTCGGCATCAAGTTATTTTTCTGTTATAACGATTGCGTCGCCATTGAATTGCCGAAATATCTCTTCCAGCGCATTTATTTTGTTTCATCATCATCATCATCCATTGACGGTTTGAAAAGACCGCTTTCGCTCAAATGATCGACCCAAGTATACGATGACTCGTCAATACTTAAATTGTTTGAGTCTAGGCAGTCTTTTAACCTGCGGCAGATGTACCAGGCGAAGTTTTCCAGTACATCCGACTCCAAATCGTTTATATCATCTGAGTCTTCTACTACTGGTTCCGGAGGTCCTTTGATGTTTGTCAACAGCATTGCCGTTTGTATAATAAATTTCATATAAAGTATGCAAATACATTAAATAATTGAAAATAATTTGAACATTTCTTTACTACCTGTGATAGATAGACACTAATAGCACCGAAAAGTCCTCAGTAATGTCTTCCAATAAAGTGCCTTCTGAGGATAAAATGGCATTACTACATATTATATATTATACTGTCACTATATTATATTCCAACCATATATAATCTTACCAAGGTCGCGTTGGACTTTGCCAATTAAGTCTTCGTTTCTAATGTGATATTCGCATACTTTCCAATATTTACTGAATGGATCATTCGGCCATTGCTCCCGCACTTGGTTTTTGGAAATGAAAAGAAACTTATGTTGTTCTCTTTGAATGAAGGTCCGTTTGCTTTTAAAGTTTTCCACTGTGACCTGCATTTTTTATTTAAACTTTTTAATAATACCTTTAGTGACAAATTATTGAAATTCTGAAAACGATTCAACCGGCACACAACACAGCTGGTCACAATGCAGCCAGTTGACTTCACAACACTAATTTTTGCATTTTCATTGCATTTCCACGTTTTGTTCAACACTAAATGCGTGGTTTTCAGCGTTTAATACACTGACCTATATGTGACGTCCAAATTGATAAATAAGTCTCTAGAGCTTAACCGCTACCATGTATAATGGTATCATGGTAAAGTCCGTCTATTTTAAATTTTTTTTTTTTATAAGTTGTCATGAGGCTTATAACAGACTGAAGGAGATATCGGAGACCCCATAAAGAATATATTCTTGATCAACTCGACGAGACGATTAAACCATACCCGTATGTTTGTGTATATGAATGCAAAATAGTCCCTCAGTTTTTGAGCTAGAAAGCTGAAATTTTGCACGAACCTTTCTTTTTACCATGCGCAGTACATTTGTCAGAACCACCCGAATCGGAGCACAAGGGGGTACCTTCCATACAAACCACCCATTTGAATTCATGTTCTTATTAGAAAAACTTTTTTGTTTTTTTCCTATCAAACTGAAACTTTGACACTATCAGTTTCCGACACATGCGCAGGACATTTGAAATTGTACACAAAGGTTTATTTTCCTAAAAATAATGCTGCACATTTGTCGGAAATAGCCGAATTGGCCTGCTAGAGGAGTAGCTCCCATACAAACCCACCCATTAAAATTTTGGTTTGTATTAGAAAAACTTTTTTGCTTTTTATATATCGAACTAAAATTATTATTATTATTATTAAAAATAGTATAAGTGTCTTTTCGATGTTCACTTACCATCTAAATTTGAAGACCTTAGGATTACTGGATCGTAGAGCCCCCATGCAAACCCTAATTAAATTTAAGGTCCTTACTAGAAAAACTTTTGTCTTATTTGTATTATCTGTATAAGAGCCTGAGCCATATTCACCATCCATATAAAATTCAAGACCCTAGGATTACTGGATCGTATAGCTCCTATACAAATATTTCGGTCTCAATGTTGAAATGCTGTATGTGTAGAAACCTTGAATGCTCAATTATTGTAGCGGTGGCGAAAAGAAGAAGAGTATGACAACTTCGGAATAGCTTAACTGCATATGAAGATCGTTCCGCGGGCACAAAAAATGAAAACAGGGCAAAACATTATCCTCAAACTTTCACCCCCATATTTAAGCATTTTTGAATTTTTGTTTGAAATCAATTTTTGAATTTTCGTTCAAATATTTCTCTTTGTTGCGCTTTATTTTATGTGTAAACTGATGTTGATATCAGTTAATTTCAATTTAAACGTTTAGCTTAAATTTTAATAAAAGCACGTAGCAGGCTTGAAAAATGGAATTGCAAGAACTATTTTCATATACTTGAAATTGTTCTAAATAATGTATTTCTTACAAATTTTAAGTTTGAAATCAGCACAACGTACACGGCGCGTTAGATGTATGTATAATCAAAACAAACAACAGCTGTTTTCCGTTAATCGAAACAACAACATGAAAGCAATATAAATAGGGTTTTGAAGCAAGCAACTTTTTTCAGCACTGTAAAAAGGGCATCAGATGTTTACTCTGCAGCTAAGTACTAGATAGCGTTTATGTGCACTTAAACTAATCGGCACTCAGAATACTGATGATTGACACTCAAAAACTCGTGTAACCAATACAACATATAACAAGTTGTTTATCCGTTGTGCGAGCAATCTAAAAGAATGAATTCGAGTGATTGAGTTGATAACACTGGCCGACAACATTTTTGGTGCATGCAGTGGTTCTATAATAAATAATTCGAGGTCGCAGATTTCGAATCTGTCCTTAGTTTTTTGTATCAGCTCTAGTTTTTGTGGTACAGCTACTTCTTACTTTTTATCTTCACATACAGTTTGCTTACATTATAACACTACTGCTAATGTTGTTTATGTTATTGAAAATCTTAAACATTAAATTCATATAAATTTCAACAAAATTATAATAATTTCATTAAATAATAATAAAGTGCTTATATTTGTAATATTTCAGTTTAAAAAAAACACCTATTTCGTGGAATTTTTTTTTTTTTGTTTTATATTGATAGTATTTATTGAATCTCCTATATAAATACATAGGACTAACAATAAGGTTAAAAAACTTATACAAATGTGTCCCTCCTACACTGAAGAGGAAGGATTTCACTTAGCACTACGAGCCTCTAATTAATCAAAAGGGCAGCACGATCGTTACGGATCAGTCGAGATGAGTTCCTTGTATGGACAAGGACTCTGGCTAGAGAATTAACATGTCGAACTAGTTTATCCATGTAAATAGCTTTACGCTTGGAACATTCTTCTTTGACAGGTGGTACATCCAGGTCCTTGTGAATGTCTTCATTCCTGATATACCATTGAGCTCCCGTGATTATTCTAAGTATCTTGGATTGTGCTCTTTGTGTAACTTCAATGTTACTCGCGCTCGCGGTACCCTACAATTCAGAACCAAAAGTCCAAATTGGTTTAATAACAGAGTTATACAGCAACACCTTGTACTCAAGTCACAGTCCAGATTTAGAATTGATTAGCCAGTGAAGACTTTGAGGCCTTAGTTTCATATATATCTTTTTAGCTTCTATATGCTTCCGCCAGGTGAGCCGTCCAGGTGAACGCCAAAATAAGTTACCACTTGAGTTTGAGGAATTGTAACACCATTTAACTTTACTGGAGAACAAGTCCGTCGGTTCAATGTAAATGTAATGTGCTTACATTTCCCCTCATTGACTTTAGTTCTCCAGTTGGATAACCACTCCTGAAGGCGTTTAAGATGAGCATCCAAGCCTGCGGAAGCTTTAACTGTGCAACGGGAGCGACTGATTACGGTAGTGTCATCAGCAAAAGTCGAAGTAACAATTTGACTACTTGTTGGATTGACGGCAGTGAATAACATGTATAGAGTTGGTCCCAAGACACTACCTTGGGGAACTCCTGCTTTTATCTTAAATTCATTTGAAACGAAATTTTTCTGCCGTACTACAAACACTCGATTTGATATGTAGGATTGCAGGACTCTATGCATATTTTGTGGTATTAAATATTTAATTTTGTAAATTAAACCCTCATGCGATCAAACGCTTGTGCTACATCAAGGAATACTGCTGAGCAATATTCTCGCAGTTCAAAGGCAGTTCTTATTTCTGAAGTAACTCTGTTGACTTGGTCAATCGTTTCATGATTTGCTCGAAAACCAAATTGATGATCTGGGATTGAACTATATGCTTGTAAATGGTGATTGAGTTTGGCTTTTAGAACCTTCTCAAATAGCTAAGAAAGACATGGAAGCAGACTTATAGGTCTATATGAAGACGGACATGTCCTATCCTTCCCGAGCTTTGGAACCATTATAATAACTGATTTCTTCCATTGCTTTGGAAGGTATCCCATTAGAAGGATAGCATTGAAAAGACACGAGAGAAAAACTATTGCTGCGTTTGGAAGTTCAGTTATCATTTTTGGCACGATTCTATCATAACCAGCAGATTTTTTGAGTTTCAGTTGAATCCTTATAATGGATACAATCTCACTAGAGCTTGTTTTCAGTGGAGACATATTTACTGAATTTGTGATTGTCTGGTGAGGAAGCACAAATTTGTTAGTAGGTAGATTAGGTTGAGACACATGCTCCAGATGGTTGTCAAATACATTAGCCTTCTCTTCATCAGACCGAGCCCAACTTCCGTTTCTGTCTCTAATAGGTGAATCCAGCTCCACAGGAGTTTTTAGCAATTTTTGCGCTTTCCAAAGGGATTTGTTTAGCAGTTGCCATTCTCTTCTCAATCGTCGTTCAGAAGCAACCAGTTCTTCAATTTCCCTATTTGAGAACGATTTTCTGCTGAAATTGTGAGCAACAATCGCAGGCTTTGATACCTCAGCTGCACCTACCAATACGGCACTTAACTCATTAACAGATTTGTCGATATCACTTTCAGAGTTGATCGCAGGTGTAATTTCTATGTGAGAACAAATAAACTTTTTATATTGCAACCAATTAGTTTTATTAGATATAAGTCTATACGGGTGAGTGATCGGATGAAAGTTCATAATGAGTAACTGCTGATATGAGGTTTCATGGTATATTTTTTGTGATACCAAAGTCGATGATATCGGGAGTTTTTCTTAGATCCGCCGGCCAGTATGTAGGCCTACCCGGAGAAACAAAGTCTAGCTTGTTTTTACAATTTACAAGAGTGTTGTAAAGTTGCCGACCTTTTGGATTTACTAAACGAGAACCCCAATAAGTGTGTTTAGCATTATAGTCACCGGCCGCCAAAAATCGTGCTCCAAGGATATCAAAGAAATTTTTAAACACATCTGCAGATATTGAAAATTGTGGAGGATAATATACAGCAGATAACGTCAGATTACCAGGCTTGGATGCTCATCTTAAACGCCTTCAGGAGTGATTATCCCACTGGAGAACTAAAGTCAATGAGGGGAAATGTAAGCACATTACATTTACATTGAACCGACGGACTTGTTCTCCAGTAACGTTAAATGGTGTTACAATTCCTCAAACTCAAGTGGTAACTTATTTTGGCGTTCACCTGGACGGCTCACCTGGCGGAAGCATATAGAAGCTAAAAAGATATATATGAAACTAAGGCTTCAAAGTCTTCACTGGCTAATCAATTCTAAATCTGGACTGTGACTTGAGTACAAGGTGATGCTGTATAACTCTGTTATTAAACCAATTTGGACTTTTGGTTCTGAATTGTAGGGTACCGCGAGCGCGAGTAACATTGAAGTTACACAAAGAGCACAATCCAAGATACTTAGAATAATCACGGGAGCTCAATGGTATATCAGGAATGAAGACATTCACAAGGACCTGGATGTACCACCTGTCAAAGAAGAATGTTCCAAGCGTAAAGCCATTTACAGGGATAAACTAGTTCGACATGTTAATCCCCTAGCCAGAGTCCTTGTCCATACAAGGAACTCATCTCGACTGATCCGTAACGATCGTGCTGCCCTTTTGATTAATTAGAGGCTCGTAGTGCTAAGTGAAATCCTTCCTCTTCAGTGTAGGAGGGACACATGTGTATATGCTAACCTTATTAACAATTTATTTATATAGGAGATTCAATAAATACTATCAATATTAAAAAATGGTTTCTTGTTCGCTTGATGCTCCTGTATTATGTTAATAATCATTTCCTTTGAAGTGGACAGTATTTTGTCATAAATAAATAGTTATTGTACTATGAATAATAATAATAAGAAGCGAAAAAAAATTTCTTGTTCAAGCATACGTAGAAATACCATACAAAACGAGGCAGAGACAAAAAAAAAAAAAAAGAAAAAATTTAGCTGCCCAAAAAGGAAAGAAAATAAGGCAAACGGTATGACATGCTGTCACAGCACGAGTGACTTGTGCGCTTGTCGCTTTTATTTTATTACTATTGGTAGAAGTAGCGCTAGTTTGTACTATCTGTTTCGATTAAATAAGAACACGATCACGCGTTTAATTTTTGTTTTGAATTATACAATAATACAAGTTTATTTAGAAATATTTGACAACCGATTGTGTCCGATTCCTGCGAGCGATAGTAACAGAGTAAAAAAATAATAGAAACAAACATTTGACAAAGTTAAGAAAGAAAAGAAGAGAGAAAACGATAAGCATTTCTCTCTTTGCACTTATAGCTTGTACGCTCCTAACTAACTGCAGGTCTCTTCATCTGCTGCCGCGAAAATTCTCCCCCGTTGGAAGATTTGAGTTTTCAACAGAAACCACATCGATAGGCAGAACCGCAATTCTGTTTACGGCTCGCTTGACTGGCCCAGTAGACGCCTTTATAATTGCAACTCTTGCAATGCCTGTCCTGACCTTTGACGGCGCTTTCCACACGGCCGAGCTGCCACTTTAAAGGTGGTAGGTTATCGTTTTTCAATAAGGCTCCAGGCTCCAACCTGTAGATATCAAATTAATAATCGTCATTTATTACGTTCTTGCAGCAAATGCAGATAACAGCTGCTCCACTACTGCCAAAAATATTTGCTTTATTAAGCAAATGCGCTGCCACTGGTTGATATGACCGACATTTGGACTAGTCAAGTCTGGCTCAGAAAATGACGTGAAAGGCGTGCCAATTAAGAAATGCACTGGTGTGAGCAATTCCAGATCATCAGGATCATCATTGGGCTAGAATTTAATATTGCAGACATTTCACAAACCACAATTCGTAGCTTTTCAAAAGTCAAGATAGACAACCCAACTGCGCAATAGAAATGATGTTTAGCAGTTTTAACTGTTGTCTCCCAGAGGCCGTCGAATTCAGGTGAACGAGGTGGGTTAAATTCCTAGTCGACGCCATTTACAATGCATGTTGCAGCAACTTGGCTGTTATGAGAACTGTGCAAAGCCGCCGTGAGCTCATTCTTTACACCGAGAAACTTAGTGGCAATGTCGGACCATATCATGCGTGGCTTTCCTCTGAGATTAATGAATCGCCTTAATGATGCACGAAAGGCCTAAGTTGATAGATCTTGAACTAGCTCAAGATGAGTAACCTTAGTAGTGAAGCAAACAAATACGCATACATAGCATGTAACCGGTGATTTGTGTCTTGTCTGATGCTTGTAAAAGAATGGGTCACAAAAGTCGATCCCGGTTGTGGCAAACGTAAAAGCAAAATGTACACGTTCAGTTGGTAGATTTCCCATAATTTGCTGTACGATCCTTGGTCGCATACGAAAACACCTATGAGACCTGTTAATGATACTTGCAACCAGCTTCCGTCCTCCCAAAGGCCAAAGTCTTTGCCGCAATAAAGATAACAAACTCTGTGGTCCAGCATATAACAGTTTGCCATGATAATACTCAATTTTTGCTGTTGTAACCGGGTGAAGCTTATGCAAAATGAGGGGATGTTTGGCATCAAAATTTAGCAATGAGATCATCTACATAGAAGCCTCTGAAGATGATCTGTGAGTGTAATGGATATGAACTCGCCTCATTCCGTACCAAGTGCTGCATTGCTTTAATAGAGTAAGAAAAGCTGCCGATTTTGTACCAAAAGTTACGGTGTCAAGTTTGTAGACAGTAACTTCAACTGCTGGATTATCTCTCCATAAGATACACTGCAAGTATTGATCTGGTTGTGTGACTCATACACATCGATACATTTTAAAGATGACACCGCAAAGAGCAACCTTGAATGTTCTGAAACGTAGCAGAGTATGAAATAATTTTGTCTGAATAGTTGGCCCTGCTAGTAACAAGTCATTTAATGAGTAGCCAGAAGTCGTCTTCGGCGAAGCATCAAACACTACTCTAAACTTCGTACTTGAACTATCCGGCACGCAATGTTGTGGAAGATGATATATGTGGGTCTGCAATTGCGACTCTGCTAAAGGCATGTGACCAAGAACAGCATATTCTTTTAAAAACCTTTCATTTTCTTTCGAATTATCTCTCCAGTACTTTTAGCCTTCTAAATGCAGGATTATACAAGTCCCCAAAGTTGCTGAAGCTTAATTTAGCTGGGAGCCGCACTCAAGATTCTGCTGTCTTAAGATGCGTATAGTTTTCTTAAAATAACTGCTCACAGCTGTCATCTTCAAGGGATGCAACAGAAGTTGAACCGAAATCGCTCTCCATTTCCCAAAATCTTCTTACAACGCCATCTAAAGTATCGCTTTCAACCTCTGTGTTATATGCGTTATTAAAAACTGCAAGAGTCCAGCATTTTTGAGCAGCATGGGATATACAACCAGACGCAACCAAATCGAGCTTGGTTTTCTCGAGAACAGACAGATTTGGTGTAATGCGAATTTGCCCAATGCAAATAAACTCAAAAGCAAAGATGCACCAATAAGCAAATCTATTTTCCGAGGCTTAAAGAACTACGGATCAGCCAGTTTGCTGTTTTTTGGTATCCAAAAAAGTTAAAAGTAGGATGTTAATCTGTCATTGCTGTTGGTGTTGGCAGCACTGACAACGCCTGATAACTTGCATTCTGTGATTGTGCCTGAATGTCAACTGCTTGATTAGAAATGAACGACGATTCACCTATATCAGATATCGAAATATGTGAGTGATGCGATTTGAGTTGCAATTACCTTGCCTTGATTTTTTGCTTTGCAATGCTTGCACACTCCAGGTTTGCAAACGCAGATGCATTTTCCTCACTTTCTTGAAACGAAGCTTGGAAGAAAGATCCAAAAATATTCGACTATTCGAGATATAATGGTCATTTGATTTACAAAAAAACGCATAGAGTACGAACGCTCGTGTTGTTTGAAGCAAGAAATATGTTACGATTTGCTTTCTTTGAGGCGAGAGCCCTTTCCGCCTGTTGGACAGATGCTGCTGCGCAGTTGGTTTTTAAATTCTCCAGCGCACGGCACCTTTTTTTTTAGAAATGCCGACATTGATGACCACTCAGGCACCGAATTTGAGAGCAAATCCTCCTCCCACCTCTCCTGTGCTTGCCCATTAAGATTACCGCAGATTGGATGGATGAACAAACCATCTGAGATTTACTCCGGCGTGGCAAGCATTTGTAATGCATTCAGAGGGGAATTATGCATAGCAGTAGAATGTGATGGAGACTCGTTAAACAGTGCACGCTGCCGCGCCAACTTAGTTTTGACGTCACAATACAACATAGCAAATTCAGTTCTAGTATCTTCAAAAAACTAACTTGAATCCAGTCTATCGATGCTTGACTGAGTCCCAACAAAATTACCATACATTTCATCAGCAATCTCCACACGGACATTCATTGAAGAGTCATTGAATTCAGCTAGCTGTTCTGGCACCAATGAAGAATTCTGTACGGTCAATTGCCGTTTTATTGCGTCTACTTTGGCTTCATAGAAACGACTTTCACTGTTGTTGAGGAACAAAAGACGTTAATTTACCACTATTCTTCTTGCATATTCGTTGGCGCATATGCAGTGCAATGACAATTTAATAAGAAAAGCAACGGGTTATGCTTACGTATATAAGTCTGCATATTCTGATGTGCACAACCGTATGCACATATACTTGCACTCGCGACAAATGAGTGTTGTATTTACTCTGTGTTTATTCTTATGTGCACAACCATACGTACATATATATATATATATATATATATATATATATATGTATACTAGGGGCCGACACAATCGACCGCATTCTAGAAAAAAACATTTGGTTTTTAAGTGCTAATAACTTCTCTGTAAACAATGTTCTTTGTGAAAACTCTATTATCACGTAATAAATAATCCTGATCTGATGTCTCAAAAATATAAAATCGCAATCCATTGAATGATCGAACTCTACTGGCGGCAACATATAATTGTCCATGACTAAACACAGGCTGTCTCAATAAAGTTCCAACTTTTTGAAACGTTTGACCTTGGGATTTATTTATAGTCATCGCAAAAGCTGGAATGGCTGGAAATTGAGTACTTTGAAGTTTTAACGATAAAAAGGTTCCCGAATAAGTCAAATGAATACCGGGAATTAAAATTCGAATATTACACGATACACTTGTTAACACCTCGCAATCTATTGAGTTTCGGTGCATTCGTTTTACGCGTATGCGAGTTCCGTTAACTAATGCTTTTCCTGTATTTAAATTCCGTATTAATAATACAATGCAGTTTTCTTCTAAAATCAATTTATGGGAAGGCAGCAGACCACTAACTGATAAAGTATTCAAAAACTCAATAGGACATTTATTATGTTCACATACACCAACAATTTTATTTATTTTATCAAAGCTGTAGTAAGCCTGCTCCTCTCCAGGCACTTGTTTTAAGACTTCTAAATTTATAAATGAACAATCAATTTTTTTGAACCAAAACAACTAAATTCAAAATGTCAGTAGATAAAATAGTTTCCGGAATATTTCCAAATATATCATTGATGATGTTTAACAGGTTCACAAATTAAATAATTCGGTATTTCGGTATTTTCATCCGAACCGAACTGAGGAAAAGCTTTCTTTTCACCGTTACCAATTGATATAAGAAAATGAAAAAATTGAATTTCATGAGGAAGGGCGCTCATATTTCGAGTTAAAGTGACATGATGAAAGTTTCGAAATTCAGACCACGATGCAATACAATTTTCTATGAGCAAAAATGTTCTCCCCCAAATAATTTGCCTCTATTCTCTCCCGAACTCAAGTCTCTCAGTAATCTATTGGGACTATGCATTAATTTTAAAGGTTTTTTCACCAAAAATGGGGCTTTATTTCGATTTCAAAATGGATTGATACATCATTCAAAGTACTGTCCGTCGCTAGCCACAACCTTTTCCCATCTTTCTTTCAATTTCCGGATTCCGTTTCTCCAAAATTCCGGCTTCTGGGAGGCTATGAATGAATCGATCCATTTTTTGGTCTCTTCATATGAAGAGAAGCGGTGTCCAGAGCATGAGCTTCGAACCATGAATATTCGGCTTGGACGTCGATGGCGCCGGTTGGCCGGGCTTGACATATGTTTTTTTACGCTTTGGGTTATCGTAATGGATCCACTTTTCGTCGCCAGTCACAATACGATGCAAAAAACCCTTCCGGCCAAGTCGTTCAAGCAGCAATTCGCACGTGAAAAATCGGCGTTCGACGTCTCTCGGCTTCAACTCGTATGGCACCCAATTACCTTGCTTTTGGATCATTCCCATCGCTTTGAGACGTCTGGAAATGGTTGCTTGGTCAACGTCCAACGTTTCGGCGAGCTCTTCTTGCGTTTGGCACGGGTCTTGGTCCAGCAATGCCTCCAATTCTTCGAACCTTTTGGGCTGGCCAGGTCGCTCCTTGTCCTCGGTATCAAAAACACCACTTTTGAAGCGTCGAAACCAGTACTCACAGGTTGAAATCGATGGAGTATGGTTCGGGTAGGCATCCAACAGCAATTGACGTGCTTGGGTGGTATTTTTCTTCAAATTGAAGCAAAAAAGCAAGGCTTCCCGCAAATTGCGTTTTGACGGCACGAAAGTTGACATACTCGGAGCACAAAAAAACTATGTTGTGTACACTTCAGCGAAATGACAGATACTGGTAAACAAAGCCTAATGATGAGGCTTTGACATGAATATAGTTACAGTATTGCCAGATGCGATACTGTTGTAAATAACGCCATCTGTGTGCAACCTTTAAAATTAATGCATAGTCCTAATATAAATTAACTCCATAGCATAAAAAGGACACATTGAAATTTCGTCGATTATAATCACTGACGCAAAATTGAGGAATCTGCCTTGACTACAGTTAAGACGGATATTTAAACTGAACTTTCTAATAATGGAATTGGTAATTTGAACACATTGAAAGAGTACCGCTGAAAGCTGTGGGTATATAACGAAGATTTAATGAATTTAATTTACGAATGATTGCTGTTTGGACATAAGTTTTCCCATAACCTGCGTGAGCCGTTAAACAAAATACATTGCTACCAGTATCATGATTCAAAACTTCTCGTAAAACTCTTTCTATAATATTACGTTGTTCATCATTAGCGCTATAAAACTTATCTTAAAAAATATTTTCTTCTTCAACGCGGTTAGTACTATCACTGAAAACAGAATCAACAGGGAAATAAACAGGGATTGGAAGACAAAGTACTTGACATGCAGTATTATGAGTCTGAAGAATATCATGGATTATTAGAAGAGTTCGATTATAAGAAATATTCTGACTGTAGTCTATAGAAAAATCTTCACTCATACCATCTTTGAATTCATTCCATTCCAGCCCCGTATTGAGAATTAAAAAAAAGAAAAATATCTTTCTATTCCTTGAAATATCAGTACGCTGTCAGAATTCGATGCGTTCGGACGTGTCTGCGGGCTGCTATGCTATTTGATAACTGTAAAAGAGATAAGCTTGTTACAATTTATTTTTTGATTCTCTTTTGCTTGTGTTTTTCGTAACTGTAAAAGTAAATCGTTATCAGTAAAGTGTACTAAATAGTGAAGTTTAAATTTTAAATTTTAAATTTAAATTCAATTCGCTATACACGTGTTTAATGCCGCCCAAGAAGCGTCAGGGGACGTCATGTGATTGCTAATTTTATACAATGTATGTCCCAGACTACATTATTAATGCAAAACATGCTTCAAGAGATATTAAAAACGCAAACTCTAATCTTACAAAAACTCTGTACTTAAAATGACTTCGTTTAAAATAACTTCCTGGAACGCAAACGGCGTATCGAAACACAAACTTGAGCCTATAAAATACTTATCCGAGACAGAAACTGATGTTTTATTGCTCTCTGAAACGCACCTTACAAATAGATATAAATTCGAGATCCCGGGCTACTCCTTCTACGCCACACACCACCCTGATGGCAAAGCACATGGCGGAACGGGTATACTCATCAAAAGGCGACTAAAACACTATAAGTCGGTATCATACTCGCAAAACTACATGCAGGCTACGTCGATTGTCATCGAAACTTCAAATGGAAATTTGACGTTTTCATCCGTCTACTGTCCACCCCGATTTTCGATTTCCGAATCGTGCTTCAAGCAGTTCTTCGACACCCTAGGGTCCAAATTTCTTGCGGCAGGTGACTTTTATGCTAAACACCCTGACTGGGGCTCTAGACTTGCAAATCCTAAAGGAAAACAGCTCTACAACACATTAATAAACCCAATCAACAAACTCAACTTTGCTTCTCCGGGAAGGCCTACATATTGGCCAGCGGATCCAAGGAAAATTCCTGACCTAATCGACTTTGCAGTTACTCGTAATATCTCTCGTAGTGTGATTTCAACGGAAACTCATGCCGAGCTATCTTCAGACCATTCTCCAGTCACTTTTCACTTACTGGAGCATCCCACAAAAAGCGATCTTTCCCTTAAGCTCACCTCATGGAAGACTGATTGGCTTAGGTATAAAAAATACGTCAGCACCCACATTTGTATGAGGCCGAAACTTGATACCGGAACAGACATTGACAAGTCTTTGGAACATTTCAACATAACCATTGCGAGCGCTGCTGTTGCCACGACACCGAATGTACAACCGGGCTCCAAGAATACTGTCGTTTTAACTAGTGCGGAAATTGAACGGCTAGTCTCAGTAAAACGCCGGCTAAGACGTGAATGGCAAATCAGTCGATCGCCCGCTTCGTTACAAAGACTCAAAACTGCTAAAAAACAGTTAAGAAATGCTCTTAAGACTGAAGATCGCAAAATCAAAATGCACTACATTGAAAACCTTTCATCAACGAGTACCAAGTTTTCGATTTGGAGAGCACAAGACCGCATGAATCCACCAATAACAGCTGACAGCCCCATCCGGGATCAAAGTGGAAACTGGGCGAGATCTGACGAGGAAAAGGCTTTCACTTTTGCTAACCACCTCAAATCCGTCTTTCAACCAAACTTGCCAAGAAACGGATTTCAACTTCCACAGCAGCCATGCGCTCCATTGGCTAATTGCAGCGTGCTTAAAACTAATTCAAATGAGATGAGAGCAGCAATTCATAATTTAATCCCAAAGAAAGCGCCTGGACACGATCTCATCACTTCCAAGATGATTATTGAGCTACCAAACTGTGCAATATCATTCACTGCAATGCTCTTTATCATACCTACAAATCCCCGCCTTATGACATCAACCTATGCGGATGACACTGCAATCATCAGTCACTCACGCTGCCCCAAAAAAGCGACGAAAGAGCTAAGTGATCATTTACAACTGGTATCGAACTGGCTAGACAATTGGCGTATAAAAGTCAATCCGGATAAATGCAAGCACGTAACATTCACCTTAAACAAGAGAGACTGTCCGTCCATTACTTTTAACAACACCATAAATGCAAGCACGTAACAGTCACCTTAAACAAGAGAGACTGTCCGTCTATTACTTTTAACAACACCACCGTACCACACTGTACTGAAGTCACCTACCTAGGAGTACATTTGGACAGACGACTCACCTAGCCAAAGCATATAGAAGCCAAAAAAAAAAAAAAAATTCCATGAAATTAAAAGCCCAGTCCCTTCACTGGCTCTTAAACCCAAGATCTGGGCTTAGCCTCGATCTAAAGGTGCTGTTATATAACAGCTTAATAAAGCCTATCTGGACATACAGTTCCCAGCTTTGGGGGAACGCAAGCCCAAGTAACGTTGAAGTCATCCAAAGAGCCCAATCAAAAATACTTCGTTTCTTAACAGGTGCTCCCTGGTACATTTCGAATGCGAATATCCACAGAGACCTTAACGTCCCACTAATTAAAATAGAATTGGGTCAAATGAAACAGAAATATCTTGTTAAGCTCTCGGAACATCCTAATCCACTAGTTCGATCACTATCTTATATGAGTTGTCGCAAGCGCCTTCGTCGGAATGAGTTTCCTGCCCCATAAACCTGGGAGGACCACGCAACACTCAAAGTTTCTTTAGCTCACCACTATAGAAACTTTTAAAACATCATTAGTTTGTTTTTAAGATTTCTCAATTATTGTAAGGATTTGTGTTGTATGCAAAGTGATGCAATAAATAATAAAGAACGCAAAAAAAAAAAAAAATTCAATTCGTTGTACACGTGTTTAATGCCGCCCAAGAAG
Source organism: Amiota minor (assembly GCA_037043295.1). Lineage (NCBI taxonomy): Eukaryota > Metazoa > Arthropoda > Insecta > Diptera > Drosophilidae > Amiota > Amiota minor. The sequence goes on from JBAMAW010001664.1 coordinate 49,251, forward strand.
CGTCAGGGGATGTCATGTCGTCATCTGATGAGGCTTCGTCGGTAATATCGACGGCGTCGCGAAAGGTGAGTGTGAGGCAGCAACAGTTGAGGAAGACTGTTTCCGAGGCTGCTGTTGACTCTGTTGGTGGGAGAAATAGGGGGGAAAGAACTTTTGTTGTCCCTCAGGTGCCATCCTCTGATGCAGCGTCGGCGTCTGGTAAACGCAATGGGTCTGCCATTGAGAGGATGAAGAGCATAACTGCTGACGTAGCCGGGTGTCTACTTGATGAGTTTAATGGTGTCTCATCGTCAGTGAGACTCGATCTATACTGGAGCTCACCAACCAGTACGCATTTTTAGTGATGACACTAGTCGCTGAAAAAAAGCGCCTAAAAGGACGTTTAGATGCGGCTCGCGAGTGTAGTGTCAAAAGCGTCCAAGGCGTCCCACCCGTGAGCGACTCTGGTGTTCCCCCGACGGCATCTGCCCCTGTTGTGAAACCAGTTGAGACCTGGTCCTTTGTTGTCAGAAGTAAAACTTCTGGCAAATCTTCCAAGGACGTGGTGGAACAGGTGGTGAAAGAAGTTGGGCCTACACTAGGTGTACGCGTGCATGAGGTGAAGCCACTACGGGATGGTGGTGCGATCATTCGCACTCCTTCTGTGGTGGAGCTCAATAAGATGAGGGATAACAACAAGTTCGGTAAGTTACGATTGGAAGTGAGTGTGAATGAGAAGTTAGGCCCTAGGGGAGTAGTTCAGGGGTTACACTCCCAAATTCTGCTGTGGTGGTGACTGATGTCAGTCTTGAATGCACTTTGCTGAATTCAACTGACTGTGGTGTCTGTGTGAGTGTTTGCGGATCTTTCGGTAGCATTTGTTGTGAGTATGTATAGCAAGTATAGTGGGAGTCTGGAGCCGTACATTTCGTACATGTATGAGGTGCTACTACTGGCGAGTAGCGACCCTATCATCCATGGTATTGACATGGTATGAGCAAGCTTGGCAGAGTGGACGAATGAGCTAAGCATGAAGCGTAGACTTCGGAAGAGATTCCAGAGGGCCAGATCTGCTGATGCTTTGAATGTAGACCAACTTAGATCTGAGTATAGTCGTGTATTGAAAGAGTATAAGCGTATGCTTATAGAAGTGAAAGAGGATAAATGGAGAGCTTTTCTTCGGTGCAATGAGCATGATCCTTGGGGTCATGCTTATAGAATTTGTAGGGGTAAGGGTGGGCAGACAAATGTGTGTGCTCTTCGTGTTGGCGACACTCAGTTGACAACATGGAGAGATTGTAAGAATGCTTTGTTGTGTGCAATTTTCCCTCGGGCGGATCGTGGGGAAACTGCTTTTGAAGGCGCCTGATAAAATTAGGAGTAATCCTCGTTCTTTTTGGGGCATCAGTCTCTTGCCGGTACTTGGTAAAGTGCCGGAAAGAGTTCTGGTAGAAAGGCTTCAGGAGAGAGTGAATGAACAAATGTCTGATTTGTAATTTGGGTTTAGAAAGGGTAAATGCGTCGAGAATGCTTGGGGCTATGTGTCTGACTGTGTTCAGGCAAGTAGTTCCAAGTATGTGCTAGGTGTGTTTGTAGATTTTATGGGTGCGTTCGACTATCTAAGTTGGGATTGTGTGCTGAGGAAATTGAGAGATTGTGGAAGTCGGGAAATGGCTCTTTTGAAGAGTTATTTCTCTGACAGGCGTGCTTGTGCGGTTGGTTTGAATGAGTGTGTCAGTGTGGATGTGGTTTGTGGTTGCCCACAGGGTTCTATCTGTGGTCCATTTTCTTGGAACCTCATGATGGATTCCCTATTAAGGCAGCTCAGACATGAGTTCAAGTGCTGTGCGTATGCGGATGATTTGCTCATTTTGATTGAGGGACAATCACGTTTGGAAATTGAGCGCAAGGGCCAGGAGTCCATGTGTTTTGTTTCTGAATGGAGCAGTAGTGTTGGTGTCAGTGTGGCGGTGGATAAGACTGTGACAATGTTGCTTAAGGGCAAATTGGCACCAAGTCAGAGTCCTATCGTCAGGCCTGATTCCGGGTGCCTGCGATATGTAACTAAGGTTAAATACCGTGGTATAACCGTGGGTGAGCGAATGAATTTCATTCCTCATATTGCTCTTCTTAGAGACCGATTGTTTGGTGGGGTTGGTAAAGTGCGCCGTATTTTGCGGAGTGCATTGAGTCTCAATAGGTGTGCTGTTCATACCATATATGGAGGTCTATTTGTTGCTTTTGCAGCATATGGATCTTCGGTGTGGTACAAAACGGCATCGTCTGTTGTAGGCAGAAAGAAAGTGCTATCATGCCAGAGAGTCATGATATTGGGATGTTTGCCAGTATGTCGCACTGTCTCCACTGAGGCTTTGCAGATTTTGCTTGGTGTGGTTCCTCTTGATCTGGAGGTCAGGCGAAGAGCCATTGACTTCAAGATCAGGAGAGGTTTACCATAGTTGCAGGATGAATGGTTATATGGGATTGATGTGGAGAGCTTAGGTCGTAATGTGTGCAAGAGAATGTTGAATGAGTGTGTCCTGTCTGACTGGCAAATCAGATGGGAAAGTTCTGTATGTGGGCGGGTAACATTCAGATTCATTCAGGATGTCACATTTCTTGGCGGTCGACCGGACTTTGGTTTTAACCTTTGGCTCGGATTCCTGTTGACTTGTCATGGTTCCCTTAATGCTTTTTCTCATTCATGGGGCCTAAATGACAGTGCGGAATGCCCTTGTGGCCATTGACTTCAAGATCAGGAGAGGATTACCATAGCTGCAGGATGAATGGTTATATGGGATGGATGTGGAGAGCTTAGGTCGTAATGTGTGCAAGAGAATGTTGAATGAGTGTGTCCTGTCTGAATGGCAAATCAGATGGGACAGTTCTGTATGTGGGCGAGTAACATTCAGGTTCACTCAGGATGTCACATTTGTTGGCGGTCGACCGGACTTTGGTTTTAACCTTTGGCTGGGATTCCTGTTGACTTGTCATGGTTCCCTTAATGCTTTTTCGCATTCATGGGGCCTAAATGACAGTGCGGAATGCCCTTGTGGCTCGACGGACGAGACATGGCAACATGTTCTCTGTGAATGTTCTCTGTATGATGATTTAAGAGATACGAATGAATTCGGTATTTTGAGTGTTAATGGGGGTTTTGATTTTAGTGAGGTGCTCTCCAATAGGGATAGAGTTAGGAAATTAAATGGGTTTGCACGTGCAGTATTTTTGAGACGTCGTCCGATTTTAGCCTGAGACTGCCCGATATGTGTGTGTGTGAATGTTGTTGGTTAGTGTTCCCCCCGGGGTAACCAGTCCCTGAGCTTCATGGAGCTCTACTGGTAGTAACTTGGTTACGCTGCCTGACCAGAGGTATTTTCTGGTACCACGGGCGTCTGGCTTGTAGGGGTCTCAGCCTACTACCCATTCGCTTAAAGTGACTGTGGGGACATATGCTCGCCTGATCTTTATCACATAAATGCTGCCAAATTGGCGGAAGAGGTGGGAATAGACCTCGCTTCCAACAGTGAGGAAGCTGTACCCATGAGTATAGCTTTATACTGTGCCATCTGTGGGCTACCAACCTGCATACTATTCCAGAGAGCTAGGTTCAAATTTGGGCCACCAACCCATGAACTTTTTGGAGTTCGAATTGGTAGTACCTCTGGTATGAATTCCATAGGTTTTTTTTGTTGGGTCAGGAGCCCACGGAACTTGTTTCCGTCCTGGCCAGCGGGTACGGCCCCCTTGTGGGAGTGTCGTGGTGGCTGTGGTTTGATACCCAAATGTGGGTAGAGTTATTACTCGACGTGGAGTTGCGTTATACAACCGGGTGCTGTGACCACCAAAGAGAGAGTCATATTTAACAAAATAAATATGACTTAAATTTGGGACCTGCGGATATATATCTAAGGGGACGTGGATTGACGTTTATCAATCCATGTGCTTGGCACCGTGTTCTTAAGTCTTCACAGATAGGTGAGCACGTTAAACACTGGTACTTCCTTCATATTCCTTGAAATATATACAGTTAAGGTTGCTGTCTGCCCCCAGCGACTTCGTTATAGAAAGGTTTTCGTTATTGGGGAGTCAAGAAAAAACATTATTTTTTGTCCTTTCGGCATTTTATATTGACTCGTAAGTATTCTATTTAAATATTATATTTACTTCATATTTTAATTTAAGCAAATTTTATTTTTTTGAAAAAAAAAAAAAAAAGTTAATTTTTGTTTGCTTGGCAGATTTGTCTGTTTCCTTGCAAACGAAATCATCAAGCTTATGTAGAACATCAAATATGTTGTAGGAAACTTTACTGCGCTATTCTGCAAATGTCCGTAATATTTATAGCGCTGAACGCATTTCTGAAAATGTTGTCAATTTCATTGAATCTTCAACTTCTTCAACTTATTGAAATTGTAACATGTATTAGTTTGAGATTGTTTCACCTGTCACATCTTTCCAAGCTTTACTTAATTCTCTTACTGCATCAAGTAAAGAAAGTGACAAAGAAACGTTTTCGTTTGATTCTAAAATTATCCTCAATATTCTTTTTCTGTAGTGCTGTTTCAAATTGAATATAATGCCTTGGCCCATTGGCTGCAATGAAGATGTCATATTTGGGGGAAAAAAGGCGAGCTTAATGTTTTTTAATTTACCTTGGACACTTTTTGGGTGTGCAGGGCAGTTGTCAATAAATAGCAAGATATTCTTCTTTTGATTGCCAAGTTTCAAAAGTCACTTCTCAAAAATCTTACTAGTCATCCATGCCTTTGAATTATTTTCTTTGAAGTATCGCGGATAACAAGCACTGAAATTGCTTCCCAGCATCACAGTTACTCTAGCCTTACTTTTTTTTCCACCAACACATTTTTGATTTTCGAAGGTAAGAGTCCTAGATGGCATCTGCATTGAATACGTCATTGTAATCTTAGCCTTTAATTAAATCCGGTAGAACATTTTTGACACAATCGTCGGTTGTCTTCTTATTCACTTCGCCACCCTCCCCACAAATGACTTTTCCGATAATGTTGTGCCCCTTTTTAAATTGGTGCAACCACTCATTACTTGCTGTAAATTCTGTATGACCTAATGCTTTTGCAAACTCCTTTGCTTTTTCTTGCAAAAGCTGTCCAAATACAGGAAGATTTCTCTGCCTTATGGCTGTTATGGTTGAGACTTTCTTGGCAGTTAGTTCCTTGCTGTAGAATATTATTATTTTTTTATTTTTTATTGTTGTTGAAAGGCTACTAGAAGGATTGCCATAATTATCAGTAATTTGTTTCGAACTCTGAAATTAAATTTAATTTTTGTCCAATAGACAAACAACTACACTTCGCTATTGTTCTAATTCACTCAATTGTTTAAACTTGAATGAAGCAAAAATCACATTTTGGAATGCAAGAGTAAAAGCAAATATACAAAACTTACAGTTCTTTGACTGTCGTTTTGTATGTAGAATTTTATAAAGTTCAACATTTAAGAAAGCAAAAATCATATTTTGGAAGACAAGAGTAATGGCAAATGTACAAAATTTACAGATCATTGTATGACGATTTTTATGTACACAAGAATTTTTTTTGTTTTGCAGTTTCAATTAAAACGAGGAAAAAAATGTATACGTTGCGTTTGAATAAATTCGTTACAGAGAAGTTATTTTTTATGAAAAAAAATTTTTGCGTCCTTAAAAATTGTTCTTACAGGCAGGTAATTCGCTAGAGGGAAGTCCGCTACAGAGAAATTAATATATATGGAAAAATAAAAAAACGCTGTGTCTTCAGAATGACTTCGTTACAGAGAAGTTTTCGCTATTGGGGAGTTCGTTGTAGGGAAGTTCGAAGGTATATAGTGTTCTTAATTTTATTGTGCCAAAATTACTTTAATCGTGTTTGTCGCCATATTGTGTTAGAAAAAAGAAGCTTTTTCTCCTTCTTCTTCCCTCTTTTCGATCATCACAAAAAATCCACAAAAGCTCATTGAAGTGGAAAGTAGTTGCCAACGACTCCGATCTGCAAATGCACTTACAGTGTGCCCTTTTTAGTGCTTATTATGTTTTGTTTTGATTCGTCTCATTACTTCAAATTGTGACATGTGTTTAATTTATATTTTTGTAATCTCCTCAAACATCCTTACCACGTTGAAAGAAAACGTGATAACTATTCATCCATTGGAAGTGGTGCAAGTTTGTGTACTCTTGTTGTCTTGCCATTATTGCCAGCGATTGTTGACTCACTCGACCCAAGATTTACTGTTTGGGTGGTGTGTTGTCTTCTTGAGTGATGACGAGTTCTCCAACAGCGAGATTCTGTTGTGCCTTTGTCCATTTGGCCCGTTGTTGTAAGGTATGAATGTAATCACGTTGCCAAAGCAACCAAAACTGTTGTTTAAGATATATAACCCTTTGCCGTCTATCTTGGTAACGCATTTTCTTCTCACAATCATCTTTGCTACAGTACAGTACCTAATCAGGTACTGACACAAATGAGGATCCAATCAGCATATGTCCTGGTGAGATTGCTTCAGCATCGTTTGAATCTTCAGTCATTGGATAAAGTGGCCTTGAGTTCAGGATCACCTGAACTTTGATGAAAACTGTTTGAAGCTCTTCAAACGCCAAATTTGCATTAGCTATATTTTTCAAAACTAATGTTTTTGCAAAACATGCAAATAAGATGAACAATTCTTAACAATGAAATTGATAACTGATTCTGTGCCCTGCGTGTTACTACATGTTAGTGTGATCTTACTACGCAATCCGATCGGCTGAGGTAAAGGTTCTCGAAATTGTGGCCAATCGCACTCAGGGTATATAAGAAAATCGGGACCATTTAACCACATATTTGTGAGTATTTCAGCTACGCAACATCCTCGAGAAACGATGTCTTCTGTATTTTGCTTTGATGGAACATGTCTCAAAATGATGTCTTGGCTGTGGTCTTGAAGTTCTGAGACTCTGTTTGCCACGAAGCACTGCAGTTGAGACGCATGCATCTTCATCCATTGCAGAACAACCTATGAATCTGTCCAGAAATTGACTCGCTTCGTGTACACTTGTAATTTCGTAACGAATTTGTGCCAACTCCTGCTGAGTAGAACAGCGGCACAGAGCTCAAGATTTGGTATCCCAATCAATTCCCTTCAATGTTATATTCTGAAAGAAGATTTTGCACCGAAGTATTACAGGGCTTATAAGACCTAGCAAATCGAATATTCTTGCAACTGTAGACAAGATAGACCGTCTAGTAAAAGGTTCTCTTAGCTCGACCTGGGCGTGAAATACAAAAATATCTAGATTATGTTGCCACGCGATACCTAATATCTTTGTAGTTTCATGATAATCAAGAACAAGGAATTTCTCGCTTTCTGATGTTGCCACTATTTCAGATGAGTTACTGCTAAATTTCGTCAAATTTGGCCCTTCTCTAGTAAGAATCTTTATTAACTCATTTTTTCCCGTTGTAGTTCGTCCTCCTGATCAGCACCAGTTAAAAGGTCATCTACGTAAAAGTCGTTGAGAAGGGCTTCGCTACCGAGTGGAAATTCAGGCCAATAAGAACTTGCCACGTGATGCAAAGCGTTTATTGCCAGAAATGGCTCAACTGGCGTCCCATATGTAACTGTGTCAAGCTGTTATGTCTGAATTTCGCTGTGCTTATTAGGTCTCCATGATATGAATTGGAACCTCCTATCCCGTTCATCAATTATGAACCTGAAGATACATTTTCACAATATTCACTGTTAATGCGAATCAATGCAGACGAAATGAAAGTAGTGTTGTAATTAATTCTTGTTGTAAAGTCCGACCATTAATAACTCATTCAAGGGCCGGCCTGCCGATGCGTTAAACACTACACGTAGTTTTGTTGTTAGGCTCTGTAGCCTTAACACACAATGGTGTGGTATAAATAAATGAGGCTCGTTCATTTTTACATTCGTAACCAAAGACATGTGGTTGAGAGCTGTGTGTTGGTCCATGAATGCTACATATGCCTCTCTCAAATGATCATCACGATCAAGTTTCCACTCCAAGTATTTTAAGCGTTTCATTGCCATGTCAAACGAGTTCCCTTGTTGAACTGCTGAGCTTTTAAATTGCAATCTGACTTCTGCAGAAGTACTTCTTGGCATCAACTGTTACCATAGATGCATTTGTAGTCTTCAAGTCTCCACTAGTTCGTTCAGGTCACTTTCATGGGGTTCAGCTTTTTGTACGAAATGACACAACTGCAATTCATTTGATCCAGTAAGTCTTAGGTTACCTCCGATTATCCAATCATATGCGGTATTGAGTAGGTATGATTGGGTCTCGCATAGGCTGTTTTACCTTACCATATAGCATCGAAAAAGCGTTCAGTATTAATCAAAATGTCAATTTTCGAAGAAGAATAAAATTGTGAATCAGCCAATGTTATGTTTGATGGTAGATACCATTCTGCCAATTTGACACTATTCTGCCAATTTGACACTATTCTGCCAATTTGACACTATTATGCTGTTGCTTCGCACAAATTCTCTTTATCACCGCAAATGTTGACCACTCAAAGTCTGTGCATCGATATCGAAATGTTGTGAACACGTTGTAGTTCACCCTCTGCCTAATATCAGACAAGCCGCTTACTTCTTCATATACTCGTTGCTTTTCAAGTTTTAAACGCTTAGCAGTTTTTTCTGTAACGAAATTTATTTCAGAACCAGAATCGAGTAATGTGAACTAAGTGAAATTGTCCGACAATGTCCTTAATTTGGACGACTGCTGTTGGAACTATGCCCTTTTTGGCTATGTTCGCTATAAGACTAACACCTTGTGATGGCCGTTTGTCTCCATCGACTTGTTGTTGTGTTAATGATCTTCTTGTGATAAAGTAGAAGGAACAAATTTATGTAGTAGTGTGTGATGACCAGTACTGCACACTCTACATCTCGATTCAGATTGACAATTCTTAACTTGATTTGTTCTCCATCAACAATTATAGCAACAACCTGACCTTTTAACCTATTCAATTCGATCTTGTAATGAGATATTAACAAATGATCTACAACTAGAAATAAGATATGATGCTGTATTACAATACGAACATGCAGAACTTGTAGTAACAAATGCTTTTAACGAGTTTTTTTATCTTCGGTATGCAACCTGATGGCTTTTGATGTGCAAAAATCCAACCACGACAGTAGTTTCTTAAAATTCTGTTTCTCATCAAATTTTATTTTGGTCTCCGAATCCAGTAAAATGTGGATGATGACATTATTCATGATGTCCTCCGCTGACCCAATAGTAAGAAGTGAGCCACGTATTGCTGATGCAGTATCGACAAGCTTCTGTAGTGCTATTACTTCGAATATGACATCATTGGCCAAAAAAACAAATTCTCAATGCTTTCTCGGGAAATCAGTACATCGTTGCCATATCTTGCTTCTAATCGTTCCCATGCCTTGCTGTAGTTTGCTTCCGTAAGTTAGAGCGACTACACAACTTCAAGTGCTGGTTCAGACAGGCAATCAAGTATGTAGTAAAATTTATCAATAACTAGAATGGACGCGTCGCTGTGAATCAAGTTTTTGAACTAACTTTTAAATCTTTCAAATGTATACTTTCCATCGAAACTTAGCAATTTTCATTTTGGTAATCTGCTTATGTGTGTTTGGCCAGTTAACATTGTGGAACTTAAAAGCGTTGAGTTATGTTCAGTGCTGCGACGCTTGTCTAACAACGAAACGATTTTGAGTTTTGCGGAAATGAATAACTCATCTAGTTCGCCTCGACAACCGTCAGTGATATCCACATTTTTTGTCTGCGTTTGAATTAGAATAATCTGGCGATAGTATGACTCTAAGATGGTTCTTCTTGACTACCATTAGCAATAACTTTCCGTTGAACATTCTTGATGTGGTTTTCAATAAAGGTCCGCTGAACTCGCAGAGAAATGAGCTTTGCTTCTTTATGATTAGTTTATGTATTGCTCATATTGACCTGAGTGTGCTACTACCTAAGTCGTAGTTATACTAAGACTTATGTATCTAACAATTTGATTGAAAAACTGCTTCACTATGTCGTTATAATTATAACTATGGTACATATTTGTCAATAAGTACTTGCAGTTTTCTTTTGTATATAATAAACCAGATTTATGGAATGTGGATGTTCGCTATTCTGGAGTATGTACCCCACATACTGATGTGGAAGATTGTGAATGGACAAAAATGTAACTGGACGTATATGTATGTCTCGTATATACTCCACTTCACCTTTGATGCATTGATTCCAGCGTATTACAACCTGCTAAGCAATGACTTTTATCATATATATTTCATCACTATAACACATGGACGATGACTTATCTCTTATATTATCCCTGTCCTGTCATGGTCCCCAAAAAAGTTGAGAAAGAAAAAAAAAAAAAAAACTGTGTTTCAATTCAATTTCAATTTTCTTTATTTCCCCAAATCATTCGTATAACTTAATAGATGATATATATATATATATATATATATAGAGTTTAATTATAACTTAATGTAAACTTTACTACTGAGATATTTGATGTAAGGATATAAAATTAGTTGCAAAATGAACATCTGATAAGCTAAGAAAAATGGGAGGGAAACCTTAAGACAAGTGTTAAGAATAAAATTTAAAGAACTAAAGACTTGATCTAAGTAGAGCTAAAAACAAATTTACTTGAATTAATACTAATCGTTTACATAGGAGAAATATTTATTTTTTTTTCCTTTCTTTTTTTTACAAGAACTTAAGTCAGTCGATGACTTAAGCGAAGTTAGGCACTAATGGGATGGATATATATTAACTTTAGAAATATAACCCCACGATCTTGAAATTTACTGGGTTGGCTATAGATTAGAAACTTATAGGGGCGATCAGTTTGTTCGGACCATTAAGGGGGTACCTCCCATACAAACCCACCATTAAAATTCAGGTTCTTATTCCAAAAACTTTTTTGATTTTCGCACTATTGAACTGATATTTAGATATTTTTAATATAGGCGCGGTATATTTGTTGGAATCAGTCAAATCGGCAAACTAGGGGAGTACCTCCCATACAAACCCCAATCTGATACGGAACCATCCGCGTACGAGACTGACGCGCACTTTGCCGAATTTTTATGCTATACCATGCATATGCCTTAATTCGGGAAGTGTGTCTTGCTTATGCTAAGTATCAAGTGACTAACCAAAGCAACAGTTACAAATATTATGTAAACAGCTGCGGTCAGCGGATATGCTTTGTAAGCATATTCAACGACGTAAAGCATATTGTACATATTACACATGGTTTACATCTAATGTTCTCAAATTCTCGATAATCATTTTGTACTTCATAGGCATGATCGCCAGATGTGGTCTTATTGCAATTAAATCAAATCTACGCTCCGAATCTTCCAGTTGTTTTACCAGCTGATATTTAATTTATTTGCGTCAAATTAGCCTTTCCACGTGCCGTGATTTTTAATACGTGCTCTTATATTCCTCCTGGCCCGTGATTGGAAACTTATTTGCATCATTTCGCAGCTATTGAGTACGTTGACAAACTTACTCGAAATCGTGACTTGTTGTCGTGTGAGGTGATTTCAATTGACCCAACATTTCCTGGTCCTTTTTCGGGCCTTCTAGCTACCTTTTTCCGCTGGGTCTCCATGAATTCGTCGGTAATGTGCTTGAACTTCCACTTTGCCAAAATAGTTTTGTAGTAAATTCACAGGTTGTTGGATTTAGTGTTGACTAATGATAATTCTGTCTCAGTTGTGTCAAAATCCAATCCACTATCCCTTCCCTCCTTAGAAATTTTTTTGAGTCTTACGAAGTATGGCTCTATATAAACAACATCTCTTCCTCAACGTCGCCTTTGTTTCCAAAAGGCAAAAGGCGTTATTAATGCTTTTCAACTTACCGCTCCAGGTAGCATCATTTCCGTCAATTTGGAAGGAATTCCATTACACAAAAAAGGTAATAAATCGGAGTCGCAAACTATAGGGCATATCTAAATTGTCAGCTATTCCCAAGTTGTTTGATAAAGGCCTTATGTCGAGTAGAGAGCATTTCTGTAAGGCCGCTATTTCTCCATCACTGCATGGATTTGTAAAAAGTGGACCTACTTCACCAACCACTAATCTCCTTGAATTTACGTCCCTAGTTAATCGTGGTTTTATTAATAGGTTTCAAACTGATGTTGTTTATACTGATTTTTTTAAAGCCCTTGACTCAGTAAACCATGATATTCTTTTGTATAAACTGAATATTATGGGCTTTCCATTAAATTTTTTTAGATGGATCAAAGCGTACTTGATAAATCGTTCCCATAAAGTAATGTTTAGGTTTTCTTTATCGGAAACTGTTCGCAATACTTCCGGATTTCCTCATGGTAGTCATCTAGGTCCAATTCTTTTCAACTTATTTATCAATGCTCTTCCAGTCTCTATTTCATATTCTCGTCTGTTTATGTACGCCGATGACGTAAAACTTTTCCTTTCGTTTAATGATGCTACTTCTCAATTAGACTGCAGGAAGATCTTATCTTACTGCATTCTTGGTGCTTAACTTATCATTTAATTGGATGGCTCGTTGGGTCAGAGGTTAGCGCTCTGGGCTGGCATCCCAAGAGTCGCTGGTTAGATTCCCGCTCAAGGAAAGTCTGGTCTAGCACTTTTCTAATGTCCTTCTTTCCTTCTTAACTTTCCCCTGATCTGAAAACCTCTGTTATAATTTGTAATTATATTCTTAGTTTTAAAAAAACTCTCTGGGCTGGCATCCCAAGAGTCGCTGGTTAGATTCCCGCTCAAGGCAAGTCTGGTCTAGCACCTTTCTAATGTCCTTCTTTCCTTCTTAACTTTCCCCTGATCTGAAGAGCTATGTTATAATTTGTAATTATATCCTTAGTTTTAATAACAAAATAAACATTTAATTCATAATTTACTCATCGAAATGTAAGTTGATGACTTTTCATCGAAATAAACCATATTTGCTTACTTTTACAATTTCTAACATCCAACTTGAAAGAGTCTCCTCTTTTTATAACCTTGGTGTTCTTTTTGATTCCAAGCTTTATTTTAACCAACATATCACCTGCGTCGAAGGGTGTTTTTGGTTTCATTTAACGTTGGTTTAAAGTATTCAATGACCACTATACCACAAAAATTCTTTATATTTTGCTAGTGCGTCCACTCCTCGAGTGTTGCCCTTGCCTTTGGTTCCCACAATATAAAAGGCATCAAGATAGAATTGAGTCTGTTCAAAAGCAATTCCCTTTGCTTGCTCTTCGTGGTCTAACTTGGAATCCTAATTCTCGCTTGTCACCTTACTCTGACAGGCTCCTTCTCATCAGTCTTTCATCTTTGGCGCATCGTAGGATAGCTCCAAGGACTAGTTTTCTTAAATTTATAGTTGGAGCTATTGGTACTCCTGTTCTCTTAAATCAGCTAAATTTTTGTATACTCAGTCGTTCTACTTGAAATTTTGTCCCTTCAGTCCTGAATAAATGCACAACCAATTATGCCCTACATGATCCTTTCCGAGTTTTATGTACTTTCTATAAAAAATATTATCACTTCCTCTCGCCTGAGATTTCACCCACAGCGCTTAACTTCATTATCCTTCGCTGCCTTCGAGATTTTGAACACACTACAGGCTAGATGATCTGGACGTCGCTTATTGGTTCACCTATCCTGACTGCTTCTTCACCAATTCCTATCTTTAGTTTTATTTGTATCACTTTTAAGCTGATAGAACTTTGTCATAACTAATTGAATAAAGTAACTTCCGAAAATGAGAATTATGTTTCAACAATTTTTTTCATATAACAAAGCAACTTCATTTCATCAAATATTTTCCATTGTTATTGATAACCTTTTGCCGTCTTTCGGGTTAAAAAATAATCCCGTCTTTGTAGAAATTCTGGGATTTCTGGAAAAAAAAAACTGGCGCAATACCGTTTTGCAGTAAAATTAAGACATTAATTTTAATTATAAATTAAGACTCACCATCGTTCTAATAAAGTACCTTCTCCATGATATGCACAAATTTTTTTATGAGCTTTCGCTTAGGAATAACCCTTTTCATAGAAATACAATATATAGTAACGAATTTTCTGTGCTTCGGCACTCATTTCCTTTACGCAAAAACAGCAGATTTAATAATCACTTGTTCATTGTTTTAGCAGCATGGTTTTACCAAGGTTGCCACCTTTTTATTGTTGTATAGCATTCCCAGATCGGATTAATACTTACAGAGATGTCGCTTTTTAAATCTAGCAATTCAAATTTTCGGAAGTTACTTGTCCACCAACCCAATAAATAATTAATTAAATTAGAACTACTGAGGTGGACTGATTAAACCAGCTGCTGTTAACAAAGTAGTTGACAGATTGCGCTCATTTTTATCATAGTAATTAAGCCCAGGCCAACACACAAAAAAAAAAAACCTAAAAAATACTTAATGCGGGCAATTTAAATGATTCTCCCGGGTACTTTATTGTCAGAAGGTATATTGTGTAGTAATTTCATGCAAATTGCTAAGTTACTCACCGCGTGATATTTCTTCTATAATTAGCCAATTTTTGAATAAATAGAAAACTTTAAGCACGTTTTTGTCGAGTTGTGACTCTTTAGTTAAACGTGTGCAATATATTAACTACCTGTGTCTGTATGGGGGTGGTACCTCCCATAAAAAGCACCCATTTGAATTCATGTTCTTATTAGAAAAACTTTTTTGATTTTTATCCTATCAAACTGAAACTTGGACATTATCAGTTTCCAATACAGGTGTACCACATTTGTCAGAACCAGCATAATCGGACCACCAGGGGGGTACCTCCCATACAAACCACCCATCTGGATACTACAATGAAACATTCATTTTTACTCTCACTGACACTGAAATTATTGTTTTTCGTTATAGTAGTTTGTTTATAAATTTGTTTTTTTTTTTTTTTATTGCAGTTTTGCTTAATTTTATTATGGATAATATTTTACATCGGGTTAAATTTTGACTTTTTATCCTTTTTTTCAATCTAATTATTTATTTACACGAGTTCTTCAAAAACACGTTCGTACCCCTCTGCAAGTAATGTTTTAGTAAGGGGTTGGTTGGCTTGCGATCACCAAAATGAAGCAATATGTAGTTACGAATACTTGGGGACAGTTAGATTATTTTTTTTTTTAGCTCATAAATGGTGTCAGCAAATGAAAACTAGAAAGAAGGTTATCCTCAACCATGCCGAAGATGAAATACTCTTCACGGGGCGCAGTGAATGTTTCATTGTAGTATTCAAATGGGTGGTTTGATTCAGGTGGTTCCGACAAATGTACTGCGTATAGTAAAAAGAAAGGTTTGTGCAAAATTTCAGCGCTCTAGCTCAAAAACTGAGGGACTTGTTTGCCAACATACAGACAGACAGACGGACACGGCTTAATCAATTCGCCTCATCGAGCTGATCAAGAATATATATACTCTATGAGGTTTTTTTTTGTCTCCTTCTGCCTGTTACAAACTTCATGACAAACATATAATACTATTCACTTCCGTGAAGAGTATAAAAATAGGTTACTTCACGCTATAACTAAAAAATGCTTAGACTTAAGTTGATAAATATCCAATTATTTAAAAAAATATATATATAAATATATAAATTATGTATTAATTTATATAACGAATTGTTTTCCACTTGCCTAAATTAGAATGTGGTTAAAAACCATCGCTAGTGACTTAAAAATAAAATTATCGATACTGCCATCGGTAGTTTCACAGCTCTAGTTGTCTAGTCTCTGCTAAAACGGGACTTTACAATTTTTGCGCGATATGATTTCTTGTGTTGAAGTAAGAATTTTTATGTTACATATTTGATATTATATTTGTTAAAATCGTATGATGAAACCGAAATCAAGTGAAATTTGGGAGTTATTTGTAAAAGTGGATGAAAACTATGCAAAATGCAAAACGTGTAACATAAATTATTCGAGGAAAGGTCGGGCTACAACATCATTGCAAGGTCATTTAAAACCAAGCATACAGAAAAATATGAGGAATTATGTGCAATGGAAGAACAAAGAAAAGTAGTGAAATTGAATGAGACGAAGTCATCAACACCTTTGCGGCAAGCACAAACTGCAAAAAGGCAAATTACTATGGAAGAATCTATACAAAAAAGTCAAAAGGGGGATGCATCACATGCTAAAGCAAAAAAAATGGACAATTTGATTGGAGAAATGATAGATTTACAGAATCTGCCATTTCATTTTGTTTAAGATGTTTGTTTTCGACGGCTAATACAAGAAGCTTTACCATTACTTACCATGTATGCGGTGAAATATTTACGAAAATGGCAATAAAAATCGGACAAATACTCAAACAATTGCAAAAACTTTCATTCACCACGGATATATTGTCTGAGCCAAGTGCTATTGTGTCACTTTTGAGCTTAACGGCACATGGGATTACCGAAGAATTTAAAAGGAAATAGATTGTTTTAAAGTGTTGTTCACTTCAAGACCGCTATACCCGCGATATTATTTGTGAAGAACTTAAAAAGATGCTGCTGGAGTGGAACATCAAAGACGTCCAATTACATTGCTTCATTCACGATGGTGGCTTAAATATGGTCAAAGGACAGCATGAAAGGGAAATACAGTTGTCAGATTTGACTCACATAATCAAAGAGTTGGTGCCTGAAAAGGAAAGGATCAATTTTGGTTTGTTGATAAGGGGGAGGGTCGTGGGGTAGTCATGTACTAAAACCCAAAAAGTGTTCTGCCGATTTTTTTTTTCTCTTCTTCTTTCACGTATTTACTACAAATATATTTCGAATACTACGCGTACGAAGTCCAGGGCACAACTAGTATTTTATAAGTTCTAGTTTATTTTACTTAAATTTACGACTTTATCTCCAACAGACGATTTTCACAGTCATTGTTATAAGTTATAATACAATAATAACCAACCCCCTACTTCGAACTTTCTTAAGAAAAACGATGACAAAAAATGTGTTTGATTTTTCTGAAAAGCTGTTCTTTTGGAGTTTTCCGAATTTTGTTATTTTATTATCTGACTGACTTCCACTCTTTATAGCTGTGAAATCATCCGATCCATAAATACTGTAAAAATTATAATGTCAAAATTAAGAACCATGAGCAACGTTATTGTCGACTGGAATCGACAGTTATGTTTGCTCATCTTAAGTAACGTCACTTGCTTCTGCCCATGCTTTTGGGTTGTAAGATAAGTTAGTATAGTTAACTTTTGGAGAAGCTCTTGAAAAGGTAGGTTGTGTTAGTTCTATTGAATAAATAAAACATTGTGAACAAATTAAAAGAATCTTAAATCTAAACTGCATAATTGTTTGTGAATAAATAAAACTAATAAAACGTTGCGAACAAATTAAAAAAAAAAAAAAAACTAAATCTAAAGAAACTAAAATACACTAATAAAACATTGTGAACAAATTCAAAATCTGAAATCTAAAAAAACTAAATTTGGATTAATAAGATAAAACTTTGTGAACAAAATTGGTAAAAAAAACTTAAACTTAAGAAAATCAAACAAGTGAATAAATAAAAAAAAAAAGGAAATAAAACTGATAAATATATTTTCTTTAATTTTATTACTGCATTTTTCTACCAAATACGTATATCAGTGGCCCATTAGGTGGGATAACATAAGTTAGCGTGCAATGTGTGTCTGTTAAGCAAATAACTGCCGTGAGAAATAAGTTATCCGCACAAAAAAAAAAAAAAAAAAAAACGCGAAAGGATAATTCAAATTAAAACATTCCTAAAAGACACTAAAAGCCGCTGTTCAAAAAAAAAAACAAAAAAAAAACCAGCAACGCAATAATTTAAAATTTTCTTATACTATTGTACATTAAAAGTCGAAGTTCCATCAACGTCAGACCACCAAAAAAAAAAAATTAAAACCCGTTTAAAATACCTTAAAAGTCGCTGTTTCAATAAACGTCAGTACCGGAAAATAAAAAATAAGAGAAAAAAAAAAACTCTTAAAGCCGATGTTGCAACAAAAGTCATTTTTCATTTTAAACTCTCTAAAAATATATTAAAAGTCGCTGTTACCACTGACTACAAGAAAAATTAAAAAAACTTTCGTAAAATAAATTTAAACTTATTGTTAAAAAAAAAAAAAAAAAACTAAACCAATAAACTCCACAACTAAATCAACAAAAAACACCGTAAATACATCAACAAAACAACATGGCAGAATCAACGGAAATAACCTTAGTCAGTTTTTAATGCACCTGAAGCAAGTTCCAGCCTTTGAAGGAGACCAGAATAGCATTGGCCCTTTCGTCCACCACATCGATTATCTCTTGGCGCTCTACAAATATATTGTGTATCAAAACTTATATTTTACGAAAATTATTATTTTAAGAAATATTTGATTATGAAAGGAAGTTAAAAGGTGTTTGCTGACGTTTCTCAGCGTTTGTCCCTTGAGGGAATGTGTAACCCGTGGGTAGCTTTTTAGTTATACTTTTATGTGTTTGCAATGTTTTCGTTTATTTTATTCTCATATTTGTTAATTTATTTCACTTTCTTTATGTTGACTCTTAGTTTCGTAATTGTAATGTTTTGTTTTTGTGCACTTTATCTTTCTTATTTCTATGGTTGTAGGTTGCTCTATGTATAATTAGTTAGAGTAGTTGTAACGTCCTTTGGTTCTCGTACGCAAGTAAGTTCAGCTTTTCCTTCTTCTCATGTCACTCAAAAGACACTTTACTAAATTGTTCTTCTCAAACATCCCCCTACTGTTAAATGCACTCGCTTTCTGGCTACGAATTCGGGAGTATAGCAATTTTGTGGACTTGCCGCCTTATGATTCCTCTTTTCGTCCGCAGATCCACGATTCGGACTTTGCCATCTTAGTATAGCTGCTTCGATTCGTGCTAGCACACACATTTGAGGCGGCGTGTTGTCCTCGTGCTCCAAGACAAGTTGACCAGAGTTCACATTTAGCTGTTCCTTCGACCACTTGGGCCGATGTTGCAAGAGCTGAATATAGACGACTGCTTCCTACAGTCCTCCAAAATGTGGTAATCTCGGGGGAATGAACTTAAACTCAA
The DNA here is from genome assembly GCA_037043295.1 of Amiota minor. NCBI lineage: Eukaryota > Metazoa > Arthropoda > Insecta > Diptera > Drosophilidae > Amiota > Amiota minor. The sequence goes on from JBAMAW010001664.1 coordinate 68,303, forward strand.
ATCCTTTGCAGGTGCTGTATGCGTTCATCATTTCAGCCTCGTCCGGGTGTCACATTCATTTCTGCCAGTCAGCTAGCCTGGCTGCAGCTCCGACAAAGTTAGTGGCGTTGTCGCAGTACACGGTTTGGGGCAGTCCTCGTCATGACACAAACCTGCGAAAACAAAAGATACGCATTAGTGGACAGTTTGGTTACTAGTCCTATGTAGACCGCCTTCGACGAAAAGCATACAAAAACTGACGCGAAGTCGTGTATGGATCATTCCCTCGTATCTTGTATGAAGTAAGAAAGGGACCGCAGAAATCAATGCCTGTCACTAAAAATGGACGTTGTTTCAAAAATCGATCTGCTGACAAGTGCCCCATTTCTTGTCTTTCGAGTCGAGGACTGAACCGAAAGCAATGTACGCAATTGCGAACAACTCTCCTCACTACCTCTCGAGCGTTGATTGGCCAAAACCTTTCACATAGTAATGATATCAAGACTTTCGGTCCAGCGTGAAGATTCGTTCGATGTAACCATTCAATGTATAGCCAGGTGAATCATTGATCACAGGAGCGCTGGAAACTTAGTGTCATACTGTAAGTCTGTGTTTTCAAAACTGCCATCCACTCTCACCACACACCCTTTTCTATTCGTCTGTTTCATTTCTTGTATAAAAGAGGTCAAACGTTGTACGCTGGACTTAAGGACGTAGTTCTTTTGTAACGCCTCAATTTCTTGTTGGAAATCTGAGTGCTGTATGCTCTCGACGATCTTCCATAGTGTTTGCACCAAATCATTTATCGGAATATGTAAAATACTTATAACTTTACAATTGGGATCTTCTTGAACGCAGAATCGGTATACACACCTAAATTGGTGATGAATCTGGCACCTTTGTAGTTGTCCAGGTTTCGGGTGAACCCCTTAGAAAGATTGGTCCGGTGAACTACATGTTTTGAGACAAATCCGTTGCGTTACATCCCTTTGAAATTATTAAACATTATGTGAGTGATAAGAGTGAGATGTGTATTTCTCCGATCCTAAAAGAAATATATATTGTGAGTGTTTCTGCAATTATTTGTTGAAAGAAGTTAGTGATAGGGATATCCGTGTGCGCTTGACGGCGTATGTGTGGTGCCGGCAGGAGGTCACAGGTTCGCAGTTTTGAATATTTTATTAAATTTTTCTTATTTTCTCGCGCCTAAATTGTGCAAGCGAGACAAACAGTTGATCGTGTAAGATAGTAGTGGAACTTTTTTCCTCTGAGTAATTATTTTTGCGATACTTGTCAGGAAAATGGCCTAATACACGAAATCTCTTTGTTTTGAGTAACCGGTTTTTCCTTACTTTACCTTTCTGTGTGATCTTTTCTTTGATAAAATTATATTGTATAAAAAGGCTACATACAAGACCTACACGCTTTTATACATATATAGCAGCCAGAACGGAGGGGGTAACTTAAAAGGTTACATACCCTTGGGAAATTCTCGTGACGAGGCGAGTGGAAGCAGCCCCTTAATTAAGTTCTTACATACACACAAACATGAAGAAGATGAGATGGAAAAAGATTGCGGTGCAGGGATGCAGGTCCCAGGTGCCGGCGCCTCTGGAGGGTGTGCAAGCAGGCCCTGGGTCGTCGTCATCAATTGACTGTATCGATGAGATGGTGGAGCGTGTGGTCTACCTTCTAGATATAGATGCAAGTCCGAGAGTAGGTACAGAATTGGACCCCTTTAGACGATCCTCGAGGCTTGATATATCGCCTATTAAAGTGTCATCTATTGATAGGCCTATACGAGCAAGATCGTCATCTGTACTACAAGAAGATGCGCCTTCGGTACAAACATTTTAATCTCAGCAAGATAATATATCCGAATTGGGAGAAGTTATTAATAATTTAGCTGATATGATGCGCACATCACCTCTATCAATAACTCTATGAGAGGCCTCATTAGCAAAATGTTGAAGCTACATCTAGGGGCAAGAGAAAATTTCAATAGGCAAAAAGAAACTATTCGAAACATTCATTGCCTAAAAAAGGCGGTTGAAAGAACACCAAAAAGGCCACGTGATGATAAGCAAACGAGTAATAAGACTCCCCCTAAAAAAAATAAAACATCTCATGTAGAATCGATGAGAAAGGTGGTAGCAAGTACGAACCAAGTGGAGAAAGAAGAAACCCCTTTTAAAACGGTAAGAAAGGAGAAGGCAAGAGATGGTGCTATTAAAAGAAAAGTGCAAGAAAATAATGCCAAGAAAACAAAACTCCAACCACTTTTGCGAGGCGATGCCATAGTTGTTGCGAAAACGGGAGATTTGTCTTATAGCGATATACTAAGGGCAGTGAAAAAAAATGAAACTCTTCAAGAGCTAGAAAAGAAAAGAAAGACAGCTAAGGGAGAGATGCTTCTTTAGTTGAAAAGATCGCAATTAGGAAGCACCAATGAATACAGTGAAGTAAAAGACAAAGTGTTAGGAGACCAGGCGCAAATAAGGGCACTAACGCAAGAGCTTACAGTTAAAGTTCGTGATCTGGATGAAATTACAACAAAAGAAGATGTAGCCGATGCTATCCGCAATCAGGTTAAAGAACTGAGTCGGTTTTGTGATAGCGCAATCATAAGCAACAAAGCGGCATTTGCAGGTACTCAAACAGTTGTGTTAAACCTGCCGGTGCAAGAAGCGAGGTATCTGCTAGATGCACAAAAGATTAAAGTCGGCTGGATACCATGCAGAATTAGAGAAAAGCCTGACCTAAGAAAGTGTTTCAGATGTTTAGAATATGGTCACATGGCAAGTTCGTGCAAAAACTCAGAAGATAGAAGCCAATGTTGCATTAAATTCGGAGAGAAGGGACATTTTGCGAAAGCTTTGTGTAAAAAACCTTTTTGTATGGCATGTAAAAATAATAGGAGAACGAACACTGAACACCAGATAGGTAGTCAGCCAATGAAGATTATACAAATAAATCTGAATCACTGTGAAGCTGCACAAGAACTATTATCGGCGTCCAGCATATTAGTGAAGCCTGCGATGCCGCTATGTGCAGAAAAAAGCAAAATCCTCGCCGGAAACCAGCATATTGGTGGAACAGTGAGATCGCCTTATTGAAGAGTGAGTGCCACAAAGCAAGGCGTCGATACCAAAGAAGTATAGGCACTGTGGAGAATGAACGACTACGTGACGCTTTTAAGATCAAACGCAACGAATTCAAAAAAGCGATTAAAAAGAGTAAATATTTTTGTTTTAAAGAGCTATGCGACAAAGTGAATGAAAATCCTTGGAGCGAAGCATATAAGCTGGTAATGTCAAAGATTCGAAGGGGCAAATGTCAAATACCAACTTGTCCAAAACTGTTAATGAGGTTGGTTGAAACGCTTTTTCCTGTACAAATTCAGGAAGGTGGAAATCTATCTGTTGATAAAACAGAAGAACCCGATTTGCCAACAATACCGATAATTAGCGATGAAGAAGTGATTCTAGCTGTGGAGCGGTTCGGAAATGGTAAAGCACCAGGTTTAGATGGCATACTCTGAAGATTGCAGTAAAGCATAATGCAAAGTCAATCACGGATTTGATGCCCACGAAGTGGGGTATTCTCAAGAATATGGAAAAAGCAACGGCTGGTTTTATTACAGAAACCAAACAAGATGGCAGGTGAACCAAGTGCATACAGATCTCTTTGCATGATCGATACGAATGGCAAAGTTCTAGAGCTTTTAATCTGTGACCACTTAGAACAACACCTAGAAGGAGCGCCCAGTGGTTTATCCGATAACCAATTTGGCTTTCGCAGGAAGCGTTCCACTATTGACACAATAAAGAAGCTCACTGATATAGCAGCTGGAGCTATTGAAGGAGATAGATGGATGTATGGTACAAAAGATTACTGCGCAGTTATCACTTCTGATGTGAAAAATGCTTTCAACTCGGCGTACTGGCCTCATATCATGCGGGCACTTGAGCCAGAAATTACGCCTCTGTACCTACGGCGGTTCATAAAGAGCTATCTGTCCGAAAGAGTATTGCTTTATGACACAGATGAAGGACCAAAATCTTATGAGGTGACTGGTGGAGTACCACTCCACTCAGTATTGGGCCCGATCCGATGGAATGTTCTCTATGATGGAATATTGCGTCTTCCCACCCAAAAAGAAGTGCAGATAATCGGATATGCGGATGGTATCGCGGTTCTAATAGTAGCGAAGGAACTGCAGGAAATCCAGAGCATATGCAGAGATATGGCAATGAAATTGAAGAATTGGCTAATCATGGCAAAGCTCCAGCTTGCAGGACAAAAGACAGAAGCAGAAAAAGGATGAGCGTGTCTCCCTTGATGTGGACGGGTTTGCAATAAACTCGCAGCCAACATTGAAATATCTTGGTGTGATGGTAGACGCGAGACTAAGCTATAAGCCACATATTGAAAAGTTTTGTGAAAAAGCTGCGAGTGTTAACGCGGCACTATCAAGGATAATGGCCAACATATGAGGTCCAAGTCAGAGAAGAAGAGAACTTCTGGCCAAGGTTAGCCAATCAGTGGTGATGTACGCGGCACCTGTATGGGAACCTGCACTTATGGTCAAAAGCTATGCGAAGATGACCAGATCGGTGTTTTGGCTAAGTGCCATCAGAGTTGCCAGCGCTTTTTGCACTGTGTCACATGAAGCAGTTGGGGCAATATCCAGAATAGTGCCACCAAATATATTGGCTCTTGAATTAAAAAGAATATATGAGAGAACCAAGAACATTGGTAGGCGGTTGACGGCAACAGAGCGGAAAGAAGAAAGCCAAGACAAACAAGAAAGACACTAGAGTGGCAAAACCGATGGGACACATCAACCAATGGAAGATGGACTCATCGCCTAATTGGAAATATGCAAACGTGGTTTCAATGTGAACATGGCGAAACAGGTTGCTATCTGACGCAGTTCCTTACTGGTCAGGGCTGCTACGGCCATGATTATGGGGTAGCATGTTCTTTTTGTGGCGGCAGCAGCAAAAATGTGGAGCATGTATTTTTCCACTGTCCAAAATACAAAAGGCAGAGGGAACTCCTGGAAATGATCATGGAAGACCGGTTTATCCCAGAGAATGTAGTGGTGCATATGCTGCAATCGAGGCGAGTCTGGAGTATGTATCTATCTATCTGCAATAAAATAAAAATGTGTCTAAATTTCAGTTCAATAGTCAATAAGCAAAAAAGTTTTCCCAATAAAAACCTTTTTTTTTTTGTAAAATTTGGTAAATTTTCTTTTATTAATGTTATCGCAATTAACAATTGCATGAAACAAGTATGTGATTATACAATGAAGTACCATATGGTTAACGTGCTCGCCTATCTAGGAAAACTTAATAACAAGGTGCCAAGCACATGGATTGATAAATGTCAATCAACGTCCCCTTGGATATATATACGCAGGTCCCAAATTTAAGTCATATTTATTTTGTTAAATATGACTCTCTCCTTGGTAGGCAGCGAGGCCCATCTTAAACCTCTACTGCTCTCTCGGTCACAGCACCTGGTTGTATAACGCAACTCCACGTTGAGTTATTACTGTACCGGCATTTGGGAATTAAGCCACAGCAACCACGATACTCCCACAAGGACGGAAATACGTTCCGTGGGCTTCTGACGACCCGTGGTACCAGAAAATAGCCTCTGGTCTGACTTCGTCCCCGAGGTACTATTAATTCGAATTCCAAAAAGTTCATGGGTTGGGGGCCCAAATTTGAACCTAGCTCTCTGGAATAGAATGCAGGTTAGTAACCCATAGATGGCACACTATAAAGCTATACTCATGGATATAGCTTCCTCACTGTTGGGAGCGAAGTCTCTTCCTACCTCTTCCGCCAATTGACAGCATTTATATGACGAAGATCAGGAGAGCATATGTACCCACTGTTACAAGGGCTTTCAGGAAATGTCTAGTAGGCTGAGACCGCTACAAGACCAAACGCCTGTGGTACCAGAAAATATTTCTGGTTAGGCAGCATAACCAAGTTACCACCAGTAGCGCTCCATTAAGCTCAGGGACTGGTTACCCCGGGGGGAACACTAACCCAACCCACATACAGAATAAGGACATGCTTCAACTTAGCATGTCTTTAGGATGGAGTCTCTTTAAACGGCGTTGGCTCACACCATGAGCTAGGATTGTCGTTAGGTAGTTTGGATGACTTTGTAGCCTTTTTTGATGAGGATTGCTGAATTGCAGGATTTCATCACGTACCGTGGGCATCCTTAGGTCTCTGTGCATGATGGTGTTGCGCATAAACCAAGGAGCACCAGTTATGCGCCGAAGCACCTTGTTTTGACAAGTTTGAACTCTCTGAATGTGGCTGGTAGCAGCAGAACCCCAGATTTGAATCGCGTAAAGCCAGACGGGGGCCACTACATGTCTGTAAATTATCCTCTTATTGTTGAGCGACAATCTACTAGATAGCCGAAGCAACCAATCAAGTCTTCGCAATTTCGCATAACATGCAGTGATAGATTTAATATGAGTTCGCCATGTAACGATCTTGATTCACCTGCGGAATAATAGAGGAGTCATAACTGACAACTGGACAATTGCCATGCCTTAATCTAAAAACGCAGTTTGCTGATTTTCTGCATTAATTTTAATATTCCAGCGCTTAGCCCAAGCATGAAATCTATACAAGAAATCCTGAAGTATCTTTGAAGCTTCCTGAACCGAGAAAGGCTTTACCAGGACAGCTGTGTCATCAGCATATGTAACAATGGATGCTTCATCTGAGTCTATCGATGGAATATCTGCTGTATATAGCGAGTACAGAAAGTGTGCTAATACACTGCCTTGCGCCACGCCAGCTCTGATATATCTTATTGACGACTTCGTATTACGCACATTGACAAAGAATGTTCGACCACAGAGATTGCTTTTTATTAGGCAATGCTATTTAGCTGGAAGGAGGCGTTTGATCTTGTGAAGCAGACCGTCCACAAATACCCAGTCAAAAGTATGCTTAACGTTCAAGAAAACTGCAGAGCAGTATTGTTTTAACTCAAACGCACTAAGAATATGATAAACAACACGATGTAATTACTCTGTTGTTCCATGATGCGCTCTAAAACCAAATTGGTAGTTAGGTGTAACTTCCTGGATGTTCCACAGTTCCAATATTCTTTTCGAAAATATTCTTGCGAACATGTTGAAGAATGTAGGCAGAAGGCTAATCGGTCTATAAGACGTAACAATGTTCTCTTGTTGGGGTTTGGGAATCATTATAATTGAAGCGCACTTCCACTGAGTAGGAAAGTGACAGATACGAAAAATGGCATTGAACAACATCACTAAAAACAAAACCTTATGTGGAAGTGCTTTAGCTACTTTGGCATCGATTTTGTCATGTCCTGGACATTTTTTGAATTTAAGGCGCTTAATCTGCTATTTTACTTCACTTGGAGTAAAGCTTCAATAGTTTTCTTGATCTCTGAAGGGTCTGCCAGTTGCAGAGGCATCTGTTCTTTAGCTCCTCAGCAAACATCTCAGCTCTTTCAGCATGACTCCTGCACCACTTATTATTTGTATCTTTTATTGGAGCATGCCAATGTGGCTGCACCCTAACACATTTAGTGGCCCTCCATAAGTTAAATGCAAACTTTTTGTTTGGATCAGCATTTAGCATTAAGCTATCAAACTTTTCGGCTCTTAACTTCTTCAGAAGTTTTCTCAATTTGTTTGACGCCTTTCTCATGCTGCTTTGTCACGAATATTCCTACTCCTCATGTACCGTCGACGCAGACTACGCCAACTCTAGATCAGCTGGTTTTATAAGCGCCAGAGATAGGTTGGGTGGACGAGGTAGTAGTTGCGGGGTGGCATACTTGGCGGCTCCATATATGTTTTTTTCCAGCAGGCCTACATCATCGTCAATGTCTTCTGCCGTGGTCAATTCAACACTGTAGTTGATTTGGGAGTCCAGCTCTGACTGAAATCTCTAAATATTGGCATGAGCAGGCAAGAGTCGTTGCGGAGTTGAATATGTGTGACCTGATACATTCATATGAATTATCAAAGCCAAGTGGTCCGAGAAGTACCCTCTTTAGTGGTCTGATCAAACTGAAATTTCGACACTATAAGTTTCTAATCCATTAACCGAGCAAATTTCAAGATCGTAGGATTGCTGAATCGTATAGCTCCCATACGAACCAAAATGTTTCTTGTATTGGGACCCCTTTAAATTTTTGAAAATATTTTAGTTTTGTATTTGTTGTTGTTACCCGGATAGAACTACACATTCTGTAAAAACTTCAACTTTCGACCTACTACGGTTCCTGAGATATGGCCCAAGGACGGAGGGACAATGAAGTCTTAGTAATAGGGTTCCGTTTGGTACCCTTTCGGTTCGGAACCCAACAAATATGACAATCGAATTAGCAAAACATCTCTGAATCGAACATTTCTGTTTGGAAACCATATTGAGAGCGACGCAGACTTTCTTATTATTGAGGAGGCGTATAAAGAAGTGATTTCACCCAAAACAACGACCATAGTTGTTACACACCTGAAATTGATAGACAGTACAACTTATGGCGAGTTTAAAGAATTATTATTAAAAAATCACATTAAACTATTGCACCCATGAATTGAAAAGATGTCGTAATTATATAAAGAAACACATTACTACTCTGACAGAAAAAAATTAATTCAAAACATCATAAACGAATGCGAGGTATGCCAGCAGGCAAAAACTGAACATAGGAATACAAAACTTCCTATGGAATTGACCCCGGAAATTCTCAACCCTCGGGAAATTTGCACCATTGATTATTATGAACCAGAAAATACAAATTTTCTAACGTGTATTGACATATATTCCAAATTTGTGTATTCGCTGCGGTTCGGTTCAGTGGTTCGAAGTACTTAAAAAAATCTTGTACCGGTGCAAGAACCGGTTTATGGTATGGGTACCTCTGAACCGCGGTTCAGTTGGGTTCAATGTTTTTGTACTGTCATACAATTACATAACATAACTATTGCGTAAAAATTAAAAGGCAAATATATGTATTATGTGTAATAATTTATATTTTACGAATATTATTATTTTAAAAAATATTTGTTTATGAAAGGAATTTAAAGGTAATTTGCTGACCTTTTCAGCGTTTGCCACTTGAGGGAATGTTTGCGTTTATTTTATTCTCATATTTGTTAATTTATTTCACTTTCTACATATTTTTTTTTGTTTTTGTGCACTTTATCTTTCTTATTTCCATTGTTTTAGGTTGCTCTTTTTCTATTTAGTTAGTGTAGTTGTTTCGTCTTTTGGTTCTTGTACGTAAGTAAGTTCGGCTTTGCCTTCTTGCCTCACGAGACCCACTTCTTCACATCTCACTCAAAAGACACGTAGCCGAGTCGTTTTCCCCAAACAATAGGCATTTCAATTGATTTTTAAATGATTGGGTCATCAAATACTCGATTAACTTTGTGCCTAATGAGAAAACCCATCCAATACTTAGCAGAGCAGACTATTTAAAAGGATTATCAATGGTAAACTTATAGCAGAAGATTTATGTTTCCATAATTCACCAGCTTCGACTTCTGACATCGACTGATGTCTTTGAATAGAAACATAAACTAACATCTTCTTACTCAAACTCAGAAACGACAGACCAAGTTAATGTATCCATGGAATCTGTTGCCGCTAACCACAATAGTAATCCAGAAATTAATAATGTGTCTCAAACTGAAAATATTTGCATAATTAAATCTCTCCTAACAAGAAAATTTCCGATGGTGGAATACGCAATATTTGCCTGAAAAACCTACCAAGTAGCGCTATTAATTATCTAGTAGATCTATTTAATCATTGTCTTCAAGCGAATTATTTTCCATGTCAGTGGAAGGCAGCCAAAATAGTACCAATTGCCAAGCCAGGCAATCCTGCCGATAGACCTGAAAGCTATAGGCCCATCAGTCTGCTATGCGGTTTGTCTAAAATTCTTGAAAAAGTAATCAAAATTCGCCTGGTCAGTTATTTAGAAACGCACAACATACTGCCTACTGTACAATATGGCTTCAGAGCTGGACTCAACTCCTTATCTCCTTCCCTAAAACTTAAGAATTTTATTGAGGATAGTATTCGAAACAAGAAATCCGTGGGATTAGTTACGTTAGACATTGAAGCCGCATTCGACACTGTCTGGCATGATGGATTGGTATACAAATTGAGGGTTATTATAACACCCACATACCATATTAAAATAATACATAATTTCTTAACCGATCGTCTCTTCTACATTGATTTGGATGGTACCCAGCGACACATAAGTGCTGGCGTCCCACAGGGCTCTGTTTTCGGACCAATACTATTCAATATCTATACACATTCCACAAGTAGGAAGGAAGGAAATCTTTGCTATCTTCCTGATGGATTCTTAAAACTTTATGATACACTCATACAATGGGCTGATAACATACGTTATTAAGGAATACATTTTGACAAGAAACTGACTTTTAACTTTCATATTGGATTTACTATAAACAAAATTAATAAAACTATTTGTACCTTTTGCCCACTAATAAATAGGAAGTCAAAGTTATCAACTCACAATAAACTGACAATCTTTAAAACCATCTTTAGTCCAATTTTAATGTATGGGTCTTCTATTTGGGGTAGTTGTGCATCAACACATATAAAGAAGGTTCAAGTATGCCAGAATAAACTTTTAAGATTATTTATTATTAAACCTACCCTATTACACAAATATAAACTACCTTCATATAACGGCGGGCGTACGAACTGTCCATCAATACTTAAATTCATAAAATCTCTCATTCTAGTTATTTAGTTCTAAGTTAGCATTTAAGTCAATATTAAGGTTTTCTTCTCCCTAGTTTTTCCTTAAAACAATATTGTTAAACACGTAAACAAAATTAAATCAATAACGACATATTATGTACATATTTCAGTTGGATGCATCTGCTAAACTCTGTATAAGTATATATATGTATCATCAACTTTAGTGAAAAAAATGTATTTATAAACAAAAGGGAATAAAGCACACATAAAATAAAATTGATTTGCAACAATTTCCTTAAGTTATGATATTTTTATACTCTTCACGCAGTGAATAGTATTATAAGTTTGTCATGAAGTTTGTAACAAGCAGAGGAAATCATGAAGTACCAGTGTTTTACGTGCTCGCCTGTCTGTGAAGACTTAAGAACACGGTGCCAAGCACATGGATTGATAAACGTCAATCAACGTCCCCTTGGATATATATCCGCAGGTCCCAAATTTAAGTCATATTTATTTTGTTAAATATGACTCTCTCCTTGGTAGGCAGCGAGGCCCATCTTAAACCTCTGCTGCTCTCTCGGTCACAGCACCCGGTTGTATAACGCAACTCCACGTCGAGTTATTACTCTACCCGCATTTGGGTATTAAACCACAGCCACCACGATACTCCCACAAGGGGGCCGTACCCGCTGGCCAGGAAGGAAACAAGTTCCGTGGGCTCCTGACCACCCGTGGTACCAGAAAATACCTCTGGTCAGGCAGCGTAACCAAGTTACTACCAGTAGAGCTCCATGAAGCTCAGGGACTGGTTACCCCGGGGGGAACACTAACCAACCACATTCACACACACACATATCGGACAGTCTCAGGCTAACATCGGACGACGTCTCAAAAATACTGCACGTGCAAACTCATTTAATCTCCTAACTCCATTCCTATTGGAGAGCACCTCACTAAAATCAAAACCCCCATTAACACTCAAAATACCGAATTCATTCGTATCTCTTAAATCATCATACAGAGAACATTCACAGAGAACATGTTGCCATGTCCGTCGAGCCACAAGGGCATTCCGCACTGTCATTTAGGCCCCTTGAATGCAAGAAAGCATTAAGGGAACCATGACCAGTCAACAGGAATCCGAGCCAAAGGTTAAAACCAAAGTCCGGTCGACTGCCAACAAATGTGACATCCTGAATGAACCTATATGTCACCCGCCCACACACAGTACTTTCCCATCTGATTTGCCAGTCAGACAGGACACATTTACGAAAGTTTTTTTAATTTTTCTTGTAGTCAGTGGTAACAGCGACTTTTAATATATTTTTAGAGAGTTTAAAATGAAAAATGACTTTTGTTGCAACATCGACTTTAAGAGTTTTTTTTTTTCTCTTATTTTTTTATTTTCCGGTACTGACGTTTATTGAAACAGCGACTTTTAAGGTATTTTAAACGGGTTTTAATTTTTTTTTTTGGTGGTCTGACGTTGATGGAACTTCGACTTTTAATGTAAAATATTGGGTGTATGCATATGATTCCGCCCTTTCCGATAGTTTCGCTAGTATCGCCGCTTACACTTGCACACTAAAATACTAATACTTGCATTCGATAGTGCCTTCTATCAGCTGTTAAACACAGTGTATAACATTCGGTGGAAGCATAAACAACAAATATTTCTAATTCATTGAAAATGTCGAGTTTTATCCCAAGTAAACATCATTTGCGGGAGGTTTTATTGCACTATTTTGTTGCAAAGAAAAGTGCAGCGGAAACTTATCGTTTGCTTGCTGATGTTTACGGTGAGCATGCTCCATCGAATACAACTTGCAAAGAATGGTTTCGACGATTTAAAAATGATGATTTTGACATTGAGGACAGAGAACATGGAAAACCACCCAAAAAATTTGAAGATGCTGAATTGGAAGATTTATTGACCGAAGATTGTTGTCAAACACAATCAGAATTGGCAACAACATTAAATGTTGATCAATCAACTATTTCAAGACGTTTGCAAGCAATGGGAATGGTTCAAAAAGTCAATAACTGGGTGCCACATGAATTGAAAGACCGAGACATCGAACGTCGCAAAACCATTTGTGAAATGCTGCTTCAAAGACAAAAAAGAAAAGGTTTTTGCATCGGATAATCACGGGAGATGAAAAATGGATATATTACGAGAATCCTAAACGCAAAAAATCTTGGCTGAAGCCAGGTGAGGCCGGCCCATCACAGCCAAAGAAAAATATTCATTGTACCAAGGTTATGCTCTGTATTTGGTGGGATCAGAAAGGTGTTGTGCACTATGAGTTGCTGAAACCGTCTGATACTATCACTGGCGATGTTTACAGACGACAACTAATGCGGTTGAAGGTAGCTATAGAAGAAAAACGACCGGAATGGGTGAATAGGCATGACAAATTAATTCTTCAACATGACAACGCCAGACCGCATACGGCAAATGTTGTGAAAACATATTTAAATGGACAAGACTGGGAAGTGCTACCCCACCCGCCATATTCACCAGATATAGCCCCTTCAGATTTTCATTTATTTCGAAGGATGCAGTCTGATCTTACGGGAGAGCGATTCACTTCTTATGAAGATATCAAAATTTGGCTTCATAATTGGATTGCCTCAAAAGACCAGGACTTCTTTATGCAAGGAATCCGTAAATTGCCTGAAAGATGGGCAAAGGTTGTAGCTGCAGATGGGGCATACTTTGAATAAATAAATTTTCCTTTTTCTAAACAAGCAAATTTGTTTTGTTTTCACAAAAAAGGGCGGAATCATATGCATACACCCAATAGTATAAGAAAATTTTAAATTATTGCGTTGCTGGTTTTTTTTTTGTTTTTTGTTTTGAACAGCGACTTTTAGTGTCTTTTAGGAATGTTTTAATTTGAATTATCCTTTCGCGTTTTTTTTTTTTTTTTTTTTGTGCGGATAACTTATTTCTCACGGCAGTTATTTGCTTAACAGACACACATTGCACGCTAACTTATGTTATCCCACCTAATGGGCCACTGATATACGTATTTGGTAGAAAAATGCAGTAATAAAATTAAAGAAAATATATTTATCAGTTTTATTTCCTTTTTTTTTTATTTATTCACTTGTTTGATTTTCTTAAGTTTAAGTTTTTTTTACCAATTTTGTTCACAAAGTTTTATCTTATTAATCCAAATTTAGTTTTTTTAGATTTCAGATTTTGAATTTGTTCACAATGTTTTATTAGTGTATTTTAGTTTCTTTAGATTTAGTTTTTTTTTTTTTTTAATTTGTTCGCAACGTTTTATTAGTTTTATTTATTCACAAACAATTATGCAGTTTAGATTTAAGATTCTTTTAATTTGTTCACAATGTTTTATTTATTCAATAGAACTAACACAACCTACCTTTTCAAGAGCTTCTCCAAAAGTTAACTATACTAACTTATCTTACAACCCAAAAGCATGGGCAGAAGCAAGTGACGTTACTTAAGATGAGCAAACATAACTGTCGATTCCAGTCGACAATAACGTTGCTCATGGTTCTTAATTTTGACATTATAATTTTTACAGTATTTATGGATCGGATGATTTCACAGCTATAAAGAGTGGAAGTCAGTCAGATAATAAAATAACAAAATTCGGAAAACTCCAAAAGAACAGCTTTTCAGAAAAATCAAACACATTTTTTGTCATCGTTTTTCTTAAGAAAGTTCGAAGTAGGGGGTTGGTTATTATTGTATTATAACTTATAACAATGACTGTGAAAATCGTCTGTTGGAGATAAAGTCGTAAATTTAAGTAAAATAAACTAGAACTTATAAAATACTAGTTGTGCCCTGGACTTCGTACGCGTAGTATTCGAAATATATTTGTAGTAAATACGTGAAAGAAGAAGAGAAAAAAAAAAATCGGCAGAAAACTTTTTGGGTTTTAGTACATGACTACCCCACGACCCTCCCCCTTATCAACAAACCAAAATTGATCCTTTCCTTTTCAGGCACCAACTCTTTGATTATGTGAGTCAAATCTGACAACTGTATTTCCCTTTCATGCTGTCCTTTGACCATATTTAAGCCACCATCGTGAATGAAGCAATGTAATTGGACGTCTTTGATGTTCCACCTCCAGCAGCATCTTTTTAAGTTCTTCACAAATAATATCGCGGGTATAGCGGTCTTGAAGTGAACAACACTTTAAAACAATCTATTTCCTTTTAAATTCTTCGGTAATCCCATGTGCCGTTAAGCTCAAAAGTGACACAATAGCACTTGGCTCAGACAATATATCCGTGGTGAATGAAAGTTTTTGCAATTGTTTGAGTATTTGTCCGATTTTTATTGCCATTTTCGTAAATATTTCACCGCATACATGGTAAGTAATGGTAAAGCTTCTTGTATTAGCCGTCGAAAACAAACATCTTAAACAAAATGAAATGGCAGATTCTGTAAATCTATCATTTCTCCAATCAAATTGTCCATTTTTTTTGCTTTAGCATGTGATGCATCCCCCTTTTGACTTTTTTGTATAGATTCTTCCATAGTAATTTGCCTTTTTGCAGTTTGTGCTTGCCGCAAAGGTGTTGATGACTTCGTCTCATTCAATTTCACTACTTTTCTTTGTTCTTCCATTGCACATAATTCCTCATATTTTTCTGTATGCTTGGTTTTAAATGACCTTGCCATGATGTTGTAGTCCGACCTTTCCTCGAATAATTTATGTTACACGTTTTGCATTTTTCATAGTTTTCATCCACTTTTACAAATAACTCCCAAATTTCACTTGATTTCGGCTTCATCATACGATTTTAACAAATATAATATCAAATAAGTAACATAAAACTTCTTACTTCAACACAAGAAATCATATCGCGCAAAAATTGTAAAGTCCCGTTTTAGCAGAGACTAGACAACTAGAGCTGTGAAACTACCGATGGCAGTATCGATAATTTTATTTTTAAGTCACTAGCGATGGTTTTTAACCACATTCTAATTTAGGCAAGTGGAAAACAATTCGTTATATAAATTAATACATAATTTATATATTTATATATATATTTTTTTAAATAATTGGATATTTATCAACTTAAGTCTAAGCATTTTTTAGTTATAGCGTGAAGTAACCTATTTTTATACTCTTCACGGAAGTGAATAGTATTATATGTTTGTCATGAAGTTTGTAACAGGCAGAAGGAGACAAAAAAAACCTCATAGAGTATATATATTCTTGATCAGCTCGATGAGGCGAATCGATTAAGCCGTGTCCGTCTGTCTGTATGTATGTTGGCAAACAAGTCCCTCAGTTTTTGAGCTAGAGCGCTGAAATTTTGCAATACAAACCCGCTTTGAAATTCAAGTTCTTATTAGAAGAAGTTTTTTGTTTTTTGTCCTAATGAACTAACATTTAGACACTATTAGTTTCTGATTAATGTCCATGAAAGTGTTTCAAGACCTTAGGAGTAGTGGATCGGTCCCATACAAATATTTCAGTCTCAGTGTTGAAATGTACTATGTGTACTGATTATACCCTAAACATAAGACAAAAACGTTTTCTACGGTGTGCGTTGAGAGTATATCAACTTCGGCATAGGCGACGTTAAAATTCATCTTACTCCTTTTTTTTTTTCAATTATTTATTATGCAAATTTAAGAGAAGAATGTCTTCGGAAAGGTCTTCATCGTGCATCTAGAAATTTTATTCTCCTAGCTATAGGTACATGTACAAAAAATTAATTTAAATAAATTTTCAATTTGAAAAAGCACTTTCGACAGACATTTGCATTGCAGGAGCAGCTAGTACAATTTTAGCTACGCTTTTAACTTTTTCTCTGTATGGTTGTGCAAAATTTTAAAACGTGTGTATATGGAGAAAGGCGTTTAATGTTGTTGAAACAATTAGTGGACATATCCACAAGCGTTTTATTTTTGCTCATGTATAGATTCAGTTCCTCATCAGAGCTTATTTTATTGGGACTATGCATTAATTTTAAAGGTTTTTTCACCAAAAATGGGGCTTTATTTCGATTTCAAAATGGATTGATACATCATTCAAAGTACTGTTCGTCGCTAGCCACAACCTTTTCCCATCTTTCTTTCAATATCCGGATTCCGTTTCTCCAAAATTCCGGCTTCTGGGCGGCTATGAATGAATCGATCCATTTTTTGGTCTCTTCATATGAAGAGAAGCGGTGTCCAGAGCATGAGCTTCGAACCATGAATATTCGGCTTGGACGTCGATGGCGCCGGTTGGCCGGGCTTGACATATGTTTTTTTACGCTTTGGGTTATCGTAATGGATCCACTTTTCGTCGCCAGTCACAATACGATGCAAAAAACCCTTCCGGCCAAGTCGTTCAAGCAGCAATTCGCACGTGAAAAATCGGCGTTCGACGTCTCTCGGCTTCAACTCGTATGGCACCCAATTACCTTGCTTTTGGATCATTCCCATCGCTTTGAGACGTCTGGAAATGGTTGCTTGGTCAACGTCCAACGTTTCGGCGAGCTCTTCTTGCGTTTGGCACGGGTCTTGGTCCAGCAATGCCTCCAATTCTTCGAACCTTTTGGGCTGGCCAGGTCGCTCCTTGTCCTCGGTATCAAAAACACCACTTTTGAAGCGTCGAAACCAGTACTCACAGGTTGAAATCGATGGAGTATGGTTCGGGTAGGCATCCAACAGCAATTGACGGGCTTGGGTGGTATTTTTCTTGAAATTGAAGCAAAAAAGCAAGGCTTCCCGCAAATTGCGTTTTGACGGCACGAAAGTTGACATACTCGGAGCACAAAAAAACTATGTTGTGTACACTTCAGCGAAATGACAGATACTGGTAAACAAAGCCTAATGATGAGGCTTTGACATGAATATAGTTACAGTATTGCCAGATGCGATACTGTTGTAAATAACGCCATCTGTGTGCAACCTTTAAAATTAATGCATAGTCCCAATAGATTGTAGAGATTCCACCGAAGTTCCAATAGTTTGGATTTTAGATTTAAGTTCAAAAGTTTTTATTAATTTGTTATCGGAGTCTGTCAGTAAAATCTGATATCTTGGATCTAAATAAATGGAACGAATTGTTTAGTTATTGTAATATTCTCCTCGTTTATTGCTAGTTTTAGTTTAGTTTATGCGAAATATTGTGTATATCTCTTAAAAATAATATTTTTCTTTGCAGGTTGATTTGTATATCGTATGCTGGATAAAGGATTTCACATAATTTTTGCCAGTCAAGTTCATTTATATGTAGCAATTTTATATCGTCAGAGCTCTTTAAGCAAAAGTTTTTAATAAATGTAAACGCTTTAGCATGTTGTATGTTGACACCCACTCAATAATAGTTTCTTTCAGTTTATCTGTTCGCAATAGCTTCAACGAAGTTGGTGTTCTTAGTTTTTTACTGTTCTAGCTTAACTGCGAATTTCATTAATTTCTTTTAAAAAATCAGATACTTCAAAATTAAAAGTATAATAATAATATATAATAATAAAGCAAAGCCACACAGTTGATAACACTAACTGAATCATGCGTTTATAAGACTCCAACAAGTTCTTGAAAGCTATCATTTGGAATAGAGTCATAGAAAATTTCGTCGTAGTTTCCGTTATCATCATCTTCGTCAGCATTAACAAGCATTATGAAGTAAATTTGTCCATGTTTATTTAAAACAATCGGAGAACGTTTACGATTATATTAGTTCAAGGCAAACCGCTATGCTTGACAAATATTGGTCAAATAAAAGAACTCCGCGGTTTTTTGGTACATGTTTGTCTTTATTCAAAATCAATTTCAATCAAATGGCCATTATTATCTATGACCTTTTGTAATTTCCGGATAGCTTCATAATTCCATCATGTAGAACTGTGGTTTATCAACGAAAAACTCGGCTAAGTGATTTTCAGTGGCTCTTCGGTCGGCCAATTTTTTTTACCATGAAGAGAGTTTTGTAGAGACCGAAACAAATGGTAGTCATAGGGTGCAATGTCCGGGCGGACTATACGGTGGTTGCATCAAAACTTCCCAACCAAGTTTCGTCAATTTGTTCCGGGTCATCAAAGATGTGAGTGGCCTGGCAATGTCATGATGGATGACAGCACCCTTTCTATTGGCCAATTCTGGTCGCTCGTTCTTTTCTTTCTTGATTGCTTCATTGAAACGGTCGAGATGTGCACAGTAGAGGACCGAATTGAACGTTTCGCCACGTTCTAGCAGCTCAATTCCCTTCCAAACCCACCAAACACTCAACATAACCTTGTTCGACGTCAATCCAGGCTGCGTTAGATATTCTCGTAATTAATCCATTTTTCATCGTCCGTAATGATTCGCTTCGAAAATGGTTCTATTTCGTTACGTTTCAGTAGTGTTTCACCGATGGTTATTCGATCAATTAAATTTCTTTGAGTTAATTCATGTGGCACCCAATCAACGAGCTTCTTTGAGTAGCTTGCAGTTTTTAGATGATTCCAAACTGTCATATGGTTGATGTTTAGTGCCTCCGCTAGCTCCTGGAAGCTAACGTGCCGGTGTTGCTCCATTAGTTGGAAAATTACATCGACTTTTTCAGTGACAGCCCGACCAGTGCGAGGGAATGGAATCGAGCAAACCACTCCTCGGCCCGGCGTTCGTACACGACATTTATGGATGCGTTTGACCATCAAAGTTGGGATTGTGTGCTGTCGGGAAATGGCTCTTTGGAAGAGTTATTTCCCTGACAGGCGTGCTTGTGCGTTTGGGTTGAATGAGTGTGTCAGTGTGGATGTGGTTCGTGGTTGCCCTCAGGGTTTTATCTGTGGTCCATTTATTTGGAACCTTATGATGGATTCCCTGTTAAGGCAGCTCGGATATGAGTACAAGTGCAGTGCGTATGCGGATGATCTGCTCATTTTAAATGAGGGATAATCGCGTTTGGAAATTGAGCGCAAGGACGAGAAGTCCATGCGCATTGTTTCTGAATGGAGCAGAAGTGTTGGTGTCAGTGTGGCGGTGGATAAGACTGTGAGAATGTTGCTTAAGGGCAAATTGGCACCAAGTCGGATTGATTCTGGCAGCCTTCGGTATGTAACTGAGGTGAAATACCTTGGTATAACTGTGGGTGAGAGAATGAATTTCATTCCTCATATTGCTCTTCTTAGAGACCGGTTGTTTGGGTCTCAGTAGGCGTGCTGTTCATACCATATATGGAGGTCTATTTGTTGCTTTTGCAGCATATGGATCTTCGGTGTGGTACAAAACGGCATCGTCTGTTGTAGGCAGAAAGAAAGTGCTATCATGCCAGAGAGTCATGATATAGGGATGTTTGCCAGTATATCGCACTGTCTCCACTGAGGCTTTGCAGATTTTGCTTGGTGTGGTTCCTCTTGATCTGGAGGTCAGGCGAAGAGCCATTGACTTCAAGATCAGGAGAGGATTACCATTGCTGCAGCGTAACTTGGTTACGCCTGACCAGAGGTATTTTCTGGTACCAAGGGTGTTTGGCTTTTAGCGGTCTCAGCCTACTACCCATTCGCTCAAAGTCTTTGTGACAGTGGGGACATATGCTCGCCTGATCTCGATCATATAAATGCTGCCAAATTGGCGGAAGAGGTAGGAATAGACTTCGCTCGCAATAGTAAGAAAGCTATATCCATGAGTATAACTTTATACTGTGGCATCTATGGGCTACTAACCTGCATTCTATTCCAGAAAGCTAGGTTCAAATTTGGGCCACCAACCCATGAACTTTTTGGAGTTCGAATTGGTATTACCTCGGGTAGGAAGTCTGACCAGAGCCCACGGAACTTGTTTCCGTCCTGGCCAGCGGGTACCGCCCCCTTGTGGAAGGATCGTCGTGGCTGTGGTTTAATACCCAAATGCGGGTAGAGAAATTACTCGATGTGGAGTTGCGTTATACAACCGGGTGCTGTGACTCAGAGAGCAGGGAAAAGTTGTAATTTCAATATTGCCATTTCCGATATACTACGCATTTGTTCTTAATAATAATCGGTCGTCTACTTACCCAATCGACTATAATGGAAAGTATACTATAATCAGTTTTGCTTCAGAAAACTATAGTGTTTTCCGCGTCGGGAGTTTTGCAGCCCTCTCGATAAAACTGTAGGTGCTACATAACTCCGGGAATTTTCGTTTTTCGGTGTGTTTTTATCGAATAACCAAACCGCTGCAATTGATTGTTGTGCTTGTCTTAATGGGGAAGTCTGTCAGCATACCAAAATTTGTTATCCTCTTTATTATTAATATTTTTGATAAAAACAACGGTACAATCGTGCCTGCCTTTAAATATAAATTGGTAAGACAAATTATTACAATTTTACTTTTAAAATATAAAATGCCTGTGATTCGCTTAATGGCCATTGGTTTATTGCGAAGAAATGAATTGAGAGATGGAAAAATACAAAGGAAACGTCTTAGATGCTCTATTAATCCAATGGAATGCTCAAACACCACTTAATACCAAATTTAATTTTAATAATTTGTTACGTTTTTAACGTGTCGGCTCTGTTCGGAGAGTTATTAGGAAAGACACGGACTTGGCATTGTTGAGGTCGTCAGACGGCAAAATACTGTGGAATATCATTCCGTTTATGGAGCAAAAACTTTGCCCTCAGTTCATAAAATTTGAACAAACCGAAAATGGCTTCTCGCAATCAAAACTTAATTTTTTCAATAAATTTGGGATTCCAGGCATTATAGGGTGTATTGACGGCAACCACGATGAACGCGTTTCGATGTTTTGCCTTGCAAAAATTCATTTATTTAAAACTTGAAGTAAGGTTATCTTCGACTATGCCGAAGATAAAACACTCCTCACGGGATTTGTTTGGGATGTGGTCCGATTCGGCTGGTTCCAACAAATCTACTGCGCTTATCTTGTAAACTGATAGAGTCCAAGTTTCAGAATATAGAAAAAATAAATTCCCTTAACATACTGGCTAAATCTAGCACATTTGCATCACTTGGTCTGTCGACAATCATTCTGAATTCAGTCAATACAAATTCATAAAATCCAAAACTAAAACTAGAAAGAAATGAAATACTCTTCACGAGACGCAGTGAATGTTTCGTTGTAGTATTCAAATGGGTGGTTCGTATGGGAGGTACCCCCCAACAGTGGTCTGATTTGGCTGGTTCTGACAAATGTCCTATCTTGGAAACTGATAGTGTCTAAGTTTCAGTTCGAAAGGACAAAAAACAAAAAAGATTTTCTAATAAGAACCTGAATCAAAATGGGTGTGTATGGGAGGTACCTCCCCTAGTCGTCCGATTGGGCTGGTTTCGACAAATGTACTGCGTATGGTAAAAAGAAAGGTTTGTGCACAATTTCAGCTCTCTAACTTAAAAAGTGAGGGACTATGTTGCATACATACTGACGGACAGACAGACCCACGTGCAGACTGACATTGTTTAATCAATTCGTTTAATCGAGTTGATGAAGAATATTTATTTTTTATGTTTTTTTTACTCCTTCTGCCTGTAACAAACTTAATGACAAACTTATATACTATTCACTCCCGTAAAGATTATAATGGTCTTAAGAATTAAAAATCTTTACTTTCATTTTCAAGTCCCGTCTTTTGTTTATTTCGTTTCTTCTTCTTTTCGAACTTGGCGTTCACATTCAGCTTTTGCTGTTGTCAACATGCCAACTTGAAAAAAATTTTTAATTCACTTTTACTTAAAATGCACAATAAATACATGATTAATAAATATTTTAAACATAACATCGTTATTATTAGTTTTATTACTTTAATATACAAAACAATTTATTGATCTACTCGATAAAACAAATACTCCGAAAGATACAACACTACATTTAAAATGAGATTGCATCCCCTTGCTCGATTGCTTTTGTCGACTGAGGGAGGATTACAAGATATGTCGTAAAATGATGAATTAATAGTTTAATCAAATGGAATCTTTTTAAAAAGAATAGCGCAGATTATTTTGAAAAAGTATAAAAAAATTTTTTTATGGGAGAATATAACCAATTATCCAAACCAAACGCAGGAGGATTCGAAAACTCTGTGGCACCAAAAATCGGAAAACTTGCGGAATTGAGGAGGAAGTGTTTTCTGTGGCACCCGTGGTAGAGCATAATTGCTTGTGTATCTACAAAGGGGTAAAGAGACAAAATTACTAGTAGAACGACTGGGTATACAAAAGTTAAGCTGATTTAGGAGAACGGGAAAATCTATGGCCCCAACTATGAGTTTATGAAAAAAAAAAAAAAAACTAATCGCTAGACCTATCTTACGATGCGCCAAAGATGGAAGACTGATGAGAAGGAGCATTTCAAAGTAAGTTGGCAAACGGTAATCAGGATTCCAGCTTATACTACGAAGAGCAAATAAAAGGAATTGATTTTGAACAGATTGAATGCGATTTGACCAAATGCAAAAGCAAACATCGCCTTAACTTATTTCTGAATTAACTATTTCATTCTTCTCTCTTCCTCGACTTCCGCGCCATCATATTTTAATAAGCGCCAATAACATCTGCACACTCCCACATACACCTTAACTTATTTCTGCTTTACCAGCTCTTTAACACTTTATTCTACTCTCTTGCTCTCTTGAATTCTTTTCTTTCGATGCTTGCCTACACACATACATACACCTTAACTTCTTTGTGCTTTATCAGCATTTCATTCTTCCCTCTTACGACTTAACCGCCGCCATCACGTAACAGATTTTCGTAACGCAATTTTTCAAAACAGCAGGGCTTAATCAAATCTTTGGTATAGGGGTAATGGAATTCATTAAACCAACGTTCAATGCAACTAAAAACACCCTTCGCCTTATTAACAACAGTGGTGATATGTTGACTAAAACAAAGCATGGGATGAAACAAAACAACAAGGTAATTTTTCTCAGTGTATATAAAAAATTTTTGCACCAATACACTCTCATATACCTCACACCGATTTCGTCCTTGTAGCAGCATATGGGACTAGTGCAGGAGCTCTCCTGCTCCCTTTTTCACGCCAGCAGTCCCCTTTACATGTAAAAGAGCGGCGAATTTTACACAGGCAAGTCCTACGAAGGGGTCAATCGCCACCGCTCGATTACCTTGGGACCGACGCTGTTCCGATCCCTTTGGGACTAGCGCGGTGCCGGTCCCTTTGGGTCTAGCTATAAAATTTGAAGCTCCTCAATTTAAAATTGAAATTAAAAAGATTTTAAATTCATATTACATTTTATTCATTTTTTTACAACTTAAATCTAAATATTATCAAAAAAAATTTGTTTTTGCCAACGCTATTTTTCCTATTTCCTAGTCCAGCTTCCCGTGTTTCCTTTTGAGAGCCTGCTTCTTGTGCAGTCGCTTCTTCCGGAGTTGGAAGCAGGTCTTCGTGAGAAATTATGAAAAACAGAAATTTACATTAAAAATTCTATGAAATGAACTAAATTTATTTTTTTTACTTACCTGTTTAAATGGCGCACCGATATTAATTGTTATTTTATATTGTTTGCAGTTTGTTTCTGATGCTAGACAATTAGAAATTATGAAATACATATAGAAAAGCGATTTATTTATTATTATATAATAGTTATTGCAATTGTAAACACTTAACATAACTAAAAGATGGGGAACACTGGCTGCTTTGTCTTTCGCTCAGATAAGCAATTTAAAAATTCACTCTGTAAAATATTTTTCTTCACTTACCTTGCATAATAATGGCACTGATAAAAAATCAAATTAAATTTAATTCAATTTCCACAGGTTCCTAAGAAAGTAATAGTACAAATTAAAAAAAAAAAGAATAAATATTAACAATACACCAACTACTGAAAGAGGGACTTTTGCCACCGAGCATACTACTGCGGTCTTACTCTGTTTTACATCTGTATTGTGAAACAAGATTTTTACCCCTGAGCCTAAAGATGTTTACACATAAAAAACATATATAATAATTAATTAGTATTACAATCTATATGTATATTATCAGGGGAGGCCTTAGCCACTGCGAGGATCCGGGCCTAGGATTTAGTTTTAATGATGATACTTGACGAGAAATGCAAAGTTACAAATAAAAAAATTTTGTGTTTTAAAATTGTTTATTTGAAATTAGCAAACATTTCTCGTAATAATCGAAAAGATAATCAGGTTTTTATTGTTATTCAGGGATTCAGAAATATTGTTTGCGGCTCCTTCCAAAACTAAAATTATAAATTAAATCATGATAATTTCATGAATGAGCCTCGTCATTTTCAGTTGAAATAATAGCAAGAGCTGAAAACCGATCTTGCATCATAGTATTCCACAGATATGTTTTAATAATTTTTATCCTCGAAAAACTTTTTTCTGCAGACGCAACTGTTACAGGTGTCGTGGCTATAATTCTCAGAACTACTTCGATAGTATTTCATCACCGAAATAATGTCATCGTTTTCTTCATATACACGGATAAATATATTCAGTTCTACATACAATTGATGTCCATCAATATCAGACATACTAGTACTGTTTTAAATATTTGACATTGACATAAAAGTAATGTACTTTGAAAATGTCTTTCGCAAGTAATTCAGGAGCTTCGTCTACCCCTTCGTAATCAAAATTTCTTCTCACACGTCTACATATCACGACTTTGAACTTTGTCTCAATATCATTTTCATCAGCCATTTATCTCGCTTTTACCTAGGATGACTGGAAATTGTTTTCACGATAATTATCGAACCATTGAATGAATGCGTTTAGGTGTTGTATTGCCGCATCTATGTGCATTTTTTCGCCCTGCCATATCTTA
Organism: Amiota minor; assembly: GCA_037043295.1. Taxonomy (NCBI): domain Eukaryota; kingdom Metazoa; phylum Arthropoda; class Insecta; order Diptera; family Drosophilidae; genus Amiota; species Amiota minor. Next base: position 93,780 of record JBAMAW010001664.1, read on the forward strand.
TGACATTTATCTTCGTAAAAATGTCATACCGTACGACGAGAGAAACTACAAATTCGTATGTAGTTATTTCATTTTATATAGAATGGCATTCAGTAACCAACGAACGATCTTTCGTATTTTACGCTAAATACTTTAATGTATCGAATATATCGCTTAGTTGACATTTAACGGCCTTCACTGATTCTACCCTGTACTCCCATCTAGTTTCGGAAAGTGGTTTTAGCGATACAGACAAGCCATGTCCACTTCAGTTTTGCAATGGAATACACAGAAGTTCTGGCTTAACGCGGTTTGGACATTTTCATACAATCTCAGTTCGATCCGCATCAGCAATTGTTGATGGCCAGAAACCTGGATCATTTTGAGGATTTCGATTTTCAATTCCGCCACTCATTAATGTAGACTTAGACTCAGAGACAGATACATATACCTCCCTGTGCCTGGATAATGTCGACAGCGGCGACAGTGGCGGTGGAGACAATGATATTGATTCACTTTTCATATTATCATTGACGTTGTCGAAGAAATTATATCAGTTGGGTCTAACCCGATAACGTGTCATTTTTAGCCTCTAAAGGGTTCTTGATCACCTCTACATAAAGACCCACGTGGTTTTATACAACTTTCTTATGTCGGCTCGTTAAATAATGAACATATTAAATATAACAGCGTTGTTATTAGCCTTATTACTTTAATATACGAGGTCTGTTCAAAAAGTATCGGGAATTTTGAATTTATGTTGGTGTCATCTTATGTCCCTCACTTATACTATCAATGTCGATCATTTTGAATGTTTAGTTTATTTTTGACAGCTGTTTTGCTTGCACGTGTTTTGGCTCATCGATTTTTGCTTACTTCAAAAAAATGGATCAAAGAATTTGTATTATATATGCATATAAAATCGTAAACATCCTGTTTGTGCACGCTAATCTCAATTCACTAGTGTATCGTAGCAAGCTTTCTGTAACATATAGCGCTTATTTTATCAAAATTTACCTACGAAATCAAAAGATATTAATTATAATTAATTTTTCATACAAAGCCAAATAAACTAAAGAATATTTTTTTCAATGCCTATGCTTTGAATTTTGTGTTGTTTTTGCTATTGTTGTATTTATTCCTCTCATTTATAGATACCTGAGTAAGAACAATAATATTGCGCTCTTCGTTGTCTTCTCTTTGTATATGATGATAAAATTGATTTGTGCTCTTCGTTGTCTTCTCTGAGTTAGATGATCAGTGTTATCAGGGCAAGAGAAAGGCAGTGTGTTATTGTTGTATTTATTCCTCTCATTTATAAATAACTGAGTAAGCACAAGAGTATTGCGCTCTTTGTTCTTTTCTTTCTGTATTTGATGTCCAATGAATTGGCTGAAATTTTATAAACTGGTGTTTCGACGCTAAATGAACAGCGTTTAATATTCGATGATGTTTGTCACAGTGTAGATTATGCTTTGGGAGGAATGTTATTTATAGATGTTTTCGGCGGAACGGGAGACTTTTTTCACAAAAATTATGTTTATTTGTTGATCATTATTATTATCATCATTATGTTTGCAAAAATTAATCATTAGAATTTTATTTATTTTTATTTATTGCTCGAAAGGCCACAGCAAAGCGTGGCTGGGCAGAGCTATTGTAGTAATATTATCATATGCATCCGCGGACGAATTTCTTATAAAGTGTGGGAGAGTGACACAATACTAAGAACAAGTGCTGCTACTTACATTAGAGAGGTTAGGTTTGAGTGCAAAAAAAGGCGTTTGAGTTACTCATGCGAAAAATGAATGAGTGAGTTTTTTAACCAGTTGTGGAAGGAACTCACATAGTAATTACCAAAACCAATCGATCTGGCTATTGCTATGCGACGCACTCACATAATCAAACGATATGGTTATTGCTATGCGACGCAACGTTATTCTCGACTGGAATCGACAGTTATGTTTGCTCATATTATGTAGCGGCACTTGCTTGTGTCCTAGTTTAGGTAGTAAGATAAGTTAGTCAGTAAAGTTCATTTTTGGAGAAACTCTTGAAAAGGAAGGTTATGTTATTTCTATTGAATATATAAAATATTGTGAACAAATTTTAAAAAATGGGCCAAATGCGAGTCAAACTCCTTCACGGAGGGTTCCGTACCAGATTGGGGTTTTATTTGACTGATTCCAAAAAATATACCGCGCCTTTATCAGAAACTTATAGTGTCTAAATTTCAGTTCAATAGTCCAAAAACAAAAAAAAAAATTCTCCTAAAAATTTTAAGTTCGAGGGATTACTGGATCGTATATCTGCCATACAAACCAAAATGTTTCTTGTATGGAGACCCCTTTAAATTTTCGAAAATATTTTAGTTTTTGTATTTGTTGCTGATCACCTTCTGTGAAAATTTCAACTCTCTAGCTTTGCGGCTTATGAAATATGACCCGAGGACGGACAGATGGACGGACGGAACGAAGTCTCTGCAATAGGGTTTCTTTTGGTACCGTTTGGGTCCGGAACTCTTAAAACCTATTAGGACTATGCATTAATTTTAAAGGTTTTTTCACCAAAAATGGGGCTTTATTTCGATTTCAAAATGGATTGATACATCATTCAAAGTACTGTCCGTCGCTAGCCACAACCTTTTCCCATTTTTCTTTCAATTTCCGGATTCCGTTTCTCCAAAATTCCGGCTTCTGGGCGGCTATGAATGAATCGATCCATTTTTTGGTCTCTTCATATGAAGAGAAGCGGTGTCCAGCCAGCTTACGCTGCATCTCCCGGAACAAGTGGTAATCCGAAGGAGCAATGTCTGGGCTGTACGGCGGGTGGGGTAGCACATCCCAGTTGAGCGTTCCAAGGTATGTTTTGACGACCTGTGCAACATGCGGCCGAGCGTTGTCATGCTGCAAAATAACCTTGTCGTGTCTTTCGACCGTTTCCGGCCGTTTTTCAAGCAATGCTCGGCTCAAACGCATCAATTGACATCGGTAGACTTCCCCAGAGATGGTTTCGTTGGGTTGGAGCAGCTCATAGTACACCACACCCTTTTGATCCCACCAAATACAGAGCATGAGCTTCGAACCATGAATATTCGGCTTGGACGTCGATGGCGCCGGTTGGCCGGGCTTGACATATGTTTTTTTACGCTTTGGGTTATCGTAATGGATCCACTTTTCGGCGCCAGTCACAATACGATGCAAAAAACCCTTCCGGCCAAGTCGTTCAAGCAGCAATTCGCACGTGAAAAATCGGCGTTCGACGTCTCTCGGCTTCAACTCGTATGGCACCCAATTACCTTGCTTTTGGATCATTCCCATCGCTTTGAGACGTCTGGAAATGGTTGCTTGGTCAACGTCCAACGTTTCGGCGAGCTCTTCTTGCGTTTGGCACGGGTCTTGGTCCAGCAATGCCTCCAATTCTGCGTCTTCGAACCTTTTGTTCTGGCCAGGTCGCTCCTTGTCCTCGGTATCAAAAACACCACTTTTGAAGCGTCGAAACCAGTACTCACAGGTTGAAATCGATGGAGTATGGTTCGGGTAGGCATCCAACATCAATTGACGGGCTTGGGTGGTATTTTTCTTCAAATTGAAGCAAAAAAGCAAGGCTTCCCGCAAATTGCGTTTTGACGGCACGAAAGTTGACATACTCGGAGCACAAAAAAACTATGTTGTGTACACTTCAGCGAAATGACAGATACTGGTAAACAAAGCCTAATGATGAGGCTTTGACATGAATATAGTTACAGTATTGCCAGATGCGATACTGTTGTAAATAACGCCATCTGTGTGCAACCTTTAAAATTAATGCATAGTCCCAATAAATCTAAGGATAAAACCTAAAAACCTTAATCTGTGAAAACATTGTGAACGAAATCTAAAAAAAATTGATTTGGATTAATAAGATAAAACTTTGTGAACAAAATTGGTAAAAAAAAAACTTAAACTTAAGGAAATCGAACAAGTGAATAATAAATAACAAAAAATTGAGCGTCTAGCACCGTACACGTGATTGAAGTGAAACTTCTTAAAAACAGAATAAGAGATTTAGTTTGATAGATAGAGAGAGAGAGAGAGAGAGAGAGAGAGAGAGGATCATTTCAAAACAAATAACTGTAGCAATACAAATTTTGTATTAAAATTATTCTGTTGTTTATTCATTATTTACAATGCCCATTGGTTGCTTCAATTGGTATTACTGATATTAATGGTTTGTAGTAACTAAAATATAAGTGCATACTTACATAAGTCCTTTTATTTTTGTTGTGAGTTTTTGGTCATTCACAACTATCTTGGTCATGTTTTGTACAAAAAATTTTAAGCAGAAGTGTAAAATTTGGTTCAATTTTAATCGAATACGTAGCAGGAATGAAATTGGGAGCTGCAGTTAATGTTCGCATACACTCGAAATTGTTCTAAAACATCTCGTATTTTTGAAACATAAGTTATTGTAATTCTAATTACTATTTTATTGAGATTTTCCGACTTTTCCGGTAGAAATACACTCTCGGTGAAAATTTTAAGTGTCTACCTAGTGCGGTTCATGAGATACAGAATCGAAAAAACGTGACGATTTATTATAATTTCACTCTAAATTTTTGCCCAGTGCCGCTAAAGAAGTTTTACTTTAAAAAGGAAATACAACTAATAAATATGTTTTCTTTAATTTTGTTAATGTACTTTTTCTATAATACGAGTATATTTGTACTATAGTAGATTTTAATATAGTAGATTTTAACAAAAACTTTACAATTTGAAATTAGCTTAGAGTCATCATTAGCTGTGTTATGTTGATGTGCAACAAAAAACGAGAAATGTGATCAGAAAAAAAATAAAAAAACAGCGATATGACCACAAAAATTAAAATTTGTCGAAAATCGCATAAATTACCACATTACTCAGTGCAACCCTGTGCTCTATGAGCTATAAAATGTATCGAAAAATCTAATTACACAAGTCGATAGCTAAAGAATTAAAAAAAATTTAACCATGAGTGAGGCTTGTGTCGTATCGGAGGTGGGGGAGGGAAAGCAGTGCAATTTCGTTTTTTTGTATACATTTTAGACTTTTCGGTGAGGAAGAGAAATGCAAAGTACATATATATGTATTGGAGTAATTGTTTTAGTGGAAAGCCAAATTTCTTCATATATTTGAACCTCTCTGTACCCAACTCCTCTATAACGAAGTTTCATATAAAATAAATTCCCCCTATAACGATTTTGTTTAAATACAATCTATGTATGTATTTAACTAACTGCTATGGTGGGAACCCAAACTTCTTCATAAACTTCATATCCCAGTACCGAACCCCTTTATAGCGAATTTTCATACGAAATAACATACGTATAACGAATTTCTTCAAAAGCAACGTATATGAGTAGTTTGTTCTCTGGACATTTTACTAGAACTTTTCCGAGTTTCCTGCCTATCTCACGGCGCATCAAACACAGATCTGCCGCGGTATCCACCAGGTCTTTGATCACGACTGCTACAGGCAATACATCATTCAATTCCAACCCTGAGGGAGTAAACACGCTTGTACTACTTTCTCATCTTGGACAATGTTCATATTGTTTTCTGATTTTACTTTGAACCTCTTTTCAACGTTGCACTGTCTTATGTCCTAGTTGACCATATTTAAAACATTTCATTTCCTTCTTCGGAGAATCTCTTTAAATATGAGTACTCTCGCCACAACCATAACATTTTTTTCTCAATGATGCTTGCTTTTTTCTTTCGTTTTCACTTTCACTGACTGCTAACTATCTCCAGTCTTTTTTATTTAAATCTGTTCTCATTCAAATTCCTTATAGTTTATAGAACACCATCTTATTCAATATCGAATCTGCAATACCTTCAATGAAATACACAATGAGGCTTTGGTCATCGATTTCAATTAGTTTAACTACCTCGACTAATGAATACAAATATTTCTGCAACATTTCACCTTTCTTTTGTTGCCTTCATCATAAATTTCTATGCAATGAAGCCGACGAAACTTTGACCTGAAATTCCTCACGTAACTCACTCCTCAATGTTTCCCTATTTCTAACACTCTTCAAACTCCGCACGAATGCACCTGCTCCTCCAATTAGACACTGTTTTGTATACACAAACAACTGTAGCTCACTCCGCTTCACAGTGACTGCACACTCCTCAAGTTCTAGCACTGAACCCGAAAACTGTGGTACACGCCCCAATGTACCTAAACCATGAACCCATAATTTCTACTACTAGAGTTTCTTCATCTTGTATTCCAAGATGAGTCAGAAATCAATTCTATAACTCTCGTTTTCTCCCTTCTATGCTCATTTGTAGCTGTGTGAATCTGGTGTGCTAATCTAAAACCTTATGACTCATAATCTCATTTAAATCCATGTTGACAACAATTAATATATCAACTATTTACCAAATTCTGTTAGTTACTGCTGCTAATGTTATGTTAGTATTGTATTTAAATAATTACCTAATGGCACTCTCCTTCCCGCGCTGCTGTCTGATTCGTTTCTAATATGGGCGTTCGAAATATGCAGATGTTCAATACAGATCAGGTCGTCACTTTGTCGCGATTTTTTTTTTCTTTGTTATCGCTGAGTTCTTGTTGTTGCTGCAGATTCCGTTATTCCTTTCACCAACACACTCGTCGTATCTATCTGTCTTCACACCAGTTCCTGTAACCAGTCTGTTGCTTTTGCTCTGCTGTTACTTTAGTTTCTTCTGTACTGCTTGAAACACTGTTCTCTGGCTTCAGTTCTGTCCATCCCACGACGCTCACATATCCTCTCGGTCCATACGATTCACAAGTCAGCCTCTGCCCTTGCCGACGCGCTTCCACCGTCACCACAATCGATCCGATTCGTATATACTCAGACTGTCGCTTTTCAATCACAGCCGTCTGTCCAGTACATACTCTGGTCACACTTGTCTGCCAATATTCCAAACACATTGGTGCTGAAATTCTGCGCATCAACCGAGATGTCGCTTTGCCTTTGACTCTTGTCTGTTAATATTCAATCAACTGATGTCGCTTTTTCTTTATTGCTTGCCTGCCAATGTTTACATCACCTTTTTGCTACGATAAGCAAATATAAAATTGTATGTGATAAGTAAGCGGAAAATATTGCCTCGAGAGGATTCGAACCCATGTTGAGCGCACTACGACACCTGATCTATGTAACTCGGCAACGGAAGCAATCTTATTTTCTTCGCTTAACTTATGCTATGTATTATTAGTCATAGTTTGAACATACAATACAAGTTTGATCAAGCGTATAACCAAATAGCTATGTTGTGTTACTTGTGTTATGTGCTGTTTATATTTTATGTTAGTCATGAAATGTCCTGTTATGTATTGAGATGAGTCCGAACAGTTGTTGTGCCTTAATTTCACGCACTCATACACGCACAGAACTTTTTTAATCTCGACGTTATGCCACTTAATAATTTTTATCCCGGTTGAGACTCAAATTTGTAGTTTTAGAAAGTATTTTTTTTTTATTACATTTAATATTCGTTTATTATATTGTTTAGGTATACCTATATTTGTTAGAGTATTTTATTGTAATGTGGGTTAGTTATAATTATTTACACAATATTTTTAATTAAATTATTTATTTATTGTATAATAAGAAACGTAATTCTAAAATACAATATTAAAGCTGAAGCAACTATGGCCTTGAGATATTTCTTTCTTTTTTTTTTAATTAAATACATAGTTCACGTTACTTAGTTTTTAAAGTAGCGTTATTATTATTACATTTAACGTTTGCTTAATTGTAATGATTGACACCGTATTTTTAATTAAATACAACTTCATAGTACAAGTTACTTAGTTTACTCAAGGCTCTATGGACGCGCGTAAACTTTATTTGATCGTCCAACAACGACTAAAAATATTATAAAGAACCAACATTAAGCAGCACTCAAATAACAACAACTAACAAACTAAGTATCACCTGCACGTTTCTTGCTGATTTCGATCTCTCTATCTCTCTTTCCAATGTCTTAAACCTCTCTGTAGTCAACTCCTATACAATCAAAAACAAAGACGTTTCCACGGAAAATATACGATCGTGTTTACGATACAGGCACACCACTTTTTTTTCAGTAAGCAAAATTGCAATATGAAAGCAATATGAATTACTACTTTAAAGCAAGCAACTTTTTCAGCACTGTGAAAAGGGCATTAATTCAACTGGCAGTAGTGATGCACGAATCGTTGGGTTCCGATTCGAAGATCCGGATATGAAAAGTATTCGTGGTAATCGAATCCAAAGTAAGAATCCGAATCCAAGTACGAGTATGAATCCAACGAATCCGAATACGTATCCGAGGACGAGTACGAATCTAACCAATCTGAATCCAAAATTTGAAATAACAATAACAGAATCTAATACAATATGATAATAATAATAAGTAAATTTATTAGCTAATAAACTAATTAGTAATGGTATGTACATAACCTGCGCCTGTCTTGGAAACTGATAGTGTCCAAGTTTCAGTTTGATAGGACAAAAATCAAAGAAGTTTTTCTAATAAGTACATGATTTCAAATGGTTGGCTTGTACCCCCCTCGTCTATTCGAGCTGATCAAGAATATATGTATATACATTATGTGTTTTTTTTTTTGTCTCCTTCTGCTTGTTACAAACTTTATGACAAACTTATAATACTATTCACTTTCGTGAAGAGTATAATAAAATCGTCGAAGTTCAGAGAACATTAGAAAATTAATATTTTTGCGTTTTAGTTATATTGTAATAATGTAAGCCTCTTTCTCATCACTCTCTATCTTTCATAGTTAGTATAAGTATAGTCATATTTATTGTTACGATTCAAATTCGAAAGACCCGGATCAAAAAAAAAAAAATGGAATTCGTGCATCCCTACCTGGCAGATGTGAATACGAAAACACTACTTCACACTAAATAAACGATTAATGCCCTTTTCACAGTATAGCATATAAACATCTTCAACATACAAGCAGCTCAAAAATGAACAACAACAACAACAACAGAGAAAATTACGAAATATAGGGGTTGTTTTTGTGAAACAAAAATTGCTGTTGGGCTGCTTCCTCTGTGGAAGTCACTTTGAGAGTACTTTCTGCCTGTTGAAAGTATTGCCAGTGCTCCCGAGTTTTCTGAATTGCTACCTGTCTTCTTCTTTCTTTTTGTTTGGCATAAACGTTAAACAGCTGATATTGATTTCAGTTAATTTCAAAATGCAAACGATTTGTTAAATTTTAATAAAGTACGTATCAAGATTAAAAAAGGGAGTTGCAAGACCTGCATAGACTGGAAATTTTTCTAAATCATGTAGTTTTCACAAATATTACGTTTGAAATTAACTCAACAAGCGCGCAAGTATCTATGTTTTATATAACCAAAGGAAACAACAGCTGTTTTTAAGTAAGCGAAACAACAATATGAAACCAATGTGAAAGGTTCTTGAAGCAAGGTACTTTTCTGGCATATCACAGACAAAAATCAAAATAGGTCATTCACGGAAGTGAGTGTATAAAATTAACGAAATACGTGTTGTGTTTCTTTACACGTAAATTTTAACACCCAAACTATTTATGTATGCCTGCTGCAATATTTCAGTGTTATCATTATTTTATTTGTTTCTAATGAAATTTCTCACTTGTCTTTCTGCAGTATATTGACTTGTACAACACAGCCAGCGCACTTAATCGCAATCTGCATTCTTTCGTTTGTCCTTTTAATTGTTGGTCCTGATCTCATTGAAAGTCATAATAATCAACAATATGACGCTGCGATAACCATAACAACCAAAAAACTAGCAGCAGAAAAAACATCGTCATCGTTTGTAGGTATACCTGACACCAGTGGTAGAGGTGGTGGTGCCACTGTGGCAATAATTGTCTACTTAGGAGCATTTGCAACACATTTTGGTGCACAAATATGGATGACGTTTGTTTCAGGTAAGCATTAATATATATATTTTCTATTTCTTGCGATGAGAAAAGTTGAAAATTTTTCAAAAGATATGCATGACCCGGCCATATATTATGTCCGATTCCATAATTTGCATGGCTAAAGACTTAAAATTCCCTATCGCTTTATATCTTGTAGTTTAATGCAGCACTCCTTTCGATGGTTGGTAATTTCGTGTTTTAATAGATAGCGTTCTTTGTAGTTATTTATTTACAGCCTATTTAAAGTGGACCATGATTCGAAGCATGATTCGACTATGAAGGGGGTTGTTGTAAAATGTGATTCGATTCATAGTTAAATCACGAATTGATTGGCCATGATTCGGATTTTTAGAAATGGTCCTTCTCGATGAGAGGGCCTAGTGTTGGGCAATTTTTTCATGAGAGTTGGCAGCGTTTCTGGTAATTTCTCATATTTTTGTTGTGCACCAACAAAACAAATGCAAATTTTGTTGCACAATTGACATAAAAAAAGTTTTATATGATTCAGAATTGCTTCCAAAAGACCTTATCAAAAAACTCTTTGACAAGTTTCTTGCAGAAACAGATATAGTAAATAGTATTATGAACGCGGAATATGAAAGTTCCCCAAAACATGAAAGAAGGTAATGGACTAATCATTAATTAATGTGTATACGAGGTTAGTTCAAAAAGTATCGCGAATTTTGCATATCCGCGGGATACGTACATATATTCGATTTGCTTGTGGCGTTATGTTGGTACTCATGTCCCTCACTTATGCTGACAAGGTCGGCTATTTTGAATGTTCAGTTAAATTTTGACAACTGCTTTGCTTGCACGTGTTTTGGCTCGTCTGAATCTGTATTAAATTTTGTGTGAAAAACAAAATTAAGTGCGCGGACGCATTTCAAATGTTGACTATAGCATACGGTGGAGCTACCTTGGACCGAAGTTACGTTTATCGGTGGTACAAAATGTTCTCAGGGGGCCGAGAAGATGTGAACTACGAAGAGCATGCCGGACGCCCGCGCACGTCAATAACAGACGAAATATTTGATGAAGTGAAGACAATAGTATTGGCGAATCGTCGAATCACCGTTAGAGAAGTTGCTGAGGACCGAAACATATTGAGTGCCTCCTGCCACCCAATTTTTACTAATGATTTGGGCATGAGACGCGGCACCACGAAATTCATACTAAAATTGCTCAATTTCGACCAAAAACAGCATCGCATTAACATTGCTAACAAGCTGTTGGAGTCTGTCCGCGACGACCCAAATTCGCTCTAGAGGGTCATAACTGGTGACAAATCATGGGTTTACGGTTATGACTTGGAAATCAAAGCCCAATTATTCAATGAAAGCTTCCGCATGAGCCAAGACCGAAAATAGTGCTGCAGGTTAGGTCCAATGTGAAGGTTTTGCTTACAGTTTTCTTCGATAGCAAGGGCGTGGTGCATCATGAGTTCTTGCCATAGAGTTCAATGGTCAATAAAGAATATTACCTGCAAGTTATGCGCAATTTGCGAGAAGCAATCCGCCAGAAATGCCCGGATTTGTGGAAGAACAAAAATTGGCTTTTGCACCATGATAAGTCCCACACACAACGTTGCTTGTGTGCGAAATTTTGGCCGAAATCAATACACTAATAATGGCTCAGCCACAGTATTCTCCAGATCTAACCCCCTGTGCCTTATTTTTGTTCCCGAAACTGGAGAGTCCCATGAAAGGACTACGCTACGCTATAATTGAGGAGATAAAAACGGCATCGAAAGAGGAGCTGAACAAGATCACAAAAAATCATTTATTTTAGTGCTTCGAGGATCCAAAAAAAAAATTGGCTCAAGTGTATAATATCTGATGGCGATTACTTTGAAGGGAACAAAAGATATTGATGAATAAATTAATACTTTTTTTTTTTGAAAAAACACAAAATTCGTGTTACTTTTTGAATAGATCTCGTTTATATGTGTTCAAAACGAATTTTTAGTTCTCTCGGTCCACGTGTTACCGATTTTCGATTATTTTTACAGATTCTTTGATCCATTTTTTGTTTCAATTTTTTATCTATAAAAAAAGACTAACTATATAAAATGGCTGCTAATGACTACATGTGCTGCGGATATATGTACAAACTAGACAGCTGCGTGGCTTCGTACCCAACTGAAGTTCAATGGATGAATTCGAATTGAATTGAATTGACTTGAGTGAAACCGAGACACCAAATGAATGAAATGAATGCGACTGTATTTTGGGTTCGAAAACCGCCTACATTTTGTGAAATGAGAAAGAATTAGCCTGCAAAAGGAAATGAGAACTTCAGCATAGTCGAACGCATCCGAATTAATTCGAATTCGCTATGAACACATTGCGTGTTCTTTCATTTCGTTTGATTTGAGTGAAGCGCGCAGTCGTACAAGGAAATGAGCAGAGAAAAAGACGCAGACTAGTCTGTAAGTGGTTGTGTGTATGTATGTGCGTAGTACGCAATGTTCGTATGCAAAAAAATAATGAAGGCACTAGAATTAATTCGAAAACAACCTCTCATTCTCACTCATTCAATTCATGCCTTTTTGTGTAAATGTTGTGCGACTGTACAAAAAAAAAAAAAAAAAAAAACTAGAATATACGTAGCCCACTTACATTTGAAATTCGCGATACTTTTTGAACATACTTCATATATTCCCAAAATTACAATGTGTTTTTCTTGTACAATCGGCATCAAAAAATCCGTTATAATAGCCCAATATCGCTCCTGATTTACGATTTTTATTTTTCCACTACCGTATTCGAAAAAGAACGGGCCAATTATCACATTCGCACAAATATTGCAACCACACCACTTCAATAATTTGAGGGTTTGTTTTCTCCATGCACGTTGAGTTTCACTATTGAGAAGTTATTTTGAAATTATAACTGAAAAATCTCCTAAAACTGACGCTTTAAACATGTGGTGTCACTAGTCGATCTGACGTTTCTAGTCAAAGTTATAGTGTTGCCTAATGAGTCCACCTAATATGGCCCACCCTGTATATACTGCGACTCAACTTTCATCACACTTTGCACGAAATTTTGTTTAGCAAGCTGTAACTTTATATAAAAAAAAATACACTTTTCTTTATCTATCTTGTACATATAAAATTGGATGTATGTTTGTTTGTAAGCTGCCTATGGACTCCGAAACCGCTGGATCAATTTTGATGAACTTTTCAGATGAACTTTGCATACAAAACTTACAGACATATTTTCAATCAATCAGTAGCATTTGCCAAATATATCTTTTTTATTCAGTTCTG
>JBAMAW010001665.1:0-30088 GCA_037043295.1 Amiota minor
TGTTTTTCTGGACATAGAAAAGGCCTTCGACAAAGTCTGGCACGACGGCCTACTGAGTAAAATTAGGACCGTATTTCCAACTGATCTATTTGAAATCATTAAAAGCTACCTTGACTCTCGCTATTTCTACGTTAAATGTAAGGATGAATCTTCTACGCTAAGACAGATAAGAGCAGGAGTCCCTCAAGGAAGCGTGCTTGGTCCTATGTTGTATACTTTATACACATCAGACATCCCAACTCCAGGAGATAGCTCGGCAATGGTGACTACCTTCGCTGACAATACAGTACTAATGTACTCCCAAAAAATAAGCTGAGAATATTCTTGACAAAGCTTGCATTTGGTTTGACAAATGGAAAATAAAAGTGAATGAACTAAAAACGACGCAAGTGATATACACAACACGGACAGCTTATCAGCCAAGACAATTAAAAATTAAAGGTACTGACATTCCATTAAGCAATGTGGCAAAGTACCTGGGCATGCATATTGATAGTAAACTGACGTGGAAACATCATATCCAAAAAAAGAGAGATCAACTAATAATAAAATTTAAGCAGCTATACCCGCTTCTTAACAGTAGATCTAAGTTATCAACCAATGGGAAATTGGTAATATACAATAGTGTAATTAAGCCTATATGGACGTACGGCATGCAATTATGGGGTACAGCCAAGAAAACTAACATTAACATTATTCAGCGTCAACAATTGAAAATACTTCGATCAATAGTTAATGCGGACTGGTTTATATCTAACTATGAAATTCACAAAGACCTCGGCGTAACTATGATTCAGGAAGAAATCATTAATGCTAGCAGGAGGTACCACAAAACATTAGAGCGACATACCAATCTAGAAATAACAGACCTTCCATCTCACGAATTGTCTAGACGTAGACGCTTAAAACGAAGCAGACCAGTCGATCTGACCTAACTTAGGTTACGGGTGGCGCTGAGAGGCATCTTGCGGTTGTTGGCCTGCCGCAAGTGGCTCTCAAAAATGAGGCCTAAGACACCCAGGATCATTATTCAAGAGACAATTCGAAAATGTTCGATATTGTCCACTGCCTTTTCCCCTCTTTTTGTTAAAAATGTACTTAGTGTTTTCTTTTATATTTAAGATAAAAGATGTAGGAAAACAATAGTGCATATCCAATCGGGATTAAAAAAAAAAAAAAAAAAAAAATCAAATCAATAATCACATATTTCTGAATGCTCTATCACAGAAGCGTAGCCTAAAATCTTTTCTAGGGTTGCATAAAGAGTACATATATCAATTTCGGCATAGGCGAAGTTAACCTTCGTTTTACTCTCACATAAACGGAGTTATTAGTAACGTCTGGTCACTAGTGGAAGTCGCTGGTCACAACATATTTAAAATCATGTATGGTGTTATAAATCACAAAAACCGTCATCTCTTTTTGAATAAGCACTTCTTTTACGATCACTGAAATGTAGCAAATATTCGACATGTAAATTCACTTCTGTTAAAGAGCAGAAAAGTGTTTGAAAAGCAATTTGATCATAATAAATTGTGTAACGCCCCGCAACTGCATTTTGTGTTTTAAAAGTTCGCTTCAAACAACTGACGACATTGGTGCATTGTATAATCTGCCGTTGTCTACCCTTCATCAAAGGTTCAATGCTAGTTATAATTTTTCTGTTTTTTTTTGCATTGTACAGGATAAAAGTCCAGATGTTCGTACTGGATATAATCATGAAAAATGGTATCAAATCAATGTTACGAAGGTAAAGTTTTGGGAACATGTAGGATGGAAAATGGTATTGAACTAGTCATAGCAGTTGGTTGAAAAGTATTGAAAGCGACAACTATTAACCAGTAGGAAAATAAAAACTACAATCGTATATTAATATTTCATCTTTCATTTGATCACATAAAAAAATTCTTTTGATTGGTCACTTTATTCTTTGTTTACAAGTCATTTGAAGTTGACGGGTCCAGCCTATTTGATTAAAATGAAAAAAAAAAACCGAATATCGTGCAGTGATAAAATTCTTTGTTTTGGAAGGTTTATCAGCAACAGAAATCCACAAAAAATTGGTGACAGTCTTAAGAGAATCTGCTCCAACATTTCCAACTGTGCATCGATGGGTTTTGGAGTTTAAAAGTGGTCGTACAAGCGTTGCAGATGAACCACACAGTGGACGCCCAAAAAGTGCAACATCATCAGAAATCGTTGAGCAAGTTTACAATATTGTATGTAATGATCCAATTTCGACTCAGTGCCGCATTCGTTAACAATTCAACAAAAACTGAACCAAAAACAAATTTCTCAGCATAATTTGAAGCGTTTCAAGCAAATTAAAACAGAGTTTTTGCGTAGGTTCATAACTATGGATGCGACTTGGATCTACCACCATGATCCAAAACTGAAACAAGAACGTTCACAGTGGACTGAAGCTGGTTGTTCAGCTCCAGAACAGGTGAAGTCGGAACGATCAAGAACGGGCAAGAAAGGTTATAGCATCATTGATTTGGGATGCAAATGGGATTTTATTGATTGATTATCTTGAAAAAGGTAAAACAATTAACTCTGAATATTATTGCAACCTTTTGTATCAGCTGAATGAAAAAATTCTTGAAAAAAGACCCGGTTTACAGAAGAAAAAAATCATTTTCCATCAAGATGCACGTGTTCACACAAGTGTTTTGACGATGGCTAAATTCAATGAATTAAAGTTCGAATTGCTTGAACACCCACCGTATTCACCAGATCTGGCTCCCAGCGATTACTACCTATTCAGGCACAACAACAACAATTTTGTCGTGGAAAGCGTTTTCCGTCGAATGAAGAATCTATTGCAGCCGTAGTATTTTGTAGAGCTTCCGGAAAATCAATACGGAGATGGTATAAAATTATTGGAGGATCATTCGAATAAGTGTATTGAAGTTAAAGGAGATTACATTGAATAAAAAAACTTATTTCATTTAAAATTGAACATTCTTTCATTTTTGCTTTCAATACTTTTCTATTAACCTGTATATTGCCGGGTAATAACGTTTCATCACTTTTGAAGTTTTTTGATGGACCAAACTTTCACAAACTTCCACTCATTTTGGCCAGTGACTTCAGTGTAAATTTTGGTGAACAAAAGTCAGAATTACTGAAAACTTTTCTTTTCGAAAAATTCAATTTGTTGGTAATCGATCAATAATTCTTTACAATCTATTGTACAACACGATGTGGCAGGACCATTGATGCTATTTTTCCCCGTTTTTGCTTTAAATAAGACCCAATCACAAACGTATAGTTCTTATTTTTATAATACAATAATTATTATAACCCAAATGTTTCCCAATTCCCAAGTATATTTCATTAAATTTCATCCTTTCCTTAACGGAAGAGCTTCGCTCTACAGAAGTGTCCCACGACACTTTTGTTTTTTTTTTTTAGTTTTATAATTATATTCGAGTAATAATTGTAATAATAATAATTTTATTAATTTAGAAAATATTTTTTACTTAGTTCATTTCTATAATTAAATTTAGTTCATTTCATTATTTAATTTATTTAATTTTTATTTCACAGTACATTCCACGATCAAGTAACAACAACAACTTGTCGGCCAATCGTCGCAATGGTCGTAGGAATAATAGTTTCAGCGGTGCTGGTGGCAGCGGTTGCGCTATCGGTGATAATCTTCACGGTATCAGAAACCGTTCACACAGCGGTAATGATATATCTCTTATGGGACTCGATACGTCATCGTCGTCATCATCAATGCAACCGAGTTCATCCAATTTTCAGCAACGTTCTAGTTGGTTTTATAATAATGCGCAGGGGCGATCAAACTCTTCTCGGGCTAACCGTTCGCGGTACTCCGTTAGCAGTGTTGCGATTAATCAAATTGGGAGAGGTAGTTGTACTTGTGATGTTGATTTTTATAGCAGCAGTAGCAGTAATGCTGGAAGTGTATTAGAATCTCGTCGAGGTGCTACCTATGGAAGTGGTGCAGATGACTGTAAGCACATTACTTTTTGTTGCTTACACCCAAATGCTGGTCAACGCCATCGCGAATACCGGAGATCACAATCAGCTCATTCATCACCACATAGAATGAGAAATCTAAATCAACAACAATACCAGAGGAATGATCTATCTCAACCGAACCCATTACCAGCAAATGTACAAAATTTTGTTGATTACTGCTCTGGCAACATTATAGGTGTTGGAGAAACTATTGGCGAGTCCGGAGCACGTATTGGGCCAGATGGATCTGATGGTGGAACGGGTGTTACTTCTGGTACAGGGTATTTAAATGCTGAGAGGAATGGCACTGGCACAACATGGTTCCAACAGTCACAACAGCAACAGCAGCAACATCAGCAACAAGAAAAACGCCATTCCGTCATATTGGAGCGTGCATTCGATTTTGGTAAGTAAAATATACAATATCATATTGGATTTAAAACTTTCTATTTATACGTATTTTTGATTTTTATATTGCCAGATCTAAGAATAATCAAATTACACACGCACACATACTTATTTCACAAACACTATGATAAAATGCATGATAAATGCATGATCATGTCGGGGGTGCTTTAACCATACGAGTAAGCGGCGTAAAGTAGGCAACAAATCTTGGAATTGTTTTATCAAACACAGCATAGCATCATGAATAGAGAGAAATGTTCTTGATTTGAATGTGTTCTTATCAGAACCAAACCAGTTATCCTTGAGAACTAGATGGTACACATTGTGTACGAAAATACAAAGAAGCACACACAAAGAGAAAAGATAGAAGATAAAGTCAATTACCAAAATGTTGCACGTGCCCTAACCTTTTTGTCACCATACGAGTCGATTATATCGAAGTGGGTGTTTGCAAATTGTACTCGTGTGAAATCTGCCTACGCCAAGGCTATCTTATATACATTCGCATTCGACCGTTTCTACTGTGTATTCTCATCGCATCTCATCATCTCAATGTATCGTAATGAAAGAAGGAAAGCACAAAATGTGATTTTGAGAATAGCTGCAATGTAGTTTTAATTTCATGGTTGAGTCGTTAAACATAATGAAATGATGAACATTGCTAGATTCAATTACATAATTGAGTTCATAAGACAATGGATCGATTTACTACCTAATCGTTGCTTTCCATATACGTACGTAGATACTAATTAAATTGTCGAATTGTTCATACAGTATGGGAAGATGAGTACAAGTATGGAAGTTTTGATTTCAAAAAACTATTGTAATGTGACACAGAGAAATAACCATTGCCAGTATCATTTGGATTGAATTATTAGATAGCTTCGAAGGTTATATGAACCAATGTCATTCATTCATTCATTTCAATTATGTATTTGATTGCATTATGCAGCTGAAAGGATCAACACAATCGACTTCACAAGCCTACACTGCTTGTGTGGATACTAGTACAAGATGCAATAGAAAAGTCAATAAGTCAAACTCATACTAACATTTTTTTCGCCTGCTTATCTTAGTTTCATGTGCTTCCGTTTTTTTTTACTTAATTAAAATAACTGTATTATATTTTCAACCAACAACAACAATTGTGCATAGGTTTATAATATTGTATATGTTTCCATTTCCATGATGTCCTTGCCATATGCGGGATGCTTGCTAATGTGTAGTACTAGGAAGTAAGTAAGTAGTAAGCAAATGTTAGGCAAAATATGTTAAAGCAAAACGGTTGGCCCAGAAGTGCTTTTTTTTAAGACTAAATGATGCCATACAAAGCCAACCATATTTGCTAGTTAATATACATATATGATGCATACATATATATACATATATACGTATGCTTGTATGAGTATATGTCAGTGAGTGTTTCAGATGTGGTAAGCTTGTTTTGGGGTTTTGTGGCAACAGAAAACGTTATCCAAAACAAAGTACCAAAGTGAGAAACGCGCCAACGCTGACATAAACATGAACATTTCCTTAATGTTTTTTTTTTCCTTCTCGGCTTTTCTGCATTAAAAATTTTCAAGTCAAGTTGTGATGAGATGGGAGGAGAGTAGATAAGATGAGGATTGAATGGATGGTCGCCACCATCTAACTGACGTGCAACAGAAACATATAGTCGTACAACATAACATGAGGTCGGTTGGTGATGATGATGATGATGTCCTGTCCTGTCGTTCGTTGTCTGTCAACTGTTGCCTGACATGTGCTCAAAGTGGCAATTAAGGCTTTGCAGCTTAAGCAAGGGTCACAGCTTGAAAGTTACACGCCACACAGTGGTACTTAAAAGTATATATTTTTTATTTTTTTTCACACATGCACGCCTTATTTAGTGGGCCCAAATGCTTAACCCAATTTTAAGTTACTTTATATCATCATCGTCATCACCATCGCGTCATCATCAGCATCATAACCTAAGCTTGATGCCAGTTTACCGTGTACACAATGTTAAACGCAAGCAATTGTAATTAAAATATTCAACGAGATATTTACACATCGGTATACTCGCGTATATATACAACGAAAAAAGTAAAAGGCAACCCACAGGATGCCACATATTGGGAAGCAGGAAGCGACAAAAAGTAACATTAAAAACAAAAAAAATCTTTAAAATTGAAATCGAAAAGGTTCACTATCTACCTTCATCTTTCATCTTTCCCCTTACCCACTTTCCTTTTCTATAATTTGTTTTTCTTCATCTTTTTGTTCCTTTGGTGTTGTCAATATTGT
Source organism: Amiota minor (assembly GCA_037043295.1). Classification (NCBI taxonomy): domain Eukaryota; kingdom Metazoa; phylum Arthropoda; class Insecta; order Diptera; family Drosophilidae; genus Amiota; species Amiota minor. The sequence goes on from JBAMAW010001665.1 coordinate 6,688, forward strand.
TGTTCGTATCCGCGCTGGTATTCGTGATATCCTTTTTTGTATTGTACAATATGTTTTGAAAAACGCACAAAAACGAAAGGGTAAAGAATATTATAAACACAAAAAAAAAAAAATAAAAAAAAATCACAATAAAAAAGTGTCCGCAAATATTGTTAAATCTTATACACACGGACTGATATCCGATTAAAACTCCGCTCCTCATCACCTCGCAAGTATCAAGGGCAACAGCTTAACATTTTCGTATTTGTTGTTTGTCATCATGCAGCAGATGTTCTCTCTACACTGTCTGTGCCTTGTCAGGTTCACAACAATCATTCTTTTCATATAGGAGCATTGTAGTACTTACATATACACAGAGTTGTTCTACCATATAAGCTCCTTTTATTGTGTGATATACTTCTTTCCACTTCTACATTGACTTTTAGTCGTTAGCTAGGCTATGAGTTTTCACAGATACGAGTATTACATTTATTCATCACTTTTTGGTCGGAGCCTTCATACCAATTACTTATTATAGTCCAAGTAGGTAGGTGTTAGAGAGAAAGACAAATCTAGGGGAAAATATTGGTTGAAAGTGAGGGTGGGGGTTGTGAATAAAAACAATATTGTAATAGATCCATATATATTTCATTTATTATTATTGTTTATTTAGGTTTTTTCTTTTTTTAGCGTGAAAACGTTTTTTCTATTGTATTTGATTATTTTCCTTTTTTATTTTGTAATACCGCAGAATGTTGCCCGCGAGTTTAGAACACATGTAGTTTTTCGACTTTGACCACATAAAAAATATAAAAATAGAAAAGAATATTGCATTCCATCGAAGATAAAATATTCCATAGAATTAAAAAGCGAATGAAAAAAAAGCAATGTAATAAATGAAATTCCATTCTTTGTTGACTTTCAGTAGAATTTTCATATATTAAAAACTCAGTAGGAGAAAGCATTTTGCAATATATTGTAGTAAAACCATCGGAAAGTTATTGATTGAAGGAAAACATTACAGATTATTCAATTTTTAGGGTTCCGGACCCAAAGGGTACCAAAAGGAACCCTATTGCAGAGACTTCGTTGTCCGTCCATCCGTCCGTCCTCGGGTCATATCTCATAAACCGCAATAGCTAGAGAGCTGAAATTTTCACAGAAGGTGTAGTCCCCACACAAGAAACGTTTTGGATTGTATGGCAGCTTTACGATCCAGTCATCCCACGATCTTGAAATTTCAATGGTTGGTGGCTATATATCAGAAACTTATATTGAAATTTCAGTTTGATCGGATAACAAAGCATACAAAACACATATCTTATATTTACTTAAATGATTTAAGAAGTTTCAGTAGTACAATACTTAGGTTATTGGAAAATAATATTCATTAACAACAATACTGACTTGCCTGCATAATAGCAGTCATACTTATTTCAGTTGGTTCTATTTAATGATCCTTTCATATGATCTATTGTATGATATCTGATTTCATGCACTATGAAGAAGATTATGCCAAAGTGATAAATACCAATTAATATTAATCGCATGCAGTATAATTCAATGAAACTTTTTAATTAAAAAGGATTTTAGTTTTAGGTATCCGAATTTTCTTGACCGTAATGTTATAATACAAAAGAATGATTTTTGAAGGAGCATCAATTAAGCAGTAATTTTTTTCAAATTCATAGTTATAAATAAATAATTTTATATTATATTTTTTGACACATGATTACTGACTTTTTGTGGCAGGAATTGGAAGATATCGATCTCGATCTCGATAAGCTATGGTTTCAAAAAGACAACAACCGTGTGATAAGCTTTTTGGCAGATGTCCATTGACATGCTCGTAGCTGCGATTTGATGGCGCTGGACTTTTTTCTGTGGGGCACATATCCAAACAATTGATCGCTTGGAACAGAAAATTGCCCAAATTGACCAGGAAACAGTGGACAAAGTGCTTGAAAATTGGTGTTCTATGATAGCCTACTCAGTCACGGCCTAGTCAGTCACGGCCAACATTTGAATAAAATCATTTTTTTGTATTGAAGTGAAATACGTAGAAAAATAATTAACTTTTGTCCATTTAATCACTAAGCCAAAATCGAACCAATAGTTGGCCCACCCTTTATGTATGCATTTTATGGGGTTTTCAAGGTCTCCTTCTGTGTGCTACAAACTTCATGACAAACGTATTCACTGCGTGAAAAGTATAAAAACAGAAAATAATAAAAGTACCAAATTTATTTCTATGGTGACCATGGTGACGACCATCTAATAATGTTATGTGACTTTGTTCATCAATAACAACCAACTACACACAATGAGATTTTTCCAGTGAATCAAATTAAAGAAAAATTCTCTTTGTGCTAGAAAAATTCGGTAAAAACAAATATCGAATATTGTATCAAACTACCAGCAGGTGGGCGAAATATTTGTTTGAAATCCAAAATTATGAAAAATCCACTTGTATGAGTGTAGAAGAACCAGAAGAGAATTTTTCTTTTCTACATTGTATGAGTATGTAAGTAGTACACACATATGTATATGTATGTATTATAGATAGAAGTAACAGACTGAAAGTTATATGATTAAATTGCCCGGGGCTCTGTGCGAGCAGATATAATAAATAGGCGTATAAAATCAGTATAAATGGCCCAATGCACCTTAGTACATGATTATGTTATTTATTAGCTGAAGTAGGCACCACTGAATCGAGTAAATGACGCGACTAAGAAAATGACTTAAAGAAGGAAAGAAAGCAATGAAGGAAAGAAATGAAGGAAAGACAATTTAACAGGCCGAACTAAATTAGTATTTTATGGTCCTGCTGCATGCTTCGTTTTGTGGTTTTCATATGAAACTTCTTGACTGATACAACCATAAATTGTATACACACGTAACTATGTTCGAGTTGATTATGATGTATGCCTTGTATGCCTTTCTTTATAATTCTAATTGGGTTTTTGCTGAGTGTCTTTGTTTTCATTGGTGTAGTAACTATGAGGTTTTGTGGTGTAAGTTTGAAATTTGAGGTGAAATCAGGTAAGGAAACAGCATATAACCAAACAGAAAGACTGGCATACGTACAGGCAAGATTGAGGTTTTATTTGCTTGTTTGTGTTTCCGTTTTTTGTTTTGTTTTTATTTGCCTTTATGAAACCTCAGCAGTAGCTCCATGTTTTTTTTTTTGTTATGACCAAGTTGAATATTGAAATGGATAATTAAATTTGAAAGTTTGTTTGGTAATTTACAGATTACAGTTGTGATGAGATGAGCGGTTCCATGAGTACTCTTCCATCGTCACCCAGCCATATACCGCCATTGGGTATGCTTAACGCTGGAGCAACACCAACTCATGGTAATGCACTAAAGCCCATCTTAAAGCAAAGCCAACAGCAGCAACAAGAATTTGAACAAAATCCATATAATCAAGAGCTTTATGCTCGTGAGCAATATGCTCATCATCAACAATATGGCCAAGAGTCTTATGGACGAGAGCGTTATCAGTTTCCACAACAACATCAGGAGGAACAATATGCACAAGAATCATTTAAACAAGAACAATATGATGAGCATGGATTTCTTATTCAACAACAACAACCACAACAACAACAACAACAACAACAGCAACCTAACATGATGCCAAAACAGCCAACAAAACGTTTATTACCAACACCACCAATAAAACCGATGGCCAATCAACAACGCATCACTCAACAAAGTGTTGTTGGTGGTTACTTCACTGGTCCGAGTACTTCAGCAGCAGCAGCAGCAGCAGCAGCCGCAGCAGCTGCTGCAGCTGGCAATATTAACAGTTTCAATAATTATGGACAGTACAGTACAGATGGCTCCAGTATGGGTCCGATACCAGCAGCAGCCAACAACTATCTTGTTGATCAATCATCAGTAGCAGCCACTGATTATTCAAGTATGCCAGCTAACCAACAACAATTGCATACTATGGTAAGAAATATTAAAATTTTGTTGAATTCAAATTATAACACATCGATGTGTTTTACATAAAAGTACGTCAAACCATGATAATCAATCAGTCAATGAGTCAATCAATCAATTTGTATTTGCGTATATTATTTTTTATTCACTTAGAACATGCGAAACTCACAGTCACCAGATTTCAATCGTCGTCGCTCTTCATCAGCAGTTGGTAACAGGATGCCCTCTGAATTTGATGGGTATCGTCGTGGTAGCTACGGTGGAAACAATCAAAATGATTACGGAGGTCTACCAGGCGGCTGTAAAGGTGGAACTGTTGGTCCATCTTATGTTTTGCCAAAAACTAATGCATTTGGTATTGCCAAACGGTGAGTACTTCTTTTATATACTCATATTTCATAATTCACTCACACAATTCGCTTCTAAACAATATACTTAGTTTCCTATTCCGACTTTGTCAGCTTCGCCTGGAACAACAAAAAATAAAAAAAAAAAAAATCAAACAACCAACCAACAACCACAGGCAATATTTTCATTTATAAAATTTTTCTCTTTTATATTAATTTTTCATTTTTGTTAGATCCCATTTTTTGTATTCATGTTTTATTCGCATTATTTTTCACTTATTCTTTATACAATATTACCCCTGTCAATGGCACGTCGCTGTCATCGTCTCTGTCTCTGTCTCTGTCTCCGTCTGTGATCCGTAGACCCATACAACACGTCTTCATCCCGCATCCTGTTATATTATTGCGGTTTTATTGTTGTTTGGTTGTGCGTACAGCTTAACTTCCGGTGTACGCGGTTGCTTCCGTGTGCCTCATTAGTGTTTCTTCCCAGTATTTGAAAGCGTTGAGCCGTAAAAAGACATCAAAATCATTGTGCACATAAAAAATTTAACCTAAAAAATAAATGTGAATAACAAGAAAACAAAAATCAACCCACAAAAGCTTTCTTATTGTTATACAATAATTTCCCAACAGAAACATATACGAGAGTTTAACTTATGGTTTATGGTGACTGAATTTTCGATTATACGCCCTAACATATGCTACGCATTCTTGGATGTCTCGCTTGCTATCTTTCAAAATCTGTTTGAATCAATCAATTGTAATTGACGAATTTTACCACTCCACTAAATTCTTCCATTGCTTTCCATTCCATTCTTTTATGTAGTAGTAAGTTTTGTTTTTAATTTACATATTATATTATATTATATTATTATATTTTTTATATTTAATATTGTAATTATACAATAAAAAAACCACAAAAAAAAAAAAAAATACATATGACGGTCATTGATAGTAAGATTTGTCATTAAACAAATTATTTCTTTTCCATTGTCCATAAAATTCTCGTTTTTACCTTGTCCCTACAATCCGAAACTTTTTTATTCAGATAGTAAGTAATATCGAGTATTGAAAAAAATAAATAAAAAATAATTAAAGAAATAAATATAAAAATTAAGAGTATAAAATAAAAAGAGAATAAAAAATAGATTCAATTTTAGATCACTTTGATAATATTAAGTATATGTATTTCATAAATTTAGATCCAATTGGTGAACAATAAATAAAACATTTAGCCCCTATAGAATCTTGGCATTGTACTGAAATAAGAAGGGATAGAAGGGGAGGACTGGCTGCTAGGACATGAGGCTAAGTGAAATGAATTATCTCATTTCTTTACAAGTCTGATAATGATGAATATGAATGGATCTATAGATTCTTTTAAGTTATTCTTCTCTTTATTCGTTTGGCATTCTTTTGCTTAACATATTCACTTAATTTGTAATTTTCTTTAAGGCCTTTTCCTGTAGTTGTTGTTAATTGGAAATGACTGAACAAAATTATACATGCGTGTATCGTTGCAGATAGGTATGTATGTTCGAGGTATTCACACCTATATATATAAAGAGATTCGTATTTTTATAGAAAAACCAAGCTTGTCGCGCCAAAGACATGCGAGTACATAAGAACGACAGCTGCGTAGCTATTATTTGTGTTTATTTCTGTTATTTCCATGCTTGTATAAGATCCAGTTGTCGTGAATTGTAAGAAGTATTTGAGTATTTCATGAGCACGGATATGTTAGTATTGCAGTTAAAGTTATGTTTGAGAAGCAGACGTTGTACACTTGGTTCAAATATCCTCGTTACAAACTTATTTATACATATGTTAATAAAATCAGTAATGTAATTCGATTTGATCTCACTGAAATTGTAAGTTAGTATTTGTTTTGCTATTTTAGAGCCAACACATCGCACATTCCATTCCACAAGTAACTCAAATGCCTTATAAAGTGTATACATTCAAATCTTCATTAAAAGCAACAAGTTTTTAGATCATTGAAGTTGGAAGGGAGCTCACAGAAGATACACATAGACTATCAGAATGGTATCAAACAACTTGAAATTCGCACAGAACTTTATATGGATTAAGAGGGGTGCTTGTTATTTTATAGCTACATCTCGTATACTTACATTTCATGCCCACTAATTGGAGGTTAGGCGCAAACTTTTGTTGCTCTAATTAGAAAACTCTAGTGGCGGTAATTAATATAAAGTGCAACAAAATGGGAGAGCAAAAGGAAGATGTAAAATGTGGAACATCATCGCACTATGGTACTAGTAGGTCGCTGGGTACAAATGAGACGAGTAAATATGGAAAAGAAGAGTAGGAAACAAATATTTACTCGTCTCATTTGTACCCAGCGACCTACTATATATATATATATGTATATATAGATATATATGTATATATAGATATATATGTATATATATATACAGAGAGAGGGAGAAAGAGAGAGAGAGAGAGAGATAGAAAGAGAGAAAGAGTGAGGGAGACTAGATGATAAATTGAAAGCGATGCAAGCGATTAAAAGAATATACAGGAGACTATTGTATGGATAGAAAAATAAAGCAATGATAATCACAATGACACTAATGATAATTACATTTGTCGGGATGGTTGCCCGGTTAATTTGTTAGTTTGGTTTCTTTTTATTCATTCCATATTTTCTAGCGTTTTCAGTGTTCATTGCCTTTCACCACACAAATATCCTTTAGATGGCCAATTATCTAATTGGTATTTATTTGCAGTTTAAATTAAATTGTTTATTAACACAAAAAAAATTTAGACATAACGACTAAATATCGACTATGCCGAAGATGAAATACTCTTCACGCAGTGAATGTTTCATTGTAGTATTCAAATGAGTAATTTGTATGGGAGGACAGACGGATAGACGGACATGGCTTAATCAATTCGTCTATTCGAACTGATCAAAAATATATATATACTTTATGTGGTCTCGTCTCTTTTGTCTCCTTCTGCCTGTTACAAACTTCATCACAAACTTATAATACTTTTCACTCCCATGAAGAGTATAAAAATATAAAAATGTGTGTGAAATGGTCAGGATAAATATAGAGTGAATGAAATTATTGCAAGTAGAACTTTTCATTTAAAAAAAAACTTATTTTCAATGGTAAATATATAGTACAATATAACGTAAACGTAATTAACGAAGCAATGAGAGTCAATTGAAGGCTTCTCGTGTTGGGATAAATTATATTAAATCTTGATTATCTTGATGTTGACAATGATGACGATGAGGATATCAATGGATTGTACATTTTGAGTATGACAAAAGAAAAATATGGAAATTTATTTTACTCTCTCGCCACTTACTTAATTCACTCACGCCATCTCATTTTCATTCAATATTATTCCTGATTTTGTATATTTTTTATGTTTTGTTTTACATTACAGTGGCTCCATACCGGGTTCAGCTAGACCATGCACATCATCTCTACCAGTGGAAAGCAGCGTGCTCACATTTCAGCAAGCCATGTCGGGTGCTGTATCCCCACAATATTCCATTTGCTCAACATCGGGAGCAGCAAAATCAACAATCCTAAATGGCAACATCAAGAATGCAAGCAAAAATTTGAATGCCACCGCAACCATTACTTCCAGAAAAATTGGAGAGTATGGTAGTGATAGCTTTGGTATAAATAATACCCATTATATGATGGGTATGGGTGGTGCTTCGAGTACTACAGCATTGGCTTCGGTTATGGAAGATTCAACCGCAAGTGGTCCGGATGCTAACAATTCACCAACAAATGGTGCCACACCGACAGCGGATGATTTACATCCAATACCAGGCTTATCTTCTTCGATGTACCATCAGCAACAGTACCATCACCATCAAATGCGTGAACGTCCTATTGGAGAGGCTGCAGGCAATCCCAAAAAGCAAGCTCAACAAAAGCAGCAAGCGAAGAATATACAAAAACATCATGGCAGCTCAATGTATTTGGGAAATCGGCAGCGACAACGTATGCGTACTTCAAGTATGCCAGGAGAATGCCGTAAGGTGAGTAGTCACACATGTCACACATTCTGAATGAATATGATGATGATGATGATGATGATGATAAATATGGAGGTGAGTAAATGGGGTAAGTCTGCTAACTAGTGAATTCATATATAGCATATTTTTTTTCTTCTGGTGTTTCGTTATTTGTGGTGTTAGGGGGCTTGCGAACTAGTAAGTGGAATTTGATTGTCAGGTGATGAAGCTTTCTTGCATGATTTCATTCTGTTACATTCGATTCTTATTTTGAATTTAAATTTGTTCTTGGTTTCCACCATTGTTGGCTTAACTTGGTTTGATAATTCCATCACTGTTTATGATTTAAGGCGGTGGAGGGAGATTCGTGGGAAAGCTTTTCGCTCCTTCATGCGACAAAACGAAAATCATTTAAAAGGAAGAACTCAAACAACAGTGAAAAATAAAAAACGAAAAGAAAATTCCTCAACTTATTGATTTCATTTTAGGAAGATATCTTCTCTTTCCCAATCTCCAACTATTGTACATACTCGTATGTATATATTGTACATGAAAACGTGCTTATGAGAAAAACAAAACAACAAACAACGTCGACAACAATAAGAATTGAAAAAGAGAAGTCTACTGCACTATTGTACTAGAGATGCCGCTAGGTATAGTTTGGAAAATTGATTTAAAAATTTCAATGAATAAACGAAATAGTAACAGACACACGACACACACAAGAGTCTCAAAAAGAGACAATGAATAAGTGAGAAAGAGAGAGGTATTAAAATAATCTGTTAGATTGTTTGCAGAGCAAAACAGGTCAATGTACTCGTCTGTTTGCATTTTTTGTATTGCATACTTTTGTGCGACATTCATCCATATCTCTTCTCCTCTACCTGACAATTCTCTTGTTCTTCTTCTTCTTCTTCATTTCCTTTTCCACCTTTTCGTCTACTCTTTTATATTACTTATTATACACATTCTCATTCCCTCCTTGGAGTGCTTGCTTGGTGACATTTACCAACACTAATTGCATTGGTGCTTTGCTTTAAAGAGATAAGGAAACAGAGAGTTGTACCGGGAGATAGAGAGATGGGAAAACAAAAATAGAGTATAACATGATTACAGACCAAAAGTGCATTTTGGGATGAAAATGTTATAAATGTGTTTTTAGAGCGAAGCCCTTTCTTTACAAGAACAAATAAAAAGAAGTTTAACTTCGCCTATGCCGAAGTTGATATACTCTTAACGCACCCCATAGAAAACGGTTTTGACACTGAGATCGACATATTTGTATGGGAGCTTTACGATCTAGTAATCCTAAGATCTTGAAATCTACACGGTTGTTGAATATGGGTCAGACACTTACCTATACTGTTTAAATTTCTGTTTGATAGGTCAAAAAACAGAAAAGTTTTTCTAATAAAAACCTTAAATTTGGGTTTGGGTTAGAGTCTTAAAAATTATGCATTTCATGGACATTGATTAGAAACTTACAGTATCTAAATTTTAGTTCAATATGATAAAAAAAACGAAAAAATGGGTGCTTTGTATAGTAGGTACCCCCCTAGTTTGCAAACATATAGACGGACAGACGAACAGGCGGACATGTCTTAATCAATTCAATTCGTCGAGCTGATCAAGAATATATTTTATTGTATTTATGGGGTCCCTAATGTCTCCTTCTGCCTGTTACAAAGCTCATGACAAACTTATAATACTATTCACTGCATGAAGGGTATAAAAATGGAAAAGTTGAAACCATAAAATATTATGTTTATCTTCCATTTGTATGCCTTTCACACTATAATAGCGGGGTGATGTTCGAAACACATTGAACCAAACAGAGGCGTAATTATTATATATCTCCCTCAATGTATAGAAGCTAAAGCAAATAATAATTTTTTTTTTTGTTTTTCTTAAAACACCACGAGAAGTACCTCAAGTAATTTTTAATTGAAAGAACGTTTTGTTTTGTCCTGAAATCACATTTTACGATTTAGTACAAAGGTTTAGTTATTAAAATGGCATTTTTGTTTTGATTGTAGAATTGATGACATCAGCAAAGTTCAAATTTTGAGCCATGGAATGTTCGATGAATAGAATAGGAAAGTTGTCTAGCTTTTTTCAATAAGTTTTTTATTAAATTTGATTTTGATTTTTTTGTTTTTTGATGATCGTTTGTTACTAACCGTACAAATAAATGAAATGAAGTGCACACTTTAGGAAACCGTGAAGAAATAAGATGATTTTTTATGATTAATAAATCAGCAAGTTCTCCAATAGAAGATGACTTTTCTTGTTCTTGTTTAAAAGTGGACCGAATACTGACAACTATATATATATTTTTTTTTTATATACATAAATCTATATATATATTACAAATAAACTAAAATCATTTAAAATTTGCAAAGTGAAGGAGGGAAGTCACTGAAATTGGATACAATATCATTCATTCCAAGGAAACGGGATCTTAGTTTATTAATGTTAATATCCAATACATGATAGAGAGTAAGTTCACTTTAAAAAGCTATGAGAATCTTGAACATCATCGTTCATCCTCGCAAATTTCATTAAAATGACATTTCACCATCCTGTGACGAGTTTTACGAAATTCAGGGTTGGTTGAAATTTTTTTTTTTTTTTTAGGGTATTATTTTTTTTTTTGCTTGCGTCCAAATTTATTTTGATACTTTTCAAGATCTCTTTTAGACACACTTGCAAATGATTCGAGGCATTTGAAAGATCAGTAGCTTTCGAGATCGCATCGATGGTCTATACAATTTTGCAATGAAAAACCATGAACCTAATAAAGTTGCAAGTTTTGACCATCTTCTTCAGTAAAATAAGCAGCTTAATTTCTTTCATCTGTTTTGAAATTTAACAGAATAGCTTTTGTAAGCGTTTTTTGAACTTCAATAAATCGAACTTTTAAAGCAAAATAAAAAACATCAAAATCTTCTGCCCATTTGGTTGGATTTAATGTTTTAATTTTACCGAATTTAAAGATTCCCCAGACTTGCCTTTCTTATTGGTATTTACAAGTATTTTACAATCTGCTTGGACTGCTCTGTTCATGCAATTGATCTGTTTTCGAAATATATCGAGTTATGTTATATATAATGGATGATCTGTTATATTATCTGACTTCTCTCAACAGTTGTAATACTCGTAATAAATGCTGAGATCCCCTTGGGGCCCGTGGCATTTTGCATTTATGTCACCCTTACGTTTTGCCTCTGGAAACAAACGTCGTTGGTCCTAGTATATAAATATGTACATACTCATACTTATGGAAATATATATAGAAATTATCACCGTGATAAGAAGAATCAATCCTTGACGGCACATCTGCCGCTATTCTTGTCATGCTCTCGATTTCAATTATTTGATACAGCTATGTTTTACAACTTATCAGAAACAGATAATATGACAAAATATGAGTAGTCATTTGCAATAATAATTAGCATCATACGTATATGAATACAAAAATCGGTGGTATGAAAGTTTCGGTAAGATGAGTATGTCATGAAGTTTGTAACAGGCAGAAGGAGACACCAGATACCCCATAAAGTATATATATTCTTGATCAGCTCGACGAGACGAATTTATTAAGCTATGTTCGTCTCCCCGTCTGCAAGTACATATGTCTGATGTACAAAACACCCATTAAAATTCAGGTTCTTATTAGAATAACTGTTTCGTGTTTTGTTCGATTGAACTGAAATGTAGAAACTATAAGTTTATAATCAATTTCCACGAAATGTGTAAATTTGAAGACCTAGAGTTACTGGATCGTATAGTTCCCATACAAACTCAAAACCAAATTTAGGTTTTTATTAGAAAAACTTTGTTTGTTTTTTGTGTTATCGAACTGATATTTGAACAACCGTCTAGATTTCAAGACCCTTGGATTATTGGATCCTGAAGCTCCCATACAAATATTTCGGTGTCACTTTTTGTAGGTAGTCTGTGCGGAATATATCAACTTCAGCATAGGCGAAGTTAAACTTCTTTTTATCTGTTTTTATATTAGTTTTTGCATCCAGCTTGGATGTGTTTTTTTTTTTTTTTTTTTTGTTGATTTGTTGCTCCTGAAAAAATCATGCAAGACTTTGATTATTTTATTTATTTCTTTATTAGAACTAAGATTACAATTACAAATTATAACCTAGTATTTTTTAACATGAGCAATAGGAACAGAGGCCTTTAGCTCAAGGTAAACTTAAGAAGGAAAGGAGGAAATTAAAAAAGTGCAGGACCAAATTGTCTTGAGCGGGACTTTTGGGATTTCAGCCCAGCGCACTAACCTCTGAGCCAACGATGCGATCAGATGCGATCATTATTTTTTTCCAATTGCAAAGGCTTGCAACTCAACTCTAGAAGACAAATCCTTTAATTAGCTTTTAGTTTCAATGCAGACTGCATGAAAGGGTCATCTAATTTAGCTTGATATTCTATGAATATCTTTGCATGACGCTCTTACAAAAGCAGTGATTAGTAGATACGCGCCATAGTATCAGATTTGCAAATGATATTGCATGCTTTTATTATTTGCCATGAAATGTGTTATACCAATTAACTTGCATATGCCAAACAATTACGAATTCCAGAAATTCTCTTAATACACGTTATGTACTATGTTGGCAGGTAGTTTTAAAGAGGCATTTTTTATTTTTATATTGCAACTAATGAACTACATTCAGCAAATTATAGAAAATTTGCCTATAATAAAAGTATTTACACTGAGTTTCGCTATCCACGTGCACTTGAGAAAAAGATGTTATACCATCACTAGATACTGTTCCAATACTGAAGCCTTTAAGAACAAACCTCATCAAAGTAATTCAAAATTTATTTATTTATTTATTTTTTTTATTTGTTTTTATTCATTTCTTACGCGCTGTAAATCATCACTAATGATTAATTCATCTAACAAAATCACAAAAAAACAAATAAGAAAAAAAAATAAGATAAAACATCTGCTTTAGTTCAACGAAACTTACATACCATGCAGAGATACTCGTATCTATTAATTTGATGGTTTCGTACTTATTTTTCTAAATGTTCTATGTATCAAAACAGTTGGTCACAGTCTTGTAAAATTTTATAAACTAACGAATATCGGTTGAAACGGTTAGTAATATGGTTAGATCTTCATACCAACTATAGGATAAGTAGCAGAAAAACTATGAAATTACAAACCTGACTAAGCCCAAGTGATTCACTTCCATTTATCCACTTTATGGGCAATGGTTGCATGCATTCGTTGATGATGAGTATAATAATGTGGTAGACTTTCATACTAATGTGTAAGGTATAAGAAGTAACTTCCTTTTGCTTAATTAAAATACATTTTTGTTGAAACTAATTTTATTTAAAAATAGACGAAGGAACCTTGAGCATGAGTTCAAGCATGTAAAGCATTTCAATCAATTTATTCGCTTGATCTCTAACATAAGTCTGCCAAACCTGCCTGCCTGCCTGCCCATCTATTGATCTGTCTGTCTGCTTGTCTGTCTATATAATATTACTCTATTAAGAGATGGAAGACCTCAAGACACGCAAATGTGTTTTCTTTTCAACGTTCTTATTAAAACGAATGCGAGCATAATTAATAATTTATTTGAAATAAAAACGACCAAAATAAAGCCATGCAAGAGAGAGAAAAGAAGGGAAACATGGTAAGTGTGAGAGAGTAAATTGTAAAAAGTATTTGTGTATTTAGGAAAATGAGGTAAAAAAAAAAAAAAAAACCAAAGGAAATAGATATGGGTAAAGAAACAAACATAAAGTCAGAGGGAGACTTAGAAATGGAGAGTGTACAAGTAAAAACGCGTGCTATGGAATCATGCCATGTCGAACAAAGAAGCATGTGATAGAACTCTGTCTGTCTGTCTGTCTGTCTGTCTTCCTGACTGTCTGTTTGATTGTCTGTTTGCTTGTTAAATTGGTATTTAAAAGAATCAAAAGAAGAAGAAGAGTAAAAAGAGGAATAAGACAAAAAAAAAAAAAAGAACTCAAATTAATTTGGGTCTAAGAGTTTAGGAAGACAACTTATTGTTTTCCTTTTATCGTTTTTCGTCATCTCATGTCATCATCATAATTTTTTTCTTCTTTTTAACCACTATAAATTATTAATTTCTTGTTGATTGTGTGGGATATTTTGATAGCCCCGTCTTGCTGATACACGACGTACAGCAATACATTGTGGTGACATCGATATGGAATATTACAGATTGCGAAGCTTCAGTATCACCTCACATGGTGTTTGCAATTTGGGTGATTCATTGCGGTTAGTATCTATAAACATTACATGATTTTCGTATTACCAAATTTACATTTTCTTGTCTTCATTTCATTTCAATTTCTTCTTTATAATTTTGGGATTTTATTTCATTACCCAGACGCCGCAGATCACGTTCAATAAATTCAGTGCAGTCATCTGGTACAGCAAGCGATAGGACACGGCACAACAGGTGGGTAATGTCGTATGTGACATTTGACCCTTTATCTTGGGTTAGAATACGCAAATGCAGACAAACAGAAAAACAAAACAAAAAGGACAATTCATTCATTGCACAATATTAACAATTTTGTTTTTTCACAAATTTTATATTTTTGTTTACTTTTTTTTTTTTTAAACTAAAATCTCACTTTACTGTGCTACTTTACTGCACTTCACTTCACTTTTTGCATTCTTTTTTATTGGATTTTGTTTGTTTCATTGCATTATATTCTATTGTATAATTTTTATCATAACTTGATTACCTTTAACATTATTTTCTTTTTAGCTATTTTATTCATTTAATTTCTTTTTAATAATCTACCTCTCTTCTCATTCTGTCTTGACCAACGGACAATTAGAAGCCGAATTATTGCTTTATTAGCGATAGTGCGTTTACAGTAAAGGTCGAAAAATGAACATCGAAAAAAGAAGTTTTTTGAAAAAACTTTTACTGAGTCGTTTGAATTAATGAAACAAGTGCAAGTGTGCAAGTGACAATTGTTTATCCTGTGTCAGAGTCCATGAATTGTTTAAATGATTCAAAGAAGGTCGTGACATCAAGGATGACAAACATCCCGGTCTGAAAAGTTTCGTGATTACATTAAGTAACATTGAAATGTGTGAATTTATAAAATATGAGCCAAATTCTCATCTCTATCTTGCAATACAGGGCAATGGAAGTGAACATATCAAAACTCAGGACAGCAATACCGTGAAAATGGCAGCTGGCGCCTTTTGCACGAAAATGCTCCTGCTTATCGTTCGCCACTGATCACTGATTTTTTAACCAAAAATCACATTTTAACCGTCAACCACTCACTGTATTCTTCTAATATGGCACCTTGTGATTTCCACCTCTTCGGACAACTACATTTGGTACTGAAAGGAAAGCGCTTTGCCGATATTGAGACTATAAAAAAGGCGTCGAGCAATGATATAAAGGCACTGTCACTTATAAAGCAATAACTCGGCTTCTAATTGCCCGTGGGTCATAATATTTTGACAGAACGTCAGTAAAGGATGTACCTTTCCAACTTGTACTCCCACCAAAAGATAGCATCACTATAAATTTATATTTCGAAAAAGTCTCGTTTACTTTGCGATTGAACTTGTATATAGTCTTTTTTCGTTACTTAATTTATTTTTTCTTATTTGCTTCCCATTTTCGTTTCTTATACATATAATTATACCCTTCTTTATTGCTTTTCTCTTATACCAAAGTTTCTCAAATTTTTGTTTTTCTCTTAATTAATTAACTATCTCTGTTTATTCTTTTCTTGTCTTCATCTATGGTTCGGTTTCTGCTTCTGAAAAAAACCATTTCACAGCAACGCTTCGGGCGTCGAAATAATAAACGAAGACACCGACGCCGCCAACGTCAATTTGCCCAATCCGGATATACCCGCCTATAAGATCGCTATGCTTGGTGGATCTGGTGTGGGCAAAACAACACTAACATATCTGTTTACAACATCAGATTACATTTGCGCATATGACTTGAGCTTGGGTGAGTCTGATGACGATATTCAACCAAAAATAGAGCCAATAAAACAAAACAAGAAAGCCGAGTCACATTTTGTTTTTTTTTTAACACTTTTCTCGATTGTTGAAAATTTATACTTATATGCAGAGACATGAGAATATATGCATTTATCAGGAAACTGCAACGGGTACAAAAATCACTTTAGGTAAAAATTACCCAAACTGAATAAAACACAAGGCGTAAGTAAAATCGTACAGTGATTAAAACACGAAACTCCTCCAATCATACCCAATGCAGTTCTCTGGCATGTAATTTTGTTCATACTAAGGACATATAACTTCATCTATTGTATACCATATATGATTTTTATGTATGTGAACTACAATATCAAATCGTTTGTCCATCCTCCAGAAAGTATTCCCACCCTATAAGAGATATGTGAATTAATAATAGTAAAGATCTGAAAACCTTATGTTTTAGCGTGACTAGAAGATAAGAACACATCATATAATCTGATCAATCAAATTCAAGTTTTCGTTATATTGTGACATTCCTATGAGAAGAAAAGAATTGAATAAAAAAAAAAATTAAATTCAATCTCTATAGTGTATACAAATTTCGGAGAGCAAAGTTAGAGTGCTTGAGTGAGTTCTTGTTTTTGTTGTCAAATGAGTTTAAAATCTGTTTTGTTAGAAACTTTTTTCTTATATATCTTCTTCAATTACTCACTTGTTTATCTTTGTTGTCAGAGTTTTAAAACAAAAGGAATTCATTTAATTAAACGTTAAAAGATGAGAACACAAACAGAACAAATATTCAACATTTTTGTGTTGATTTGCATACGAGTACAAAAATTTTTTCTTTGTATTTTCACACTGAAATATTGAGAAAGAATGAACAGATGATGCCACATACAACAGATACATATGTCACATATTTATGTACACCTACTTACCAAACCATCCACATTCCATGGTATCCTGGCAAAAAATTTTCTTTTGTAATATATCATTTTAATTTTTATTTTCGTGATTTTTCTTGCCTATTTTTTTGTGGAATTTTATGAAGTTCACATATGTGTCTATGCACACACACATGGTTGGCATTTGGATGGGATTACATATATTCGTACATCGATGCCATATGAGTAACAAAGGCATTGTGAACTCCATAAGATAAGATAAGAAAAATTCTTAATCAGTATAGTAATAAGAATTGATGTTTATCTTTATATATATAATTCTTCTGTGAGTGTGTATGTCACTGAACTTCTCTTAAACGACTGGACCGATTTTGATGAAATTTTTTGTGTGTGTTCAAGGGGATCTGAGAATGGTTTCGATTCACAATCTTTATATATATAATTCTTCTGTGAGTGTGTATGTCACTGAACTTCTCTTATGTGTGTTCATATTGAGTCTTATGCGCGGCTATACCGTTCGTTCATCTGATTGCAATGACATTTTGTGAATGCGGGCATGGTTGGTTTTAGCCTTGAACATAACAGAGTACTTTTGGATTCGATATGTGACGCTGTTGTCGAGAAGTTGGTGGATCAAATACTGCATTTGATTTGTCTGATTCTGCGCAATGTACTACAGTTAGTTTTGAATAAATTAAAGGACTCAATAATACAATAACACTTAAGGCAAGACCAGGGAGCTGTGCATTGTTGTGGATTTGGTAAGTCACTGGAATTATTAATGTGACTGACTATCCATTTAGCCAAATTAAAGTGCAGCGGGAAGCAAAAATGAAATACCAGAATTGCAATTCAACTATAATAGCGATGGTGCGAAACCGCAACTGTAGGTATGGCCCAATCCACTTGCGTTCTACTGAAAGTGAAGTTTAAGGAATCCGATTGGCCGTACGACGTCGGGCAGGATACCCTAGTATTACTTACAAACTAATTTCATAGATTTAAATGTACTAAAAACAGCGTTTGAATTCATCACTGTAAAGTCCAGAGCCATTCCGGGGGTTTTGAAGGACCCCCCCACAGGCTTGCTTTAGAAACTGAGCAATGCTATTCATAAAATATCAGAGTGATCGCCTAGAAATTTAGCAATAAAATGTTGTGGGTAGAGACATGTCAGTCATGTAAAACCATGAGTATTCATTCTGTATTTACTCGCTAGCCATAGTGCGTAAAATTAGTTTAAAACCGTTTACTATATCCACCTACTTCAGGCGCCGAAACCGGCTATTGGAAAAGCATTCTAGCTCTTCATTGTAAGTTGTTTTATTAATAATATTTGAAAAGACAGGTCAAGTTTTTACGACTTCATTCTATCACATTTAAAAAGTGTGCGTTTCCAAACTGACTGGGGGCTACATCCCATATAAACCACCCATTTCAATTCAGGTTTTTATTAGAAAACGTGTTTTTGGTTTTTTGTCCTATCGAATTGAAACTTTGACACTATAAATTTCCAAGATAGGCGCAGTTATTAGACTAAGATTGAGATATTATAAGTTTCTAATTAATGTCCATGAAAGACGTAATTTTTTAGACCCTAGAGACTGGATCCATACAAACCCTAACAGTGCTTTATGCTTTAATATAATTTAGCCCTAGCGGGAATAGAAACAAATAAATCACTCCAATATTCATCTGAAATATCATCATAGCGAACTTTTTCAAGCGTTTCCTCCAAGTTAGCCATAGTTTTCGTCATCTTCTTTCGAATGTTGGCTGTCATATGAGCTCAAAGATTTTCAATTAAAATGAAATTGGTTATTAAGGTCTAAGCTTCCTTCAGATCTGCCCGATGACAAGGTGCGGAATTATTGTATAAAGAAAAATTGAATTTTCTTTCGATTCAGTAACAGTCACCAAACTTAGTACAACTCCATCGAATATAATCGTTTTACATAAATTCCCTTTAACTTTACCATGTAGCATCAAAATAGACGCCGTTTTATTTTTTGAAATGCATTCTCATATCATCGCTTTTTTTTTCGCAATTTTCTGCATAGCGCTCTCCTTTTTACGAAGAAATTGTGCGGAAAACCATCGGGTCCTAGTATAAGGTTGAAATGGACTCGTTGAGTAATCAAATTCTGTCCAATTTTCAATATTTTTAGCCCTAAAGAAAAGTCAAAAAATTTTTTTTTACGATTTACTTGCGCTCATAACTTATTCATATTCAGTTACTAAGTACCCATTTCATATACAATGTAGTGATATACACTTACTCCTGTTCAAAGTATTGCCTGGCGGCAATCATAACTCATGGTGTGAGCCGACGCCGTTTAAAGAGGCTCCATCCTAACGACCTCCTAAGTTGTCATTATTCTGTATAATCATATAAATGTTTCATGCAATTTTCAACATTAATAAACGCAAATTTACCAAATAAGGTATCTGAGTATGTTCTATAAGTTCCCTTACTTTCTATCGAACTATTTGAAAGTATGTTGTGATCTTGAGGAATATGATAAAAGTTAAAAATCATAGTTAGTGACATGATGCCAGATCAGTCGAATTAAGCTGATGGGTTACTTTTAAACAGACAATGCACTATGAGGTTTGTGTTGCTTGTCTTGTTTACTTGGGCTTTATTATGTATACGATACATATTTTATTCGCTTGAGACACCGATAGGATAGAAAGTGGGCGTGCATCGGCCTGCCATTATTAGACTAATAATTATTCCACTGACACAGAAGGGATGGTAGCTGAAAAAGAAGGCGGCCAATTGGTCGTATAGATTTGGTATATACCATGCATTCTGAAGAAACATAAATGACCTTGCATATAAGAGAGATTCATGTGCCATATATTTTGTACCAAACACCATGTATTATACAATACTTGTGCTCTGTTCAGAATGTAAACAATAGATATAAATTTTCTTTTTGCTATTATCAAAAAAAAAAAGTCAAATTGAATTGTGTTTTATGAAGAAAATAATCGGGAAAATAAAAAGAGGAGAAATGAATTGGAACAGAAAATAGAATAGAAAAGAAACTTCCCTAGTGCAGAAATGAAAAAGCAG
The DNA here is from genome assembly GCA_037043295.1 of Amiota minor. Lineage (NCBI taxonomy): Eukaryota > Metazoa > Arthropoda > Insecta > Diptera > Drosophilidae > Amiota > Amiota minor. The sequence continues at coordinate 26,966 of JBAMAW010001665.1, forward strand.
CCTTTTCTATTTTATTTATGCATACATATATATGCGTATGTGTTCCCCCATCCATACATAGGTCACAAGCATCTTCATAATTACTGTATTTACGAGGACAGTTTGACAAGTATGTGATAAAATATATATTTTATTCGAAAAAAAAAAAAATTTAATTAATTCCTTAATGTGGTCTTTTTTTCACACGACACGAATTTACGAAATTGTCTGCTTTTAACGGTTTTCAAAAATAACATAAATGACGCAACGTACTTTAAATTGGCAGTAATCTATTAATACTTTTATGATAGTCGACAGCAACATTGTTGCATATAAAGTCACAACGCGGAAAATTTACAAAGTCACAGTCTTATCAAACTGCCCTAAATGTCTATGACAATTTTTTAAGGAAAAACAAAGAAAACATGAAATATTGTTTGTCAATTTTTACATGCTTGCATGTTTTTAGTTATGAAAAGTTATGGCTATGAAATCAGAATACAATTTGAACTTTGACCAAATAAATTTCATTCTGATAATTGCCAAAGAGAAAGGAAAAAATTAGAAATAGTCCTAGTCGTAGTCATAGTCATAGTCATAGGATGGAAAAGCAATTGCCTTGCTTACATGGAATGTCTTTGTAACAAGTTTTATTTATATTTTTCTTGAGTTCAACTCGGTCCTATTCTATTCAATTCTGTTTTATTTAGTTTAGTTCGAGGCCAATGGGCAATATATACATATATGCATTTACTACTACTATGCTCAGTCATGTAGAATATTTTAGCATAGTAACGTCTTTAGTTGGTTAGATACAAGATACATTTTTTAGCTCATAATACTTACTAAATGTAACAATTAAGTAATATCGATGTTTGTTGATGCTGATGATGATTGAGCTCAACTGAAACAACATCGTGTATGAATAACTTACAATTCACTTCACATCTGTTCTGTTATTTTTTATTGAAGTTCAGATGCTTCTAATACTCGTACTAATTTATTGCTATCCACTTATTTTCGTATACACTTGCATTGCACTTAAATATTGTAAGTAAGAAGGCAAAAAAAAAAAAAAGAACTCAGTCATGTGGTTTTTTGTTTTAGCAAAGCGTTGAGCACTGAACTTAATAATTTTTAATTTTTACTTCCGTTTAAGAACTAGAAAGCAATCAGGATGTGTTTACACTTGAATAAGTCATAGATAAGTTAATACGAGCACCAACAAAAAAAGAAAGAAAATTGAAAACTTGTTGGTGGGGGTTTGCTGATTGAAGCATTCAACATTTGATGGGAATCTTGCGTGATTTGTAGTAATTGCTTCCTTTAATTTATTTTTTTTTTTTTTTTGTAGGATGTAATAAGCATTAATTAACATATGAACATAAAGGATAGTAAAAGCTAATTTATTTTTATTCTACTCCAAAATACAATAATTAACATCTTTACTTTTACTTTAATTAAAGTTATTGTACTTAGGGGGAAATCTCCATTTAGTTGTATTTTTTTTTTAATTTTTGTATTTAATGAAAAGATGTTAATTAAAGAATTATTTCTGAAAACTACAATAATATTGGATAAATAGATAAATGTGTATGTTTTCAAAAAAGAAACACAGATTATCATAAGAAAAATATTTCGCAATTTAAAAAGAGAGAACCCTTGGGAACGAATGCTTCACTGTTGAAGAAAACTTTATTGATTAGTAAAATTAAAGAGACTTATAAATGAAAATATAATTTTGATTCCCTTCAGAAATATAAGGTGTTCAAATTTGAGAAAATTCACCGATGAAGCTCATTTTGAAATATGTCAACTAACAAATTTACAGATAGCAGATATTTTCTTTAAGTGCATTTTTTATTTGCAAGAGTCATTTTACTGGAAGTTTATTAGATGAAGTGATTCGCTTAGTCCTCCGGTGGTATGATTTGAATATCCAGTGGGTGGTAACGCTTTAACATGCGACTGTGCATGCTATTGTCCAAGAAATGAATGGCAAGATTATTTTCGGAAAATGTGTTTCTGCTGCAAATCGCAATTTCCTCAGTCACACCTTCAAGTCTCTGTCAATGACTGAGTAGCGAACATATCTACATTCAGCGTTGGCAAGGCTCTTTAAGAGCTTGGATTAAAAATTTTATATGAAATGGGTGTTTGATTTTGACGTTGTGTCCGAGAGTTCCATACCATAACCATACAATATATTGGCTTAAGAATGGTTTTGTAGAGAAGGAGCTTAGTTTTGAAGTATGCTACTTGAGCCACCTCGTCCTGGATAGTTTGTAGTTTAATTGTTTTCTTTTATCTTAAATGTGGGGATTTCGGTCAATCGGTTAGCAAGTGTGAATCCGAAATATTTGGCTGAGGTGTACATAGATGGGTTTGTTGTTTCCGTTTAGCTGATTCGAGGGGGAAATTGCAAATGCTATGAAAGAAAGGGAGTGGAGGTTAAAAGAAGACAATTAGAATGTAATATATATTTTAGTTTGTTAAAACTCTACTTTGCGTTTTGTTTGATCTACCATCCTGACCCATGTATCTGCCATTTGCATGCCCTAAGTAATATATAACTTTTCTGCAGAAACACTTTATAGAATTTTCCCTACAACATTGAATGGCAATGAAATGAAATTCGCCACTTGTTACTTGTGAGTTCTCGTTGCTGCTTACGTTTTGTTTTTATACTCTTCACGGGAGTGAATAGTATTATAAGTTTGTCATTAAGTTTGTAACAGGCAGAAGGAGACAAAAAACAAAAACAAAATAAAGTATATATATTCTTGATCAGCTCGATTAGACGAATTCATTAAGCCATGTCCGCCTCTTTTTCTGTCCGTCCAAACAAACCACCCGTTTGAATTCATGTTCTTATTAGAAAAACTGTTTTGTTTCTTGTTCTATCGAACTGAAACTTGGACACGATCAGTTGTCAAGACAGGCGCACACATTTGTCAAAACCAGCCCAATCGGACCACTAGGGGGTACCTCCCATACAAATCCCGTGAAGAGTATTTCATATTCAGCATAGTTTTTTTTTTTTTTTTTTTTTGTTCCCGATTGGATATGTACTATTGTTTTCCTACATCTTATATCTTAAATATAAAAGAAAACACTAAGTACACTTTTAACAATAAGAGGGGA
>JBAMAW010001667.1:0-12258 GCA_037043295.1 Amiota minor
TGTTGCTGTTAAAGAAGAAATTATGTAATTTTTGTGAAGTGTAAACATATATGAATATATACTAGTATAGCTTTGTTCATATTTATTTTATTAATTTAGATATTTATCATTATACTCAGATTTATCGTATTTATTTATACATTTTTCTATTTGTTCGAATACTTGCTGCAGTTAATAGATTAATTAGTTCTTTATTTATATAATTATGTATATAATATGCATCCTAATATATGCATACGTAGATTTTATTATTTTTTTAGTATTTATAATAACATGTATATTAAAACATATGAATTTAAATTTGGTTGCCATTGAAAAGTTTAAATACCATAATAACAGAAACTAAGATTTAAACTGATTTGAAATTTTTTAAGTATTGCAATTGAATTACGTTATCATTTTGATTTTGTATTTTTGTTATTTTGTAAATATATATATTTTTTAATATTTTTTTTTTTTTGTTCTTGGTTTGCTTTTTGCTATTTTTACGCATCAAACTTTTACGTATGGCTATGTAATATTACATAAATATTCTTTACTCTGCTTTTAATTTGCTAATGGTTTTCATTTGTTTCTTTGTTTCTTTTCTTTTTTTTTTTTTGAATTGAAACTTCTTTAGTGGGGCAAAAATTTATACTAAAAATTTGAGTGCAAAAATATAAATCGTCACGTTTTGGAATCATCTGTATCTCATGAACCGCACTAGGTAGAGACTTCAAATTTTCACAGAATGTATATTTCTAATAGAGGTCTGCATGTTGGAAAAAAAAACGACGTTCGAATCAACAATGCTCTGTATAATCTGTGTGAAATAGAATGCGACGCCGAAAGAATTCGAGTATTCACTCTCACGCCAGACTCAGTCGCACAACATGCCGAAGCTCTCATTTCCTTTTGCAGTATAATTCTTTCTAACTCATTTCACAGAATTCAGACGGTTTTCGAACTCAAAACACAGTCGCATTCATTTCATAATGATCTAATTTATGTGCAAAAGGAGACAGAGCGCAAACGTAAACACAACAACAATTACATACGCCAAGGAAACCACAAGCAATATACACACCGACACACAGATAGATTGACAGACTGTGATATTGATCTCTCTCTGTCTGTTTTTAAGAAGTTTTACTTCTATCACGTGTACGATGGCACACGCGCAAACATTTATGTATTAGCGCAAAATCTGACTTATTTTTTCTTTTCTCTTTTTGTGTGTACTTCCAATGACATAACTGTTGTTTTATCCTTGAATAAGTATTAAAAAATAATATAAGAACATAACTGCGTTTTTATTTTTTTCAATACACATTTCTTTGCCGTTTAAATTTACTGTTAATGTGAAGTTTTACTGCTATATTTGACATTGCAAAAATTTATGTGTTTATGTGTATGTATATGGGATCATGAAAGCTTCACATACGAGTTAATACAAAATAACAAAAAGTGGAGAGAAGAAAATCTTTATAAATTCGTTTCACAACAATGGCACTTAAATATTTTTCTTTGTTATTTTATTAATTTTTTGTTTATTTTTTTTTTTTTTTTTTGTCATTTGTATTGTAAGTTGTGTATTTGTATTAATTTTTCGTTTTTGTTTTTTAGATATTTTTCCATTTTATTATACTAAATAGAAATAAAATCATCAAAGGAGTTACATATAAAAAATAAAAATAAATAAGAAATTGAATCAAAATAGGTAAAAAGAAGTTCATATACTATTCACGCACCCCCTAGAAAACGTTTTTGCCAACGCTCTGTGATTGAGCATTCATAAATATTTGATTATTAATTTGACTTATGCATACGGTCAGGGACACGTTAAATGTCTGAACCATATTCACCAACCGTGTAAATTCCCAAATACTATTATTACTAGATCGTAAAGTTTCCATACAAATGTTGTCGTCTCAGTGTTGAAATGCTTTATGTGTACTGACTACACCCTAAACATAAGACAAATGAATAATCAAATATTTTTGAATGCCCTTTCAAAGAAGGGTTGGCCAAGAAGTTACAAAAGGGAAGGTGATGAGTATATCATCTTCGGCATAGGCGAAGGTTACCTTCTTTTTACTTGTTTTTCCTTGATTGTATAAAATTTCTTGAATTTCTATATGTTGCTTAAGTTCATTGATTTAAAGGTATAACATACAATATATTAAGGTGAAAGTTTTTAATACAAATTTCTCAAATTTTTGTTTAATCGCCGATTAAGTTTTCTCTTTTAAATACACTTAATTTTGTGATTTCATTTTGTTACGTAAGGGATATGATAATAATTTCTCTGTTTCTTTAGTATACTCTTCACGGAAGTGACTAGTATTATAAGTTTGTGATGAAGTTTGTAACAGGCAGAAGGAGACAAAAAAAACACATAAAGTACATATATCCTTGATCAGCTCGATTAGACAAATTGATTAAGCCATGTCCGTCTGTATGTATGCAAACTAGTCCCTCAGTTTTTGAGCTAGAGAACTGAAATTTTGCACGAACCTTTCTTTTTACCATACGCAGTACATTTGCCGAAACCACCCGAATCGGCCCACTACGGGGGGTACGTCCCATACAAACCACCCATTTGAATTCATGTCCTTATTAGAGAAACTTTTTTGATTTTTGTCCTATCGAACTGAAACTTGGAAACTATCAGTTATCAGGCCCAGGACATTTGTCAGAACCAACCGAATCGGACCACCAGGGAGGTACCTCTCATACAAACCACCCATTTGAATAATACAAGGAAACATTCACTGCGACCCGTGAAGACTATTTCATTCTCGGCATAGTCGAAGATAACCTTTTTTCTAGTTTTTGTATTCATTTTACTTTCATTAGTGGGACTTTATTTTCATCTGCTTTTTAATAATTCACCGAATTAGGAAAAAAAAGTATTTGCTAAGTTATTAAGTCTAAGTTAAAAAAACACATCAACTAAGTTAAATATTTAATTTTCTTTTCTTTTTTTTTTTTTTTTTGTGATTAATATAAACATTAAATTTTTTTTTAGCATTAGTATAATTTTTCCACCCTCCTTTTGCGTACTTTGACGCTTATGAATTAATCTGCTTAGCTAAGTGTATGTTTCTTTCTTTAGTATATCAATTTTTTTTGACAACTAATATGAAATACTTTTCTGCTTCCTGTTTGTTTTATGTAAGATTAGTTTTGCTTCTTTTCACTTTTTTACGATATTTAACGATATAATATTAAAAATAATAGCAACAGAAATATGTTTCTCATTTTCAATTTATTTTAAATAACAATAATCATGTACTAAAATATTTGAAGGTATTATGTGTTGTTTGCTCTATATAATTGTAATTTTTATATGTTATCCAATATTCGTTATCATTTTATAATTGCTTATTGGTATCTTTTATTTTGTATTTTTTGAAATAAGAATTATTTGATATTTTTCAGCAAATGCATTCTGTCAGAAAAGTATCCGGAAAATGTAATTTATATTGATTACTGTTAGTGACCTTTTTAGGGTTCCGGACCCAAAGGGTACCAAAAGGAACCCTATTGCAGAGACTTTGTTGTCCGTCCGTCCGTCCTCGGATCATATCTCATACGCCGCAATAGCTATAGAGTTAAAATTTTCACAGAATGTGTAGTTCTATCCGAGCATCAGCAACGAATACTAAAACTAAATATTTTCTAAAACTTAAAAGGGTCTCCATACAAGAAACATTTTGGTTTGTATGGCAGCTATGGTTGGTGGCTATACATCAGAAACTTATATTGTCGAAATTTCAGTTTCATCGGATTACTAGGGAGGCTACCTCCCATACAAATCCCATTAAAATTCAGATTACTATTACAAAAACTTTTTGTTTTTTATTACATCGAACTGAAATTTAGACACTATAAGTTTCTAATATAGGCACTATACATCTGTTGGTATCAGACAAATCTGCCAACTAGGAGGGGTACCTCCCATACAAACCCACCATTAAAAGTCAGGCTCTTATTAGAAAAACTTTCTTGTTTTTTGGACTATTGAACTGAAATGTAGACACTATAAGTTTCTGATATAGGCGCGGTACATTTGTTGGAATCAGTCAAATCGGACCATTAGGGGGAGTACCTCCCATACAAGCCCCAATCTGGTACGGAACCCTCCGTGTATGAATCTGACTCGCACTTGGCCCATTTTTTTATTATTCAGAAGTGTTAATTAATGCGGTCGATAAAAATTACTCTTTTCTGATACAGAGTATAATATATTCTGTATATTGTATGTATTTTAATATATTATACTCCTATGCATTATAAAATTGTAGTTCATAGTATGTATGAGAATAGCGTATTTTAATTTCTCTTCATGTAATGAATTTATTGTATATTAAAAGGCCGGTCGCAAAGTAAACGAGACTTTATTAAAATCTTTATTTATAGTTATGCTATCTTTTGAGTGCGAGTTGGAAAGGTACATCCTTCAGTGACGTTCTGACAAAATTTCATGACCAACGGAAAAATAGAAGCCGAGGTGTTGCTCTATAAGTGACAGTGTGTTTATAGCATCGATCGGTTACATTTGGCACTGAAAGGAAAGCGCTATGCCGATATTGAGACTGTACAAAAGTCGTCGACCGATGTTATAAGCACTTATGTAAAAAGCAATAACTCGGCTTCTGTTTGGCCGTTGGTCATGAAACTTTGACAGAACGTTACTGAAGGATGTACGATCTAACTCGCACTCAAAAGATAGCATCACTTTAAATAAAGATTTTAAAAAAGTATAGTTTACTTTGCGACCGACCGTGTATATATAACTATCTATATATATATATATATACACGGTCGGTCGCAAATATATATATATATATATACATATATATATGATAGATATTCATAATTTCATACTTAAAATAATACAATTTTAATGTTTATATTTTATTTTCTCATAGCATATCATAGATTCATGAATTTAAAGTTGTTATAACTTTGAAATCGCATTTAATGAACATTCAATTTTTTGTTCGAATTTATTGTCCACTATTGTGTACTAATAAATATATTATTTGTTGTTTTTTATGTAAGCGCCATCGATCACTTTAATGTAGACATATGAATACTCTTAAAATGTAGCTAAGTTGTTGGAAAAGAAAAAACAGTGCAATCATCAGTCCTACAATTAAAAATAAAATATGTTTAGGAAATAAAATTAAGAATAAAACACAAAATGATTAATTAAGTAAAAAGTTTTTAAAAGTGAAAATAATTTACTAAATGTTTTTGTCTTCTTTTTTCTCTTTTCTCTTCTATATCAAATGTATATTTTCATTAAATTGTAGGTATATATGAATGAGTTATCTATTGTACAATATATCTTTTGAAATATGTAAAAGTTTTTTCCTCTGCCTTTCCATTTGAGTGATTGGAGGTGTGTGTTTTTATAATTTTTTTTTTTTTTGTATTACTCAGCAAACTTTCATGACAAATTCTATTGTATTTTCGCATACAATGAGACCACCTATAATACAAACAACACCTTAATTCGAATCCGAATCAGAGTCACTGGGTGGCACAGGTGAACAAGTTGGTTTAGTTGCTGTTGGCTCTTCACGTATTGGACGTGTGGCAGCCAAATACGCATTCGTGGATTCGCCGTGCGTGATTTCGATGCCAACCCTGCGAAAAGTTCATGAAATAACAATAAACACAAGAGACTTTTATCAAAATTTATCAACTATGTGCCAGAAATCTCTATCAACCCAATTCCAACCGTATTGCATTTTTCGGTGTGCTACAAATATCCCACTTTTATAAAAGCGGTTTGCTTAAACTCACCCTTATGTAAAGTTATTAAAAAAAAAAAAATGCACCAACAAATGTAGTTTATTATTTTACTCGGTAATCTGAATTTAACGAATTCAACTTTTCAGTTGGCTTAAGTACAACTTTCCAGTTTCCACAAATTTCTTTTGCATTAAAGGCAAAATACCCAAGCAGCGAAAAATTACCAAATCTTTGATATGCCAACCAGCTTGCATTTAACATTTATTTTTGAATTCAAATCTGCTTTTAACTCTATTAATTTATATATTTAAAAAAAAAAACTATAAATGTTAATAAGTTTAGTTAGTTTATTTTAGTTTTTTAATGCGTAGATAGTTAATAGTTTTATGAAAAGTTTTAATAATCTCATTGGTAAGAGTTGACATGTCTGCATTTTGTGAAAGTGCAGTTAAAGTCGGGTTTTACTTGTGTACTTATTTTGGCTTTTGTAGTGTGCGAGTTGTGAGAGGGAAATGAAATCGCCCAAACTGCTGGCACACCTACGGATTCTTTTTGGTGAAATTGAAACCAACCGACCTCAAAACCGTCGGAGATTTCTGTCACATAGCCGAACATAAAGTTTATTTGATGATCGTTGATTGAGCCAAAATTACTTATACTCGTGTCGTGCCAAATAGCGTACATATTTCTCTGGTGGGTCATCTGCATCAGAATCTTGCACGCTGACCGAGCGTACGGTGGTATGCGAGACCTGCGTGGCGGGCATTGTAAATTCCACGAACGCGCAGGGCGCCAATTCACTTGGTATTTGATCATAAGATGTCAGAGCCATACGACATACCAATTGATGTGTTGTATAAGCACCTTGTGTATAGTAAAACAATCATATGAGAAAAAGCATAGAGAAATGCAAATTGAACTGTTTGGATACTAAATTATTGAATTTTATATAACAATAACCAACGTACCTTGACCCTCTTTGGGCAAGCGAGAACAACGCCAGACAATGGCACGATGGTGATGTTCATACTTAGCCTGACCTGATGTTACCTCAATTAATGACTCCTGCAAGGTATCAACAGCACCAAGTATACGTTCAATACCCTTAATTTTTCCTGTACGTCGATGTGCAGACTTAACAGAACCATATCTGTAATCGATTCAATATATTGTAACTTGAAAGCAATAAGAAATATGTAATGGATGCCGACCTGAAATGTTTCTCAACGCGGAACAAATAAATCCAACACTCTGGTATAGGAAAACGTACGGACACATCCTCACAGGGTATTTGACCTAGTTTACGTGATCTAAAGCCTGGTACAAGTATATCGGCACGAAGTTCAACTTTGTTGCCAGTTACGCACCAAGTCGCTTTTAACTGCAATGGAAGTTCACGATTCTTTGGTGGTCGCACACGGAAGCGTAAGAGCTCTATATAGTTGGCATCTGGTGGCTGGAACCTGCCATAATTAAAAAGTCACTTTGTGTTGCGTACAAATTGATATTATTATTCGAACTTACTTTATGGTACGCGTTCTTTCATATTCATCCTGATTGACAACACTATGAAACTCTACTGCTTCCAAACGTATCCATTCCTCAGTGGCTACTGGTATAATATCATGCCTTCCAACTACTTCTTTGCCTTGACGCCACATATCATTTACACCCAATTCAATTGTGGGCATACCTAATTTAAAGATATTAGCAAAAGAATATTGCATACATTTGGATTTCTTTAAATTAAAAGTTGTAAAAATATTAGCCTACCTGTAAGAAAAGCCAAAAAGAATAAACGAACACGTGCAATTTGTTTTAAGATTTTGCCTTCGCTATCTTGGTTCACAATCAGCTCATCTACTGCAGTTACTTGCACTTCCTCCATTTTATAGGTTAGAGCACGTTCACGTAATGCTGGCAGTCGAAAAAGTGCTTCCTCAATGCACACAGAGAATTGTTTCATGTCCTCATAATTCATAGATCCAATCTTAAAGAGCTGTGACGATTGTGGCGCATGTTCAACGGGTAAGCCGAGTTTTTTTAGATCACTGCCAAACTCTTTGACGCCTTCATAGTCACCAGCTATGGCATATTATGCAAATTTGGTTAACTTATTTGTTATACGCTCCGCCTTAGTCACCTGACCAGGTCGCACACCAGGTCGTTCTTTATAGAAAATGTATTGCAGCTTCATTGTAAAGATTTTACCAAACTGGTCATATTGTTGCGCACCGATTTCAGAAACTGAGTAGGATGGCTGTAGTGGTAATTCTTGGAAGGGCTGCTTGTCGATTGATTGATTGAATAACTGAACGACAGGTACATCATTCTGCATAACCAAATGTACGAATATTTTCTTCCAGAATCGTTGACCGGTTATTTTCTTCTTATTTGGCTGACGCAATTGCATCTCCCACCCGTGTCCAACGTAATACAACCGCGGGAATACCTCTAATGGTTGAGAAACATCTTCGTCATAAAGTGGTGTCTGAGGCGTATCTTGGGAATCTGTGCGATTCATTGTTGGCCCAGCCATTGTCTGTGGTAGCGCCGGAAAACCAGTATCCTCGAATGGATTTATAGCCGGAGAACTAGCACCAGATTGGCCACCAGCACGGACTGGTGGTAATGGTGGTACTAATTGAGGTTCAGCACCTTGCGTAGTATCACCTTTAGGTCGTATGACCACATTGATTTCTTTGTCAACTGATTCTACGGAGTCGGCACGTAGAGGTGCTTGCATTGAATAAAACTCATCGTCATCATTGCCAAAACCATCAGCTAATGCAGAGTCATCGGTAAGAATGTATACCGCTGGATTTATATTACCAAAAGCGCTGTCTCCCCAAGCTATAATTATGTGAATCAAATCTCTTAATCAAGAATACACCAAAACGAATGAGACAGAAGCATGTATTACATAGTTGTGGGAGTGAAAAAGGAGAATCGAAATAGAAAGAAAAGGGATTATATTATTACTTACCATTACCACCACTTGGTGTTATTGCTCCGGAACCACCAAGTCCATCTAATATACTAACATTATCCTTCTTTACCGAATCAAACTTAGCTGTGAATGCATCGAACTCATCAGGTTCAATGGAAAAAATATTCGTTGCATAACTGTTTTCTGCAGGCGTGTCCCCAACTTTCGACTCGGAAACAGACACATTAACAGTCTCAGCAGCAGGTACTGCGGTTGTAATACTTTCAATAAAAATGTTTGTTGCGGGCTGAGGTTCATCCGCTGCAAAAATATTCGTTACTGCTGTTGTTGCTGGAAAGCCTTCCTCATCTTCGTCAGGACTTGCGAACGGATTTGCCGAAGCTTGTCCACTTGGAATGGCACTTTTTGCTGTTGGAAAATCTAAACATGTGTCCATTTGCTCTGGCTGATCGACAACCACATCCATAGGGGACTCAGTTGCAGCTTGTGTGCTCGTAGCTGATTCTGTTGGTGGACTCTGAGCGGAAGTCAATTCTGCAACCGTTGCGTCAGGTTCGTCCCCATCATCATTCATATTGGGTTTTGGTCCTGTTTCGTCAATAACCACAGATGGCACTGGCGCAGGTTTAACTGCAACTTCATCTTCCTCGTCGTCTGAGCGTGGTAAATCCTCTACCGTTGTTATTTCGATATCAGGTGTTGGAGCGCGCTGCCGATTATTCACATCCGGTGGTGCAGCTATACTATTTTTGTTGTTACGCGTCACTGCTGCTTGAGGCTGTAATGTAATGTCATGTGTGCTTTCGTCGGGTCGTGTAAGCATAGAAGTGAAGACAGGATCGCCTCGCTTGCTGTGCTCCATTGTTAAGGATTCATCTTTTTCGGCGTCTATGACCTCAGCTGTACTGGCATCAAGTACTAGATCATCACTAAGTAAATCGGGCTTTATTGTCGTAATTTCTCGCGCAGTTTGTGCTGGTTTTTCGTACAAGCTTAGTATGTCATCCTTGGTCTTTGGTGGTGGTGGCTTTAGAGGCTTTGTCGTACCAAACATATCAAGAAGATTTTCTGTATCTGCTTGATCTGCTGTCTGTGTTGGCGGTGGTGGCCGCTGCGGCGGTTGTTGATTACCCATAGATGGGGATGGCCTTGGCGGTACCGGTCGTGGAGGTGGCGGACGTGATGGCTGTTGCTTAGCCGATGATGGCATTGCTGTGACACCCTGTAAGGTGGGTACACCGATTGATGTACCAAAGGGATAATCGTGTGCATTATTACTGCCGATCAGTTCGACGTCTATACCCTGTGTATTTGCCAATGAACCGCTATCCGATACGTCCAGAAGATCTGCCGGACCCGAGTCTGGTGTAGGGCTGGGAGAGTGCAGATCACGCATTGACACCGGACTGGGTGACCGTGTGGCTGGTATACGCCCAAGCAGCTCAGTACTTGTCTCCTCCATTTGATTGGAAACCGTATTAATAAGCTGCTGTGTTTGTTGACACCGCTAAGCCTTCAAAGTCTGATGCTGCGTCCGATTCACCAGCGTCTGACGTTTGTACTGTTCGAGCTCCTCTTCAGTGAAGAGTTCTTGGTCCTTTTTCGACTTCTTCTTTTTCTTTTTAAGATCTTTTGGTAACTTAAGCATTATCTAATTGCGGAGACATCGAGATCAGTCTATAAAAAAAGAAGGAAAATAAATTATTTATACATAGCTTCAACACGAAACCCATTCATCTAACAACTTGATGAGTTTACTACAACTGCCACTGCTAAATGCATTAATACTTCATGCGTGGTTTACAAAATTATATAAGCCAGTGCCACAAGATACACATATATGTATATATATGCATCCAAGTACATTTATGTACATATGTGTATAGGAAATACATATTTTTAATAAATGAATTTCAGTATTATGCATACATTGATCCTCAGTTCACAAATAGTTCCATTCATTTGACTTCGGTTATCGGGACGATATTTAACCCTGCACTTTAAAACTCCATTCATAACCTTAAACTATTACAAATAAAAATAAAACCAGATGTTTAATCAGTACACCGATTATGATTAGGTTCCATTTTTATTGTAGTTTCGAAGATATACGCACTATTTTCAACATTGTGATAGCACTTGTCAACAACATTTTTTTTGAATTGAATATTTTAATGGTTGTTTACTAATTCGAGGTCACGGATTTCGAATCAGCCCTCAGTTTTTTTGTATCATCCTTGTATTCGAGATATAGCTACTTCGTTCGTTCTTACCTTCATATGGAGTTTGTAATCATTATATCTATCATTACACTATCGCCATGTTTATGTTATTGAAAAACTTAAACATGAAGTTTTTTTTTTTTTTGTTTTAAGTATAATTAAGGCTTGCAACGAAGGCCATTTTACCGAAGGCGGATACGGAAATCCAGAGTTAGAAGCGGACGTTAACGGAGGTGGGTTAACAAAGCAAAAAAAAAACCGGTCGCGAAGCATCACTTTCGAACAATTTTTGCGAACGATTAATCAGATAAAGTCATTAACAGAGAGAGAGAATTGTCTAGTCCAGAGCTTCCAACCTGCATGATTTTCTAGGCCACATACGGAGAAGGTCATTATTCGTCCTGTAAGTAAATTGGCGAGCGAAAAAAGCAAAAACTTATCCTTAAATCAAGTTGGCGTGCAAAAAGGTAAATAAAAAATCGTGTAACGTCACGAAATATATGCGCTTTTGAGTCTTCCTTTATGCACGTCTGTTTATTTGCTTAAATCTTAATGACAATCTCTTCTGCTTATTGTATACTACTAAACCTAAACTTATACCTATACATATGAGGCGTTGCCAGACTATTATATACCCTTGTAGGGAATGTACCCCATATTGGCTGATTTCAACAAATGTATAGCGATTATATCAAAACTATAGTGTCTAAATTTCAGTTCAATAGTTCAAAAACAAAAAAAAAAAAATCAAATAATAACCGGAATTTTAATTTGGGTTTTTATGGGAGGTAATTCCTATAATGGTCTGATTATACTGAAATTTAGTCATTTTAAGTTTCCAATAACCGTGAAAATTTCAAGATCATACGGTTACTGGATCGAATAGGACCTATTCGATCCGTAACCGTATGAACCCCATAAGTTTTTTGAATGGGACCCCCCCCTTTAATTTAATTTTAGTTTTATTTAAGTTTTAGTATTTGTTGCTGTAACCACAATGGAACTACACAACATTTTGTTAAAAATTCAACTGATTGTTCGGAAACCAAAAAAGTTTTCGGTTGGACCGCACGGGACAGCCCTGGTCTAGTCTATCACTGCTGACGTTTTTCTTTGTCTTCTGTGGGATGTGAGAGGATATGCAAAATGTGGCGTCGTAAATACACATGAGGACTATGAATATTTACAGGAATTGATTTTAATCAGTTTATATAAGGAAGGCTTTTATTGGGTATGAGTTGGTAAGTCATTTGGATAAAGCTTTTTTACGCGCCTTTGTACTGTAGAAGTTTATTTCCTCGAGAACTGTTGGGATGCTGAGCAAGTTGTGGAGCGTCG
>JBAMAW010001669.1:0-25274 GCA_037043295.1 Amiota minor
ATGCGAAGCAGCTGAAAAAAATGGAACTAAATATTTGCGCAATTGAATTACTAAGTTCTCTTAACTCCCTGAAAGGCCACACTCCAGGCTTTGACAGGATATCGTATCCAATGATTAAACATCCATCCCATCCCAACCCTTAAAAATAGAACTCAAACACTTTAACAACATTTTCAATACCTACATTCCACAACAATACAAAACTAGCCCCGTTATTCCAGTCAATAAACCCAATACCGACAGAACCAATGTCTCTCTAAAGTCATGGACAAGATAATAGCAAAACGCTTATGGTGGTTTATAGAGGAGCAAAAATTAGTCTCCTAAAATACATTCGGATTCAAAAAACACAAGCCAGTTGCAGACTGTCTGCTCTACGTGGACCATTTGATAACGGACTCTCTGGATAAGAAACGGCACACATCAATCGTCTCCCTTGACTTTGCCAAGGCTTTCGACAGAATTGGTTTACATGTAAAACAATTGAGAAAATGGAAAGTTGGCCCGAAAATGTTCAAATATATTACAAACTTCATGACCCACCGGAAAAACATAATAAAAGTAGGCTCCCAATTATCCAAAATGGTCCCCATATATAACGGAGTGCCACAAGGCATTATCCGTAATTTTATTTCTATTTGCGTGTGACTAATTGGCTAAAATAATAAAAATGCAGAAAGACATTTCTTTCTGCAGCAATACTGAAGATTTTCAGCTAATCATTAACTTTAATAGAAAGAAAAATTTAACAGTAACACTGTGACCCTTATTTCTGTCATGAAAGCCCTCATAATCTTAAAGATGGACTACGCTCTTTTCTTTTACGGCCGCGCACCGGTATCTACTCTAAACAAAGTAAAGGTAATAATAAACACCGCCCACCATGATGTTCTAATCACTTGGAGCCTTTCGTACAACTCCAATCAAAAACCTCTTATACGAAGAAAACCTTGTGCCCATAGAACAAAGACACACTTTCCTGAATTCTAAGCTCTACAAAATTCTTCTAAACTCAAACGACACCCCTATCGCAAAGTATTTAAAGTAACAACCGCTGAGAAAACGTTGACACACCAATTCAATCTTAACTTACCTAACTGGAAAATGTAGAGACCTAAACATACCACTAGAACCAATAAAAACGGTAAAAGACACACCCTATTGGCTTTTCAACAACGACCAAATTGATCTCTCATAAAATAAATATCCAAAAAAATAATACCAATCCTACTATTTACCGAACCGCTTTCCGCAACATCTAAGAAACTAATTCAGGCTAGAGAGTTATTTATACAGATGGATCTACCAGCAGCAGCACCATCACATTCGCCATAACATCAGAAACTTCAGTATTTAGAGCCATTTATGAGGCGATCGCCTTGGTTCGCGAATCCAGGAAGAAACACATAATTTGCTTAGACTCTCTCTGTGTACTTGAATGTGGGTCCCAGGTCACACAAACATAAGAGGCAATGAAGCAGCAGATTCAGCAGCTAAGCAAGTACAAACTCTACCCCTTACATGTACCCAAAATTACAATAAAAAAGACATTGACCACTTTTTAAAAAGAAACCTTCGACAGAGTCAAGGAGAATTATGGAATCTCACATCGATCTGGTACCGTATCCTTACTCCACAAAACTCCTTCGCACTATCACAGCTTAAGAATTCACAATTGACAAGACAAGACGAAATCAAATTAACTCGTAACCGACTTGGGCACACTAAGCTAACTCATAAACAATATTTAGACAAAAAAAAAAATTTACCAAACCAATGCCAAATTTGCCAAGAACCACAAGCTACTAACATAGAACATATCCTAACCACCTGTCCTTCATTAAGTCATTCCAGAAAGGTAATTCTAAAAAATTGTAACCCGATCTCAATGCTTTGTAATATTAATGTAATAAATGCACAAATATTAATAAAATACTTAAAACATGCAAATATATAAACAAAATATAAAAATTAACATCTAAGATATTATTAGTTAGTCATACTTATACTACACACCTACTATTAAAACACTTTGTTCATATAAATAGAAATAAGTACGCCCTCTTATTATTATCTTATTACCTCTTACACCTTACTCCGAAGACAAACTGTAAGTAGCCTAAGGCCCTAGCTGCTAGTGCTACCTCTCTCCTGTTAGCTTTAAGTATTCTTAAAATGTTAAATGTTAGAAGCTGCCTCTCCTAACGAGTCTTGTGGAGCTAATCTAATCCCGTTGCAATGCGTAGACAGCGTAGACAGCGTAGACAGCGTAGAAATATGAAACGCGTAGCTGCGACAGCGCGTGGTGTGGTTTAGTTGTTTTAGTTACAAAAATTCTCGCTAGATAGCGTCTCTCTCGTTTCTGTGCCAGCATTATCATATTGGGCCATTGTGGCCAGCTGAATCAATTTTTCGAGGGCATCCTTTGGCTCTGTGGCCAACTAAATAAATTTTTCCGATGGCACACGGTATGAAGCAATAAGTTATCGTCGGTTCGTTCTCGTTCTCATTCTCTTTGTATTTCATGAAACTACTACATAAACCAACAACGATCGGGCAAAGCAGTAAAATTGAAAGAAGAATTGGATTAGTGCATATTGCAAAAGTGATTGATATCAGCTCATTTAATAAATATGTCGACGACCGAAGTTGTTGACGACAAAGAATCGGGAGCAGTCGCAGTGGCAGCCACACAAGAGCAGCAACAACAACAAAGAACAGATACGGCGCCCGTTGCTGAAATTGCCGCGTCTAGTGTAAGTTTATGAGAGGAAGAGCAGGGCAAGAGCTTGACGAGTGAGAGAGACACGTCAACTATTTATTGTTATTGGTTGGTGTGTTTTTTTTTTTATTTACATTTGCTTACTTTCTTATGTGCTTGCATAGGTGCGTTCTGGTCTTGCTGAGTTGGAATTGAAAACGTCGCAGGTATTGCAAAGGCTGGAGAATATTAAGACGACTAATGTTAATACAACAACGGCGCAGGCACATAAAGCTGATAATGGCAATAATAATGATAGTAATACTTCAAATGGCAACAGTAGCCAAGCCAACCCTTTTGGCAATGCGGTTGGATCAGCAGGAGCCACAACAGTATCATCAGCATCGCCACCAGCTAAAAGACAACTGCCGAACGAACACAAACAGCCATCCGATATTTTAAAACAACTTGAAGAACTTGTGTCTTATTCGGAGAACGAAGATGATCCAGAATTCCCATTACCGGCACTTGATGATGTGTCACATTTAGCCCTGATATCGCATAGCATTATGGCCTATCTATCGCACTTGGATCATCAGCAGTTCTTGCGCGTTACAAATAGTATATCTGGTGATACAACACGATGGCTTGGCACATTGTTTCGGTTTAGCAATCCCTCGAGTAGTTTTCATGCTGACAATGCAGATGCAATATTGCGTACAGTGCGTCTTGCCTTAGTTACACGATGTCCCGGTTACCTTGAAGGTGGTGTGCCTGCCTTGGCGCATCCCTGCTTTTATATATCGGTAAGCCAGACGCCGCTGCGTCTGCAATATGCCTGTCGGCAATTGGGTATTTCACTGGATGCCATGAAAATTATACCGGCAAAGGACAAACTCGGTTCAATGGACTTAGCAGTGTTGGAACGGCAAATACAATCTGATTTGTTAGCGAATCGAACTCCTCTCTTAGTATTGGCCGATGCTAGTGCATCACTGTGCGGCTCTTCTGATAATTTGGCAAGGATGCGGGATATTTGTGGACAATACAATATTTGGCTGCATGTCAGTGGTCATGGCCTAGCAGCACTTGCTTTGGCACAAAATGCCGGTATGATAAGCAATCTAGTTGACTCAATGTCATTGAATTTGGGCAGTTGGCTTGGTGTGCCTAGTTTACCAATTGTGGTAAGTCAGGAAATTGTTTGTTTTTTTTTTTTTTTTTTTTTTAGTATTCTCCATAAATCCATATTAATCTCAAAACTAGATTATGCATTTATAGATACACACCCAAATCGACTGTAAATAATCCGTCTATCTTCCATCTTTTATTAGCATTCCACACCCAATTACCAATATGTTATGTAAAGCAAATATTCCAACAATCGAAATTAAAAGTGAAAAAGGCTCAACTGTAGAGACACCTCACAATTTAGAAATACAGCAAAAACTCTTCTATGGTCAAGTGATTGACCGATCGCAACAACATCGTTATGGAGAAGTCCGAATGTACTTTAAATTATAGCAATGATTATAAATGTGTCCCTCACAAAAAGAACAACTACTAGACACTAAACCGACTGGGTTCCCATATTCCTGATATTAAATTTGCCTTATATTAAGGGATTAATAATACAAAAAAAATGTAACAGATTTTCTTCGGAAATAATCTACACATTCAACTCAACAGAAACACAACTTAAAATTGGACGAAAAATTCCTTAGTATTTATTTACCTTTAAATCCTTAATAACTCAATGCTCCACGTATTTCAGAAATACATACGAATAATTTTATGGTAACTCAGCAATAACACGATTTGCAAAGTACTAAAAATTTTGAATAGATCAGTACAAAATCTATTTCACCTGAAAATTTCAATCAAATTCTTACCGTCATTATAATATAATCATAAATTATAACATTTTGTCCAATATCTTCCGTGTTAATCGATGGATAGTTGTAAATATTAAAACTGATATAATTCATGTTTGAGTGTTTCATTGCTTTTTCAGCTCTTACATCGTCCATTACCCAATTCAGAATTGAGCATTTTTGAATTGGATCCAATATTATCAAGACGCCTTAAATCGCTTTCACTGTGGACAACATTGCAGGCACTTGGTCGTAAAACTGTTGCCGAACGTTTGTGTATTTCATTCCAGACATGTGATATTCTCTATGGCATAGTCGCCAAATGCAAGGGTTTGCGCATCATAGTAAGTTTATTTCAATTCATTTCTTTTTAAAATTAAAAACAAAATAGCAAAAAAAAAATTAATCATATTCTCGTATATCTGATATTATAGAGTCCTGCACCAGCGGCACAAAGTAGCATTACAATTTACGAAATCGTCAATCCAAAGACGCCGACCTTAGATGTGGATGTCCTTTTTGATGCAGCCAAAGCTGTTGTGGCCTTTCAATTCGATGGTTCTGGGTCTGGTGATGAAACAACTGTAGCCGGTGGTAGTTTGCCTCAATCGAATGAAATCTCTTTGGAAAAATTACACAGCGCAACCTATTTTGATCGTTTGAATTCATGGCTGGGTCAGATTCTACAAAGAGATTGTCCAAATGTATGTTTACTTTTTCATTCTCCCTTACCATATCAACAATTTATCTTATTTTATTTTTTAATTCTCTAGCTTGATTTTGAGGTAGTTGAGCATTCAACACGTGGCAGTTGCATACGCTATTGCCCACTTGAACTGGGCTTGGGTGAGCAGCCGGCATCTTCGGAGCATCTTGATTGTTTCGCACAAAGCCTAGAAGCACATGTAGACATATTACGTGCGACAATTAAACATAAAGCGAAATTTATGCATTTGGTGGAGAAAAATGAATTATTGCGTCTAGTTCATTTACCTGAATGGGCTGGAATGGGTGGCGTACGTTTTGTGCCCGAAGGCTGGGAATCTCTGCTAACAGATCTGGCCAAAACTGAGCTCAACAAATTGAATATTGATTTGGTTGAAGCTTTAAAATCAACCGATAGTGCTTTCTCACTGGGCGAGAGCAGTGATGGTTTGATTTGTGTGCGTTTTGGTATGGTTACCCATGAGACCGAAGTGGAAGAATTGCTCAATTTGGTGGTAACCGTTGGCAAGAGTGTGCAAGAAAATTCACGGGTGCTGGACACAATGTCGGAAATAGTTAAAAAGGTTAGTTAAATTCAATACTTGAAATTTTCTCCAATTTATATTTATCATTATCCATCACCAGGGTATTGAGGCTGCCACAGCTGATTTGCAAAGGGAAACTGAAGAGAAACTTTGGCAAGAAGGTATATTGCGTCATGTGCCTGTCGTAGGACGTGTTTTCAATTGGTGGTCTCCGGCACCTAAAGAATCCGGCATTAAGGGTCGCAGTTTAAATTTAACCCAAGGCGTTGTTGAGAGCACAGAAAATATTTACAAGTGAGTTGCAGTTTGTTTTCAGTAAAACACAAAATTAATCAATCAATGTATGGAATCCCATCATCCATCCTAGGTATCATATGCAAATGACAGGTTCAGTTACACATCAACTGCCAGCAAATCGTTCTCCGCCCACGCCTATGGTACAAACCCCGGTTGTATCGACGGCAAATAATAATAATATGCCAGTATTTCCAATAGTTGAACCTGTTTTGCCATCATTATCTTCATCATCATCATCTACAGCAACAACAACAACAACTTTAAATACCACAACTTCAACAGCGACATCAGCTACAACAACATCAACAGACAAAGATGTGTTGGCATTAGAAGTAAATACTATTGGTGGTAATGGTTTTGCTACTCCAACAACACCACCTGTCCAAACAATAACTACTACATCTGTTCTTGGTGGTAGTGGTGATGTAGGAGGTGTTGTTGCTGCTGCTTCTGCTTCTGCTCCTATCATTAATGGCAGCGTGGATAACATAAACCATGCACGTACTGTCAGCCAAAGTAGTACAACCTCTTCATCGGTACCAGAGTTGGCTGCCGTAAATAATACAATTAACAATAATTAGTTTCCCTATAGTCAATCAATATCAATAAAAATCACCTAACCTAACCAAACCAAACCACACAACGCAAGACACGAACGACAATAGCAATAAATACTATATAAAAGAAGATAACCAAAAAGACGACGACGTTAAAGAAGGGAAGGGTCTTAATGCAAATAAAAACAATAGTATACACTTCATACACCTACATAGATACCCATACACATGCAAATAAAAATTCAGCTAAGATTTCGTCAATTTTAGTAAAACGGAGAATAGTAAACAAATTGTTATTTATTTAATATTATTATTATGTTTTATTTTTTTTTTTTTTTACAAACATAAATGGGGAAAAAACCAAATAAAAAAAAAATATATATATGAAGAAATTTTATGCAAGTTTATAAATTTAGAAAAGTTTTAAAAGCAAACGCACATTCATAATAACGACAACAAAGATAACATGAGAAATATGAATGAATGTTGATTGCAAATCGAAGAGTATAGAGAGTAAGAAAAATTAAAAGAAGTACACATAGGTTTAGGATATGTTGAATGATCTAAAAGTTCAATAAAATAACAAATTTCATTGCCCAATTCAATTGAAAAAAAATATATGTATCTATATTCTTTACACTCGCCCTACCCCAAACAATATGCTTATGTATTAATTTAATCGATTATTGATTTATATATAAATTACTATATAAAGTAGTATTTTTCGTTATCTCTCTCTCTCTGCTTTTTAAAACCTTCCAAATGCCTCTATTCTCTATTGTTATACTTTTTAAAAACTTTTAATCTTTCCATAATTTATTTAAATTTTAAAATAATCTGTGTTTTCATTTTTTGTTTTTATTGTTTTAAATTTAAAAATATTTAAGATTATAAATGATAAATTAAAAAAACTTAAAATATTTATGACATCATCATGAGAGTTGAGTAAATAATGCGTTGTAAATCCAAAAATTTAAAAATAATCTATTTACAACTTTGTCACGTTTGTATTATGTATTGAAAATAATATTAAATATACAAAAAAATAAATAATTTAATTGATAATTTCAATAAAATTCTATTGATTCATATTGGTAGAAGTCGACCGCATTGAGCAAGTTATTTGAAAAGAATGGAATATACTACTAGAATGGGATAAACAGACTGTAATAGAAAATATTAAAATTCGTAACCTAACAAACATAAACATTACAGCAACAACTTCTCTCCTCCCCCCCTTCCTATACTTGAAAATACAAAAGCAACCAATAAACAGCAACAAAATACAATTGCATCAGCACAAAACATTCAACCAGAAATTTAATGTCCATGCTCTCCTCCTCGTCCTACACATACACACACGCACATTTGTATCGGTTCGAAAAGATGCAAAGTTCAAGTAAACAAACAAGAAGCCAACGCGCTGGGCGCCGCTGATCACAACGCAACAACATCTGGATCAAGTTTAAAGGTCTCACATCAAGCCTATTTGGACTCCCCTTCTGATTGATGAGATTCTAAACAACGATCACCTCATTTACAGAGAGTATAGTATGCACCGCACGTCGCCAAGTTGTCTCATAATTTTGATAAGAATATAATTATAATAATTATTTTTGTTTTCAGAGCTATTCAATATTTAATCGTAATTTATAAAACATAACCAAACGGTGCAATTGTTTTGTTTGTTTGTTTATTTGGTTTATTTTTATTCGTTGTTTCTTTTTGGTACGCACACAGATAAACTAAAGCAAAATATGAAGCTATAGCTACGATGGCCTTAAGCTTACTTAGTAGTTACTACTTATTTATAAAGTTTAATTAGATGAGTATTTATTTTTTATGTAGGAACTTATTATATTTACAAGTTATATATCTAGAAGTAGAGGGGAAGTGTTGGAGTCTTTGAGAATTAAAGTGTGGGCAATCAGATAGGATATGATGGACGGTTAGTGTGGCATATAGGTTACAGTGATTACAAATATTACTTAGCGAGTGATCAGAAAGGTGTTTGTGGGTTGATTTGGTGTGTCCAAGTCTAGTAAATTTAAAAAAAGAGATGTCCGAACTGTTTCAGTGATTTCTAGTTTTTGTTAATATATTTGTAATAGAGATTAGTCAGATTGATTGAAACTGGCTTTGAAAAAAGTCACAATGTATTTCTTAACATCTATTATGTTGTTATTGGTTGCATAAAATAATGGAGATACGTGTGATTTTTTAGCCCCAAGGTCCGCTAGTTCATTGCCGGCTATCCCACAATAGCCGGGAACCCAGATAATTTTGAATTTTAGATGAGTTAGATGAAATGATATTTCTTATAGTTGAGGAAGAGTATGGATTGAGATTGTTGGTGTTGGCAATAGTGTTGATTGAGGCTAGGGAGTCTGTGCATGTTGCAAAATTGTCTTTTGACTGTTTGGCTTGTTGACAAGCTGTGAGTATGGCTGATATTTCGGCTGTAAAGATTGAGGAGAAATCTGGCAGCAAGTGGTGGCTAATAATTTCATCTTTTGTGGCTACATTATAAGATACTCCTTTACTAGACTTGGAACCATCCGTGTACAGAAATTTATATTGGACAGATATTGGTCAGCTGTATTTGTAGGGGCAATATGTAGGTTGAACTTCTTACTTATTTATATTAGGTTAAATAAAGTTGAGGAGACTTTGGTTTGTTTTTCGATTTAATTACCTTTGAGTAAATGTTTTCTAGTGGTGAATGTTTGGATGTCATAATATTTTTGAAGAGTTAGGCTATTTGGAGGGGAAATCTTATATCTATTGGCATCAAATTAGCTTCATAAAAGAGGTTGTTAATTGGAGTAGAGCGAAAGACACCAAAAGCAAGTCTTAATGCAGAGTGATACAAAGATTTGAGTTTGTTTAATAGGGATTTTGGGGCGTTGCCATAAAATTGTAAACCGAAGTCTAATTTCGACATAATTATTGCGTTAATGACGTTAACTAATGTGAGTTGATTACAGTTGTATGTATTGTTTGATAGGCATATAATAATGTTGAGTCTTTTGTATAAGAAAAGGAGGAGATCTGTGATGTGATGGTTCAATCTGTAAGAATTATTAATTGTTAAGCCAAGAGTTTTAAGGGAATTAACATTGGTTCTTGGGGCTAGGGATGAAGAAATGCTTATATGACAGTTTTTGTTCCTACAAATATGTAGATGTTTACACTTTGATAGTGATAGTTGAGCGCCAGAATACTCGCACCAGGTGAGGATATCATTTAGGAGATATCGAGTGTGGATTTTTTATTGATTTTTTAGAAAATATGATAATCATCTGCATATGCTGAGAAATTGAATTGTTTGTGGGTGGAAATAATTCTATTGAGTTTGTTGTACGCTATCAAGAAGAGGATGACTGAGAGGGGGGACCTTGGAGTATACCATTATATTGGGGTGTTGTGGAAGAGAAGTTGTTGTCAATGATCACTGTCATTTTCCTATTGGACATAAAGTTGAAAATGTAGTTGATAATTTTGGTGCCTACTTTCCATTTGTGAAGCTCATCAATGACTGAATGAATACCAATTCTATCGGAGGCCTTACTAAAGTCTAATGAGATTAAAGAGATGTGGTCGATAGGTTTAGCCCGAGATACAAACCACCATAGTCAATTAGGTATAATTTTATCCAGCGTTTTAGCGCAGCACGGGTTAAGGGAGATAGAGCGATAAGAATTTAGGTTGGTATTATCAGAGTTAGTTTTGTTTATAGGTATTATTTTACTTATTTTGTATTGCTGAGGTATTATGGATTTAGTAAATATGTTATTGTAGAGGTTAAAAAGTCACATAGCGTACGAAATTCCGTCAAGTTGAATTGAATTTCATTAGAGAAGCTAGTTTGGCGATTTACTTCGCGATTCAATAGGTCATTAGCTTTTTTGTATTGAAGGATGTTTTCTGTGGAAATAATACGTTTAAGTTCAGCCCATTTCCGATTTTTTTTTCTCCTTAAGAATTTGAAGATGGTTGTTCCACCAAAGAACATTATGTCTTTTTTGAGTCTAAGTACAATATTTGCCGTTGATTGGGGAATGGAATTTTTGGCGCTTTGACGAATTAGTTTATTTAGGGTAGCGGCTTCTTTGCTTATGTTGTTACTTGTGGGCCTATTGTGGTGGTTGTTGTATTTGGCTTCAGAGAATTGCGACCAATTGGCATGGTCTGTTAAGAATTTAGGTAGACTTTTGGGTGAAAGTGCAGGTGATTCAAATAGTGAGATTATTATAGGATAATAGTCACTGCAAAAGCGGTTAGATTCTATAAACCAAGATGTTTAAGTGGCTATGGAAGGAGTGGCAATTGAGAGATCGATGTGAGTGAAGGTGTGATGAGTACTAAAGTGTGTAAATAAAGGAGTGGTGATTGCTTTAGGAATTTTTGCATAATGATGCCTTTTTTATTATTAGAGGGTGATCCGCAATGACGGTGCCAGGAATGGAAATCGCCGATAACGAGGGTAGGAGAATTTAAGTTACTGAAGACATTATGAAGGTTACTTAAGGAGAATTGTTATCTGGGCGGGATGTATGAGCTTATTATATTAAATGTTCGTTTTGAGAAAATACGGACGGCAACATAGTAAAAGTCTTGATTACTACAATTGGATGGTGTTGCAGGGACTGGTGTACAAGAAGAGCTACACCCTGAAGCATTGGATGAGGAGTTCAAACAATAAAAGAAGAAATTGATGGAAATGGGAATATTTATTTGTGAAGCGAGGTGGGTCTCTTGGATTGATATAATTTAAGGAGAATGTCTTTTGATGTGTATTTGCAACTGGTCATAATTGACAATATAACCATTACAGTTCCATTGCACTACCTTTAAAGTCATTATGAATATGTACTATTATGATATGATCAGTTGAGTTGTAGTCGGGCTTTAGGGGCAAACTGATTCTGAGTTCAAATCGCAATCTGAGAGCCTGAGCACTCCGACTGATGTGTGAAAGTGTATAGCATCCAATATATAGATTCCTGGATTAAATGAGGCGAAGAATATAATAAGGAAACTGGAGCTTCTAGAGATGCCAAAATTTTAGATAAGTCCAAGATAATCATCTTTGCAGTATTATGTACCGTAATTTATTAATGGTTTCTCAATCCACATTTATAAATTGATTGACTAAATCCTTTTTAATTTACTATTTGCTTAAGCATCCATTAGAGTTTCTTAAATTTAACAGTACACTTAGAGTGGATCCTTCTTATATGGTGAGCCCACGTCATTTTACTATCTAAGTGGATCTCAAATAGAAATAATGGTTTCTTCTCGAAGGAAGATTGCCATTGAATAGAAAGTCGAGACATGAATACAATATAAGCATATTTTTAAAGGTTAATCAATATGTTTCATCGCTTCTGCCTTGGAGAGGACAGCTTGAAGAGGCTTATATTTCTGTATCGTCTACGTATATTGCCACCCACATTTGATCCGAATATGGAGAGGACATGGCCGTGGACTCTCCTTTGAGGAATTTCTGTATTGATTAGCCTTGTGTTTAACTTATCCTCGATTACCGCCATTTTAACCTGTTTAGAAGAATGCTCTTCAAAATCTTGTTTAACAGCTAAGAATGCGGTATTATAAAGGGTGTTTTTTTAGAGGCTTATGTACTTTGAGTTGGCAACATTTATTTGACAACCAATAGCTGATAGTTGTTTTTGGTTTAGTTTGGTTTGGCATTTTATTATGAATAGACCAGAGTAAAGCTTTCCATTTGTTAAAATTTTTTATCAAAATGATGGTTCTGTTCGTCAAGCTTATCGTGTACTTTTTCCATTTTATGGTAATTATAATCGTCCTTTAGAGCGGTTAATTCGAATAACTATGGATCGTTTTCACACCACGTTTACTCTTAATGAAAATGTGCATCCCGTAAGACGTCGAACAGTGCGCACCGAACAAGCTGTAGCCGCTGTATAGCAAAGCATTGCAGAAGACCCAAATCAATCAATTCAACGCCGTTGTCAGCAAATGGAGTTGTGTCCATCCACTTTATGGATGATTTTACGAAAGGACCTTGGTTTAAAATCTTTTAAGTTTCAACTTGTGCAGGAATTAAATATAAACGACCATCCTATGCGCTCCAATTTGGACAATAGGCTGAAGCACAAATTGATATTTGTTTTTGATTTTCCATAAAAAATTTTGTTCAGCGATGAAGCTTATTTTTGGTTGAATGGGTACGTAAATAAGCAAAATTGTTGCAATTGGAGTGAAGGTAGTCCACAAGCTTTTATCGAAACACCACAGAAAATTACTGTTTGGTGCTCTTTATGGACCGGCGGAGTGATTGGTCCACATGTGTTGAAAAACGATGTTGGCCAGAAGTTTACTATCAACGGTGAACGATACAGAGACATGATTAGAAGTATTTTCGGACCTCAATTAGCTGGCATTAATCTTGCTGGCATGTGATTCCAACAGGACGGAGCAACATGCCGCACAGCGCACGTTACAATTGATTTACTCAAAGAAACTTTTGATGAGCGAATAATTTCACGTAATGGTCCTGTTGATTCGGCACCAAGATCGATTGATCTTACACCATTAAATTATTTTCTTTGGGGTTGTGTAATGTTTCTTGCCTACGCCGATAAACCAGAGACAATTGAACATCTAGAAATAGACATTCGAAGAGTTATACGAAATACGTACGCAAATGGTGCGAATATTGTTTGAAAATTGGACTTCCAGATTGCGCCTTGTACGCACCAGCCGTGGCGGTCACATGGCTGAAATCATATTTAAACATTAAAGTCATAAAATTATTATTATTATTTACTTTTAATTTAAATGTGTGTATCTCTAAAAACAAATATGATTTAGAATTGTTTGATTTTGAAGAATTTCATGTACAACCGTATGAACCTATTCGGGAGTACCATGTCTCTTTCGGATTCCAAACTAGTGTTTTTGTATGGTTTCTTGGACTTACTTCTAACAATCTAGACAAGAATATTCTTTCGAATATTTTCGAAAACATTAAAAGTACGCTTATTGGTCTGTGTGATTCAACGATATAAATCATCACTAAAAAGAGCACACATTTTATGGTAAGAGCTTTTAAGATCCTTCCGTCAATCCTGTCACATCCCGGTGTTTTGTTTACTTTACAGTATTTAATTTGATCGATGACTTCTTTGTGGGTAATGAGCCGAAGAGGGAGGTCCAGTTAAAGAGACGATTCAAGGAAAGCATTTGTTGCCTACAAATCACACGAATCAGCTAGATGGAACGGTGTGAAACTTGACTGTAGATTGTTATTTGCTGACCTTAGCCTTTTCAGATTCGATTCTGCACCAGACACTATTATTATTTCGAAAAGCGGTCGAAGGCGGTCTTTTTATATTATGCATTCCATAAGTTGAAGTCTGCATCTTTGTTGAAGTAACACATGAAATCTTTTTAATTGCTCAGTTTTGTGATGGAATCTTTTGTAGATGATCAAACATTTCAATATTTTCTACTCTAATCATTTATATGATAAGATTGAATTAGTCACATAAGAAAAGAAAGTTTAAAGAATTATATAATCTAACATCAATCATCATCTCATTGTTTCAATAAGGAAAGAATTGGTGAAAAATGTTGGCTTGACAGTCTTTTATGGCCCAAAATTTCTGGTTGGTGGAGATTGGAATATCAAGCATAGTTTATGGGGTTCTGGAATAGCCTTCCCAAGAGGTAAAGAGTTGCAAAATGCACTTAATAACTCAACTAACTTATGATGTCCTGATGCATTGGACTTTGTTGCAGTTGGGTTTAATCTATGGATAACCATGAAGTAATATGTTATGCAATAGCTACCACGCATAAAAGATTCATCTCTTAACTGATACAAAACGAACAGTGCAAAAGAATCGGTGAATCGTTTCTCCCCACTACAACTAAAAGATGTTGCAGAGGCGGGAGTCCATATATCAATAGAATATTGAAGACGATAAAATTAGTGTGTAGAGGTGAATCTTACATATGTACGAGTATGTAGTCAACTCACAAGGCTGACAGACAGATAGACAGACAATGTTTATTGTACTATTATTTCTCCTATATTATTATTATTATTATTATTATTGTTTATAATTTCATTCCATTCATTTTATTTTCAACTTGTCCAAATTCAACTTATTGTACTAATAATTATCTGTCTTTCCATAAACTTTAATGGAAGAACCTTAAACGAAACAATTTTTTAAAATACAATATGTGTAGAGGGTATTATGTATTATGTAAGGCAAGTGACGCAGAAGGATTTTAGGTGAAATTTCTAAACAAAGCTAAAAACAATTATTATTATGATTTAAGTCTATAAGTGGACTGTGTATGGTTCAATGAAATATATCATATGACTTTGATTATCGATTAAGTGAATTTTTGAATTTTTACTAAATAAGCGAAGTAAGTATTATGACTAAAGGATTTATATTGAATTTCCGTTAAATGTGTTCGACGTGTCGCGTATTTGCCACAAAAGTGACCAACATAAAAATATAGGCAAAGGCACACAGGGGCATAAAATATACTTCTGTATAGGTTGTGGCAACAGATATACAAAGTCAAAGAGGAGAGCAGACGTGAGGAAGCAAACAAAAGAACAATTGAACGAAAGGACACAATACGAGTATAAAGAGTAACCGCATAAAACGTTGGTAAACCATTTGGATAAGCATTTTGAGCTAAGCGAATGAGTTTGGCAGCGCTTTACACAAATTGCGCATAAATTGCACAGAATCAGAATCATTGCAATGCATAAATGAAGCAGGGAATCAACGAATGAACAAACGAACAAACGAACAAACGAACGAAAGGACTAAAGGACGAACAAGTGAATGAACGAAATGAAATGTGGGGAAAAGCAAAACAAGTAAAAAGAAAGTTAACTTCGGCTATGACGAAGTTGATATACTCTTCACAAATCTCTAGAAAATGTTATTACCTATACTTCTGTGATTGAGCATTCAGAAATATTTGATTATGTATTTGACTTATGTTTACGGTATACAGCATTTCAACACGGAATCCCTAATATTTGTATGGAAGCTATATGATCCAGTAATCCTAGGGTGTTGAAATTTATACGGTTAGTAAATATGGACCAGACCAGACTCTTATATAAACCAAATTTAAGTTCGATAACACACAAAACAAAAAAGTTTTTCTAATAGGAACATGAATTTTAATTTGGTTTGAGCGGGAGCTATGTGATCCAATAATTGAAATTTACATAGTTGGTGGACATTGGACATTGAAAACTTATAGTTTCCAAATTTCAGTTTATTAATTCAAAAAAGCAAAAAAGTTATTCTCATAAGAACATGAATTATAATGAGCGGTTTGTATAAGTAGTCCAAATCAGCTGGTCCAGCTGATCAAGAATATAAGTATACACCTTATGGGTATTCGATGTCTCCTTCTGCCTGTTGAAAACTTTATGATAAACTTAAAATACTACATATTTACTGCGTGAAGTGTATAATGACCAAGCTTTTATACTACAAACTTACAAAAGCGAGTCTCTGTATACACTACACATGTACTTATATATTAGACATACTACAATACATGGACACATGCACATATGTAAGTGTGTTGCTTTTATTGTTGTTGCCATTGTGTTGTACTGTTGTCACTGTTATACTAGTCATGTCAAACACACACGAAACGACGTTCAAAAGACGGAAATACATAAAAAGCAGGCAATGAAAATAGTAATACACTCACTCAGTTGAAAGGACAATGAGACAGGCACAGATATAGAAACAAACACACACAGACACACACACATTCAAAGCAAAGCAAATAAGAGAAGAAAACAGTGATCAACACATAAGCGCACAAAACCAATTTCCTTTTTATGGCAAATGAAATGAAAATTTCAAATGACCACAAAACCATCTTTCGTAGGTTGAAGTAGAAGTTACAGTTTGAGTCCGAGTCCGAGTCCGAGTCCGAATCCAAGTTCAATTTGATGTTGATGTTAGTATTTCTGTTCATTTAGGATGTATCTTCTCTATTACAGAGCTAGCTTTTATTTTCTTAATCCTGGTAAATGCTGAGAAGCTTACTCACGCCATATTCTCGCTCAGACTCCTCAGTCTCTCTAAATATTGAGCATTTCTTAAGAAGCTTGAGACTGACCTTAACAAAAGATTAACTTGGCAGGCTCATAACAAGCGCATCGTCAGTAACGTACTTTTAATAGTAATAAGAATATCTTAAAAAGCTTTCGTTTTATAAAACTATAGGTAACCTTTTTGCACATATGAAATTCAGCACACTCTAACATTGATTTACTTCAGTGACTTCATTCTAGGCTTCTGTGTACAATAGTTGATGCTTCAGATTACATTAAAAACAATACCATTCACTAGGATCTTTAGATTCCGAATTCAAAGGAAATCGGTAGACCCAATGATTCAAAAGGAGTCACTAGTTCGCTACACCTACATTTCAGGTTCCCTAATACATAACGTAAACATTTTGCGATATTCTTAAAAAATTTTTTTCTTGAGTTGGCAAACTCATAATGGTTTACAATTTCAATTTTCTGAAAAGAAAAAAAAATTTAAACACAAACGGTAAAGAATGATTTTTTTCTTTCTCTGCAATTATTATACTCTTCACGGAAGTGAACAGTATTATAAGTTTGTCATGAAGTTTGTAACAGGCAGAAGGAGACAAAATCGATTAGACGATTTGATTAAGCCATGTACGTCTGTCCGTCTGTATGTGTGCAAACTAGTCTCTCAGCTGTTTGAGCTAGAGAGCTGAAACGAACCTTTCTCTTCACGGGACGCAGTGAATGTTTCATTGTAGTATTCAAATGGGTGGTTTGTATGGGAGTTACCCCCCTAGTAGTCCGATAGAGCTGGTTCTGACAAATGTGTTGCACCTTTCTTGGAAACTGATAGTGTCCAAGTTTCAGTTCGATAGGACAAAAATCAAAAAAGTTTTTCTAATAAGAACATGATTTCAAATGGCTGGTTTGTTTGGGAGGTACCCCCCTAGTGGTCCGATTGGGCTGGTTCCGAAAAATGTATTGCGCCTATGTGTCCAAGTTTCAGTTCGATAGGATAAAAATCAAAAAGTTTTCCTAATAAGAACATGAATTCAAATGGGGGTTTTGTATGGGAGGTACCCCGTAGTGGTCCGATTGGGCTGGTTCCGACAAAAGTCCTGCGCCTATCTTGGAAACTGATAGTGTCCAAGTTTCAGTTTAATAGGACAAAAAATAAAAAAGTTTCTCGAATGGGGTTTATCCCGGAATGTTGGTGTCGTTAACGAACACAGTGAATGGTACACCTTTGCTGGCCCAGTAGGAAACAGTTACATTGACTTGTATGATTTTGAATGGCGAATTAAGGTCGGGTGGGGTGTGAGTGATCATAATCTTTTAGAGATTATAAAGACTTACACCCTAGTTTTGCGTGAAAGTATACCTATGAATAGTTGGAGTGTGCGGAATGCAAATTGGCCGCTACACGGTATGTATTTGAGAGAGGCGGCAACGGAAGTTTCGTTGAACGGCTTTTCTGAAATGAATGTTGATGAGCAGATAGAGTGTGTGGATAGATGGATGGGTGGAGTGAATGATAGTAACTTTCCAAGATTTCAGAGGGCCAGATCCGCAGATGCTGTGAACATAGACCAACTCAGAATTGAGTATAGTCGGTAATTAACAACCCATAAGCTTATATTTATAAGAGTGAAAGCGAATGAGTGGAGAGCTTTTATTTTAAGCTATTTAGGGGTAAGGGTGGGCCGACAAGTTAATGTGCTCATCACGTTAGTGACACTCAGTTGACAACATGGAGAGATTGTATGAATGCTTTGTTGTGTGCATTTTTCTCTCGGGCGGATCGTGGGAAACTCTACCTTTGGTGGAGGATCCTTGTGATCCGCTCGAGGCTGGTGAAATGGAGTTGGCGTTTTCGATGTTAAAGTGAGGAAAGTCACTTGGTATGAATCTAATAACAGGAGAGATATGTAAAAGCATAACATGAATGTGATATATGGAAAGTGTGTATCTGAGGGGTTTTTTCCCAAGGTGTGGAAATGTGCTAAGGCGATTGTGTGTCTGAAGTCGCCTGAGTTCCGGAGCATCAGTTTCTTACCGATACTTGAGAAGGTGCTGGAAAGAGTTCTAGTAGAAAGGTTTCAGGATAGAGTGTATGAGCAAATTGTCTGATTTGCAATTTGGTTTCAGGAAGAGTATATGCGTAGAGGTTGCTTGGAGCTATGTGCCTGAGTGTGTTCGCGCATGTAGTTCCAAGTTTGTGCTAGGTGCTTGTGAATTTTATGGGTGTGTTCCACTATCTAAGTTGGGATTGTGTATTGAGGAAAAAAGTATAAGTGTTGTACGTATGCGGATGATTTTTTCATTTTGATTGAGGGATAATCGCGTTTGGAAATTAAGCGCAAGGAGTCCATGCGTTT
Source organism: Amiota minor (assembly GCA_037043295.1). NCBI lineage: Eukaryota > Metazoa > Arthropoda > Insecta > Diptera > Drosophilidae > Amiota > Amiota minor. The sequence continues at coordinate 19,151 of JBAMAW010001669.1, forward strand.
TGTTTCTGAATGGAGCAGTAGTGTTGATGTTTGTGTGGCGGCGGATAAGACTGTGAGAATGTTGCTTAAACCAAAAACTAGAATCTCGATGCGATAGCAAAGATTAGTTGATGACAAAAATGACAAACTCACTGTATGGGTCTTTAAACGTGACATTTTCTTATTTAAAAAGTCACGCTTCATTGATGGTAAGTATCTCAATGCCAATGAAATGGATGTTGCAATGTCAGAAGTAATTTCTTTCATGACGGAATACAACGACCCAACATATACCAAAAACAAAAATAATCTGTGGGATACACACGACAATATCACTAATCAGATGAAGACAGCTGCACTTGAAGATCAAAAAAATGTTGTGAAAGAACGAGTTCAAGCTTATCTGTCGGAGCCATTGTTACAGCGCAATGGGGACAGATTGTATTTTAGCTATTGTAACAAATGAAATGCCAATCAGTTTAACGTAAACACCTGCCTGTGAAGACTTAATATAACGGTGCCTAGCACATGGATTGATAAACGTCAATCAACGTTCTCTTGGATATATACCCGCAGGTACCAAATTGAAGTCATACTTATTTTCGTTATGTGACTCACTTCTTGGTCGGGAGTTGAGGCCTATCTTAAACCAAAGCTGCTCTATGCGCCACAGCACCCAGTCGTATAACGCAACTCCAAGTCGAGTTAAACACTCTATCCGCATCTGGGTGTTAAACCACAGTCCCCAAGATACTCCCATTTAGGGAGTCAGGACGGAACAAATTCCAAGGGCTCCTGACCACCCATGCTACCAGAAAAAAGAGTCTGGTCAGACTTCGTACCCGAGGTATTACCAATTCGAACTTCAAAATGTTCATGGGTTGGGGCCCAAAATATTAACATAGCTCTCTGGAATAGAATGCTGGTTTATGTAGTGACCCACAGATGGCACAGTATACATTATATTCATAGCTATAGCTTTCTCACTGTTAGGAGCGAGGTCTATTCCTACCTCATTCCTAACTGGCAGCATTCATTGTGATCGAGGATCAGGCGAGCACCACTGTCACAAGGACTTTAAGCGAATGAGTAGTAGGCTGAGACCGCTACAAGGCCAAACGCCAGTGGTACCAGAAAATACATCTGGTCAAGCGGCGCAACAAAGTTACCACCATTAGAACTCCATAAAGCTCAGGGACTGGCCACCCTGGGAGAATGCTATCCGACCCCACATTCACACACACACACACAGAACGGACAATCTCAGGCTACAAGCGGACGACGTCTCAAAAATACTACATGTGCGAACTCATTCCTAACTCTATCCGTATTGGAGAGCACCTGACTAAAATCAAAATCCCCATTGACACTCAAAATACCGAACTCATTCAAAACTCTCAAGTCATCATACAGAGAACATTCACAGAGAACATGCAACTATGTTTCCTCAGTCGAGCCATAAGGGCATTCCGTACTGTCCCTTGAATGCAAAAAGCATTATGGGAACTATGAGCAGTCAACAGGAATCTCAGCTAACGGTTGAAACCATAGTCTGGTCCACCGCCAACAAATGTTACATCCCAAATGAACCTGTATGTTACCTGCTCGCAATCAGAATTGTCCCATCTGATTTGCTAGTCAGACAGAACATACTCATTTAACATTCTCTTACACACACTTCGACGTAAGCTATCCACATCCATACCATATAACCACTCATCCCGCAGCAATGGTAGTCCTTTCCTGATCTGGATGTCAATGGATCTTCGCATGACAAATCAAGAGGAACCACTTCAAGCAAAATTTGCAAAGGCCCAATCGAGACAGTGAGAAACCCAAGCAAACATCCCATTATCATGACACTCTGGCATAACAAGACTTTCTTACTGCCTACAGCAGACGATGCCGTTTTGTACCACACAGAAGATCTATATGTTACACATGCAACAAATAAACCTCCATACATGATACAAACAGCACGCCTGTCTTTGAGACGAGCAATATGAGGAATGAAATTCATTCTCTCTGACGACGGGATGTGCCGTCCTTTGTGCCAATCTGCCCTTAATAGTGTCCAAAGGTAACACAATTGAAATGCATGCGTCATCAATGATAATTTAAGTGTGGCCTGATAGAAGAATTTCAACACGTCTGTAAGGTTCTTTATCATATCCCATTCATTACAGAAAAATTTATCGATCTTACCATATTCAACACTGTACAAGTTGACTGCAATCTTTTGCTCTAAAGGCGTTTGTAGCATTAAGTACGGTCGAACTCTAACTGAATTCTGGTTCTGTTTCTGTTGCATGCGACTCTTGGGCTTAGGATATGGATCGTAGGAACGTGTTATAAATCATATGTACTGGTGAACAGCTTATTTTTGTTTTGAATACACATACAAATGGAATGGATAATTACCTAATTTAAAACAATTTTTAGTGTATGCAAATAGTTCTTGCATGTCCTTTTTTCACTCTTAAAACGTATTTTATTAAAAGTTTATCAAGAACAAAAAATTTCAAATTTACTATAATTATCAGTAGATGTTTGATACCCATTTATTCGAATCTGTCGTGATGCGACCACACATTCGAATAATATTCGACAACAACAAGAGGAAAAATTACGTAATTGATTTGTAGACTGTGTATCGGATCAAATTCGAATGACAAACTGATATGCCATGATTCGGATTTTTCGAATTGGTCACTCTCATCAGTGTTGGCAATTTTTCCATGAAAGTTGGTAGACTTTTGGAAATGTTTCCTTTTTTGTTGTACACCAACTATAAAAACGGCTGTTTGTAACCCAAAAACGCCTCTGTAAACGCCAAACCGAATTTTTATTATTGTGGCATTTCGGATACATTTCGCCAATGTAAATGGGCTATAAAAACATATAGCGAACACATTTATTAAATTTTACTTTAATTTTAGGTGGCTTTGACATTTTAGGTTTTAGAATTCAGTTGAAATCAATCTCTGGCAACTGAACAATTACTAACGTAAAACTCATTCGTCAAAAATGATTTATGACATAATTGTGGCTTTTTCAGCCACGATGTATACAATCGCAGAGACCATTGCAAAATTACAGAGTAAGTAACAATTATCTGAGTATTAATGTTATAGTTTTTTTTTTGTTTTTTTTTTTTGTATTTTTATGTATAAATCCCATTCCATTTAGAAATCTCCGGAAATGTCATGATGTACTGTATTCTCAAGGTCGCTGCTTTCCTATGCCATCCAATTATCTTGACAATATCTATTGTTGGTGCTTCTTTTTATTATGTGTGGAAAAGGGAACGTTACTTTTTTTTAAATAATGATAACAATCGTGTTGCAAGAAATCATCTGTAACAGCGACAAAGGTAACAAGCATGGCACTCGGATCATAGCTCCAAAGATCTGAGTAAACTGAATTACGTTTGGGTGAAAATCGATGGTCAAAAAAACAATTTCAAAAATATTTGGACATTATGTAAATTACAAAATTCACAAATTTATAATCATAAACTTATCTATACATTTATATAAAAATTAAAACACTTCGAGTTATTATTTTTTAATATTTATATTTCGCGATGGTCTGTAGAGATCCGCATGAATCTTTTGAGTTCTAGTTTTAGACTAACTTTTTCTAACTTAACGCCTCAGGACAACAATGTGAGGTGTCGGTTGCATTTCATTCGGATATTAGCCAGATATATCGACAGCTAATTTTATATTTGTTGACTGCATTGTGTTAACTTATATACATAATAATAAATCGTGTCATTTGAAATTTTTGTACGGTTTTATGTTTCTTTGGTTGTTGGGCTCACGTAAACTCCACAAAGAGAAACAAAAGATATTAATTTTTAATTTAATACTTTAAAGGAAAATATGTTTTATTTTCAGTTTTGCACCACGCACACATTTTCGTTTGCTGTTTATGATTTTCTGCTTTCTATGAACTTTGTGTTCTTGTTGTAATTGTATATTTTCCTCTCATTTACTATTAACTGATTACGTAGAAGGGTATTGCGTTACTAACTATTTCTCTTCTTTTGGTATTATGATGTTCACTGAGAGCGGAGCAAGGGAGAGTGAGTGTGTGCTGTTGTTTGCAATAAGAATAGGAGAAATGAAATGAGTATATCGGTGGGTAACTAAATGAGCAGATCAATGCGTAAAAAGAGAAATTCAAGAATTTTGATCAGTTTCCAAGCGATACTTTAATTTTCACATTTACAATATAAAATTGGATTGAGAAACTATCATTAATAAAAACCAATACAAAATACTGCTATGATAATTATTTTGAGCTTTTTTGAAATTTCGGCATTTCTAGAAGCTCCAGGTTCCTTTTTATTTCCCTTACTTTGTTTAAAGCAGGACTATCTATATTGGATGCAGCCATATCTTGTAAATCTTCCATACATTTATCAAAATTTGCAGATGTGATCTTATTTGGCTCCGTGGGTAATGGTAATGATGCAAAGACGTTTATTAACTTCTCTTTAGTTTATGTTAGAAATTCATTAAGTACGTAATTCTGTTCTTTTAGATCAGCTTAATTTCAGCTAAGCCCACCCCAGTGTTCTCAGCTTTCAAAATCGTCCACGTGTTCCAAGTAAATTCATTGGTTAAAATTGAGCTCTCACTGCGGGTAGTAGGCGGTGGGTTTTGAGTAATAGTCCCTGTAATGTGTTGCCATTACCATTACCATCATTTTTATTGTTATGATGTGGATTCGTATTTGTTGTTGTAGGATTAGTTGTAGATGTAGATGTTCGCTTATTTATAGTTAAACGAAAGTTGATGGCCAGTGGCACTCCATCTGGATTTGCTTGTGGATATTTCTGATGATGCTGCTTCTCTTGCGGTTGTGGCTGAGGATTTGTATTAGGTGTGATTACTGTTTCTGTCGCCGGTGTTGCATTTTTGCGATAATTGTTATTAGTTTTTCAAGTAGCAGAATTTTGTGCTTCGTCCATAGGTGTTGCGGCTATTTTGTTTTTTGTTTGTATACCTTTGGCTAATTCACTGGTAAGTTCTTCAGGATATTCATCATTATATCTATGGAATATATAGAAATCATGTTTTTATTAGATTAGGGAAAAAAGGGCGGAACCTAAGGAATAGGAATTCCAAGACTTTCTTCGGAGGATGATGTTCTTACATATTTTCATAAGTTTCGGAAATTCTTTTTACTTACTCTTACATAATGTTCCACTACGTGGGGCCTAGAACACGACGTGTTACCCTGTAATGCTTAAGGCCATCATCGGTGATATAGTGTAGTACCCGATCCGTAAAGTAACTAGTGATTAACCTTATCAAGTACTCTTCCAATAGAGTTTTGTTAGGCATTTTCAGTGGGATCATTCATCATTCATAGAAAGTAACCTAATGAGTTAGTCAGAAAAAAAAAGAAACTAGTATTTAATAAATCTATTCTAGGTATTTCGGATTATACAGGACTGTGATGGAAAAACATTTGATATACATAATTTTTTTTTATTAATGAATGTGTAGATTCTAATTTCACTTTCGTTTAGCTACAACACGTCCCAATATTTTTTCATTCACCTTTGATAAAATATCAAAATTACAAAAGATAAAATTTTGCTATAGTTTTTACTCCAAAGTTCCGTAAAGCCAGCTATATACGTCGCTACTACACAGGTTGTTTTTACACATCTGCAACTTTTTAAATACTTATGTATTTTCTTTTTATTATACAATACATAAAAATCCACTACGCGAATCCGTTGTGACGTATCTCCTCCTAAACGTCTGGACCGGTTTTGATGAAATTTTTTTGTGTGGGTCTTTGAATGGTTCCGTGGAAAGTTTGGGCCTGGTAGGTAAACAGACAGTTTTTATTTATTTTAGTTCGTTAGTAGCCAAACTTTGCAAGCTAAGTTAGAACCACTTCTTGCAAAATCCGCAGGAAGCTGGAGTTGGTGGATAAAATTTTTCATATTAAGCCAAGAGACATGAATCAATTCGTTTTTGCTAAAACATCTCTAACATGTATGTATTTGAATTGAATAATATAGAACTCGGCATGCATTGCTTTTCATGAATGAAATACCAGAGATGTATTAATTTTCACATTTGACGCAAAATAATATACTGAACCGCTTTTATTTTTT
>JBAMAW010001672.1:0-37510 GCA_037043295.1 Amiota minor
TGTTTATTGTCCTCCACGATTTTCAATATCAGCAGATGTGTTTAAAAATTTCTTTGATAGCCTTGGAGCACGATTTTTGGCGGCCGATGACTACAATGCTAAACACACTTATTGGGGTTCTGGTTTAGTAAATCCAAAAGGTCGGCAACTTTACAGCACTCTTGTAAATTGTAAAAATGAGCTAGACTTCGTTTCTCCGGGTAGGCCTACATACTGGCCGGCGGATCTAAGAAAAACTCCCGATATCATCCACTTTGTTATCACAAAAAATATACCAAGAAACCTCATATCAGCAGTTACTCATGATGAACTTTCTCGATCACTCCCCCGTTGATATCGTTTTACTCGATTTTCCAATATTTGAGGATCGCCCTTATAGACTTATATCTAATAAACTAATTGGTTGCGATCAAAATATATTATTAGGACTATGCATTAATTTTAAAGGTTTTTTCACCAAAAATGGGGCTTTATTTCGATTTCAAAATGGATTGATACATCATTCAAAGTACTGTCCGTCGCTAGCCACAACCTTTTCCCATCTTTCTTTCAATTTCCGGATTCCGTTTCTCCAAAATTCCGGCTTCTGGGCGGCTATGAATGAATCGATCCATTTTTTGGTCTCTTCATATGAAGAGAAGCGGTGTCCAGCCAGCTTACGCTGCATCTCCCGGAACAAGTGGTAATCCGAAGGAGCAATGTCTGGGCTGTACGGCGGGTGGGGTAGCACTTCCCAGTTGAGCGTTCCAAGGTATGTTTTGACGACCTGTGCAACATGCGGCCGAGCGTTGTCATGCTGCAAAATAACCTTGTCGTGTCTTTCGACCGTTTCCGGCCGTTTTTCAAGCAATGCTCGGCTCAAACGCATCAATTGACGTCGGTAGACTTCCCCAGAGATGGTTTCGTTGGGTTGGAGCAGCTCATAGTACACCACACCCTTCTGATCCCACCAAATACAGAGCATGAGCTTCGAACCATGAATATTCGGCTTGGACGTCGATGGCGCCGGTTGGCCGGGCTTGACATATGTTTTTTTACGCTTTGGGTTATCGTAATGGATCCACTTTTCGCCGCCAGTCACAATACGATGCAAAAAACCCTTCCGGCCAAGTCGTTCAAGCAGCAATTCGCACGTGAAAAATCGGCGTTCGACGTCTCTCGGCTTCAACTCGTATGGCACCCAATTACCTTGCTTTTGGATCATTCCCATCGCTTTGAGACGTCTGGAAATGGTTGCTTGGTCAACGTCCAACGTTTCGGCGAGCTCTTCTTGCGTTTGGCACGGGTCTTGGTCCAGCAATGCCTCCAATTCTGCGTCTTCGAACCTTTTGGGCTGGCCAGGTCGCTCCTTGTCCTCGGTATCAAAAACACCACTTTTGAAGCGTCGAAACCAGTACTCACAGGTTGAAATCGATGGAGTATGGTTCGGGTAGGCATCCAACAGCAATTGACGGGCTTGGGTGGTATTTTTCTTCAAATTGAAGCAAAAAAGCAAGGCTTCCCGCAAATTGCGTTTTGACGGCACGAAAGTTGACATACTCGGAGCACAAAAAAACTATGTTGTGTACACTTCAGCGAAATGACAGATACTGGTAAACAAAGCCTAATGATGAGGCTTTGACATTAATATAGTTACAGTATTGCCAGATGCGATACTGTTGTAAATAACGCCATCTGTGTGCAACCTTTAAAATTAATGCATAGTCCCAATAATAAAACTAAGTGTTTGCAATATAAAAAATATATTAGTTCTCACATAGAAATTGCACCTGCGGTCAACTCTGAAAGCGATATTGACAAATCTGTTAATGAGTTAAGTGCCGTATTGGTAGCTGCAGCTGTTTATCAACGCCTGCGATTGTTGCACAAGTTCAGCAGAAAATCGTTCTCAAATAGGGAAATTGAAGAACTGGTTGCTTCTAAACGACGATTGAGAAGAGAATGGCAACAGCACAGATCTCCTACTGCTAAGCAAAGGCAAAAAGATGCAACAAAAAAACTAGCCAAAGCACTTTTAAGCGAGCAGCTCGAGGCGCAAATGCGCTATATCTATAACCTATCACCCACAAACACTAGATTTTCACTTTGGAAAGCGCAAAAATCGCTAAAAACTCCTGTGGAGCTGGATTCACCTATTAGAGACAGAACCGGAAGTTGGGCTCGGTCTGATGAAGAGAAGGCTAATGTATTTGCCAACCATCTGGAGCACGTGTTTCAACATAATCTACCTACTAACAAATTTGTGCTTCCTCACCAGACAATCACAAATTCAGTAAATATGTCTCCATTGAAAACAAACTCTAGTGAGATTGTATCTATTATAAGGACTCAACTGATACCCAAAAAATCTGCTGGTTATGATAGAATTGTGCCAAAAATGATAACTGAACTTCCAAACGCAGCAATAGTTTTTCTCTCGTGTCTTTTCAATGCTATTTTTCAAATTGGGTACTTTCCAAAGCAGTGAAAGAAATCGGTTATCATAATGGTTATAAAGCTCGGGAAGGATAGCACATGTCCTTCTTCATATAGACCTATAAATCTGCTGCCATGTCTTTCTATGCTTAAAGCCAAACTCAATCACCATTTACAAGCAAATAGTACAATCCCAGATCATCAATTTGGTTTTCGAGCAAAACATGGAACGATTGAACAAGTCAATAGAGTTACTTCGGAGATAAGAACTGCCTTTGAACAGCAGTATTCCTTGATGTAGCACAAGCGTTTGATCGAATATGGCATGAGGGTTTGATTCACAAAATTAAATGTTTGCTACCCCAAAATATGCATAGAGTCCTGCAATCCTACTAGTTAAATCGAGTGTTTGCAATAAGACAGAAAAATTTCATTACAAATGAATTTATGATAAAAACAGGCGTTCCGCAAGGTAGGGGACCAACTCTATACATGTTATTTACAGCCGACATTCCAACAAGTAGTCAAATTGTTACTAGGATTTTTGCTGAAGACACCGCCGTAATCAGCCGCTCCCGTTGCCCAGTTAAAGCTTCTTGGCGTTCATCTGGATAGGCGGCTTACCTGGCGGAAGCATATAGAATCTAAAAAGATATATATGAAACTAAGGGCTTAAAGTCTTCACTGGCCAATCAATTCTAAATCTGGACTGAGGCTTGAGTACAAGGTGATTCTGTATAACTATAACTATTAAACCAATTTGGACTTATGGTTCTGAATTGTGGGGTACCGCGAGTACGAGTTACATTGAAGTTATGCAAAGAGCACAATCCAAGATACTTACAACAATCACGGGAGCTTCATGGTATTTTGGGAATGAAGACATTCACAGAGACCTGGAAGTACCACCAGTAAAAGAGAATGTTTCGAGCGTAAAGCTATTTACTTGGACAAACTAGTTCGACATGTTAATCCTCTAGCCAGAGTCCTTGTCCATACAAGGAACTCATCTCGACTGGTCCGTTACGATCGTGCTGCCCTTTTGCTTACTTAGAGGCTCGTAGTGCTAAGGGAACCCCTTCCTCTTCATTGTAGGAGGGACACATGTGTATTACTTTTTTAAGAATTGTAACCTTATTGTTAGTCCTATGTATTTATATAGGAGATTCAGCAGCTGGTTTAATCAGTCCACCTCAGCAGTTCTCGACGAATTTGACAATGGAAGAAAATATTGAGCAAAGAGTTTGTCTCAAATTTTACATTTTGAAGGAAATTTCGTGTGCCGAATCGATTCGAATGCTGGAGAAGGCTTACGGCGAGTAAGTAAGTGTTAGAGAGATAACACGTGAACTCAACATCAATCGTCAAACAGCTCCTTTAATTTTGGTCAACCATTTGAGCATGCAGCGCGTCACAGCTCGGCTCGTTCCGATTGAGCTGAATTTTCTCCAAAAATTTTACATCGGCCCACGATTATCAACGATTATAATGTCAAAAAAAAACGCGATAAATGCCATCGACCAGCCGCCCGATTCAGCTTACTCAGCTCTTGAGGGGGTTGCATCACACTACACCCACTGATATTATAAAAAGTAAGCTAACTCAGCTGGGTCACAAGGTTCACATCATACACAACCCCATAAGCAGAGCTAACAATCGACAACTCAACATATGTTTTGTGGTTATAGCGCCAAGTTCTAATAATAAGGATATATTGAATGTCACTAGGCTGTGTCACACCAAACGTTTCTGCAGAAAACATTTCCGATGCATAAATGTGGTGGTAAACACACATCGACCTCCTGATTGAAACCTACTACTGATCCTCACACGGCTAATTAGAAAAGATGCGCCGTCTACAAGGAGATGGTTGCTAGAAGCGCGCCGAAGATGGATCCTGCTCGTCTCCCCCAACAACTGCCATCATCTGGTATCAGGTAACACATATGCAAATGCATGTAAGCAACAAGCCGAAACACGATTGCAAAGTCAACAAATACAACAGCATATATCTCAACAACATTTTTCACAGCAACAATCATTATAGCCGCAGCAGATAAATCAGGATCAATCTTTAAAGCAGATACAACATGCTCAATATTAGCGTAGATTACAGGAAAGCAAGTCACGCCACAATCGACATCAACATCTACAACACAACAGCAAAAATTGAGAGAACCGCAACAGCACTCTCAATATGACATCAATGCCACGATAATATGTCTCTGCAGCCGCTGGTTGAGCATGATATCATGTTCATTTCCGAGTCACATTTCTGTTGCAGAAGTTCCTTCAAATTGCAAGGATTTCAAATATGTACAACCAATCACCCGGATGATAATCGCGTGGTGGTGCAGTAATTTTTATTCGCTCAGGCATTCGCCACCATGAAATTGATCCCATTCGTAGAGATTTACTACAAGTTTCAAGGGGGAAAAAAGTGTTTACCAATCATGGAGAACTAACAATCGCATCAATATACTTTCTCCGCGGATTAATAAATTAGTTAACAAGCTAGATCTTAATTTTTAGAGCAGCAAAGAATGACTGCGTTAAAATCTGAGATAATGAAACAATGTAAGTTGTTATTTTACGAGAGCATTGGTTAACTATAAGAGCAGACGTTCTTACTCTATTTTATTTGTGTGGCGGGGAATGCAGCAGCCACCAACACTGCGTTTGCAGACACAAATTGATTAGGCGACCTTTTACGGTTTCCACAATTTACTCCTTTTAGTAGGTCCTTTCCAATTATGTTATGTTTTCCATTTATGCTCCAAATAAGCAATTGAAAAAATAAACTCTTCAGAGCATTCCAACTTCTTTATTCACGAACGGTCTTAACACTAACTTATGCTAAAATTCTAATCCTTCATTATACTTCCTACTTGATACAATTCACAAAAAAAAATTGTTATTATTTACTTAATTAATAACGCATCTAGAGGAATAGTTGTTATTTTCTACTTTAAAATATAATGTTCGAAAATAGGTAAGTACAAGGTAAATGAACTTTATAAACTTTATAAAAGTTAACGAAATAGCTGCTTTAAGAACAGGGTCGGATTGAGAATTATGAGTTATGTAATCTCCTCCCGCTCTTGTCAGAGAATACTCCGGGATTCTATTCTAATTTCGTTTCCTTTTTACAAATTACTTATCTATTTTACAACTATTGTCTATTCATATATCAATTATTATTTAACTTTCATACATTTCAATTACAATTCATTTATTAATTTAATTAATTATTACTTAATTTTTTCCAATTATAATTCAGTTATAAAATTACAATTATTTTTTATCTGCTTATTTAAGACCCATTTACTATTTGAGCCGAAGACCAAAGCAGCCAGTACTTCCCACCTTTTAGTTTTTACAATTTAAATAACTGTAATAATAAATCAATAAATAAATCATTTACTATTTACAATTATCAATTTTAGTGATTATTATGCAAATGATCATCCGAATATTTTGTTGGTCGTTTGATTTAAGTGTTTGTTTTTGCAGTCACTTGGTTTAGTTAGTTTGCTGTTGTTGCTTTTGTTGTTGCTCAACTACTGTTGCTTGCTGATGCCTTCTGAGTTGATAGCGCTCACTCGCCCACACAGTAATGAGTTTCTTCTCTTGCTTTGTTGTTATAATGATGCAATCCACTTTAATAATATTAGTCATTAAGATGTTATTGTTGTTCGTTGAGTCAGAAGAATCATACAATGGCTGCTGGCTTTTTTATTACTGGGAGAGTAGAAGTTTGCTATTTTTTGTTATTGGCTTTTACTCTTATAATAGTTTTTGATGTGGACGAAGAATGACAACAAATTTCTACCCAAACCACTTCATTGTTTCATACTTCAATGGGAAATAGATTGAAGAACGTTGTTAAACAGGATGGAGGTCATACCAAATAGTAATATTTAAGTTTTTAGTTTTTTTTTCATGTGTAAACATCTTTCGGCTCAGGGGGTAAAAATCTCGTTTCACAATACAGATGTAAAACAGAGTAATACGAAATCGGTGGGAGGTATATGAGAGTGCAAAAATCGAAAAAATTTCTATATACAATGAAAAAAAATGCTAAATCAAATAACTAATATCTTATATGCGCGAAATCCTCTCTTTTGCTCTTTTATTATAATTATAATAAGGTTTACAATTTAAAACAAACCACAATTTCTCTAAGTGCTTCTCAATGAGTATTAAATCGTACGGCAAACAACAATAAAATCTACGTTATCGCGAAAGTGTATAAGACAAAATGCAGAGAAGAAACGAAATAGAAAAAAATGTTTACTTGTTGTGTGTATTATAGCTGCGTGCAATGTTCGTACGCAGAATGCTCATGCTATGCCTAAGAGTTTTACAAAATAAATAAGCATGATGAGTATAGTACTTGGCCACCTCTGGTCTCTGTATGTGAACACTGCACGCTTGAATTATATAATTTGTAATGAGCTAGAGAGAGATAGAAAGTATGTTTGCGTCCATCGCATTTACAGTAATCTCTATCATTGACTGTCTGTCATTAAACTGCTGATTAATGTATTATCAATTCTAACAGCGTTGACAGCTTCTAAGCAAATTAAAGCAAAATGCAGGTAATATTAATTCTATTACAAACTCAAAATTCAATATTATGACATTATACAATAAATTACAACTAATGTTATAGAGAACATTAGAAGAAAGAAGGGCCAGAAACGCTGCTTATCAACGGACCTATAGAGGGAGAAGGTGCCAAAATTTATTGGATGGAATGCTTGCACAACAACAACAACAGTCACAACGAAACGAGCAACAACAACAACAGGAGCAAATACCACAACAGGGTGGAGATTTTAATACAAACTTTTCAAACCCACAGTCGGAAGCCCTATCGAAATTTTTATTTGACATTTTCCATTTAAATATGAGCAATTCTCCACAAACCCCAACAACTAATAATTCCACTACTATAGATGCATTGTTTCATAGATTTTTAAATACAGTGGAGTCGAACATTTATATTTCTTATTTTAGTTACCATAAGCCAATACTAATCATTGTTAATTAATACACTTACAAATACAACTTAAGTAAAATAAAACAAACAAAACCCGCATATTCCATTCTATTTATCCAATACTGAAAGTTTAGATACTTGAAATTGACAAAAAAAATATACTGGACGTATAACTACTTGCAACTTACAATATTCTTCAAGTACACACATACACATTTCCCATGTGATCCGACTCACATTGGTTTTTTTTTTTTGTTGGGTGTAGTTTTTGTTGTTATTATTATTTATTTATTTATTTATTTATTTATTGTACAATAGAAAACTTAATTCTAAAATACAATATTAAAGCTGAAGCAACAAAGGCCTTGAGCTAATTTTGTTGTTATTATTATTATTATTATTATTATTAATATTTTTATTTACAGTTTTTAAAATAGTACATTACCTATGAAATCATAAGATTATTTTCTTTTTACATATTGTGTAATTGGAATTCAAAAATTTGTTGTTTTTGTTGATGTTGTTTTTTTTTTTCTTTTTTAAATATATTTTTAAAAATTAATTTTTTTTTTTTTTGTTTTTAGTTAAATCAATTTCATCAAATCTAGGTATAAGCTTATCACGTCCAAAAAACATCTAGCAATCAATCATTTAAATTAATAAATTTATTTTTTTTTCCATTATTTGCCGCTTATGTTTTTCACTTTTTTCTTGGTTTTTTTATGTTGGAAGCTTGGAAATTGTTTTTCTTTTGTTTTATGAATTACTAGCGTTAACCGGCGTGCGTTGCTACACCCCCTATGCGGTAATTGGGTGTTTCTTATAAAAAGCTTTGTTGTAAAATGTGTAATTAATAATTTACAATATATTTTAATATTCTATTATAACCTAAGCAACTTTAAGAATCATTTGTTCTTTTTAAAAAAATCGGTTCAGTATATTCTGCACCAAATAAAAAAAAAATTTTAAAATGGCATAAAACTAGCTATATCTGGGCAACAGCGCTACCTACCGGATCCAAATGTAGCAAAGAACCTGACTGTAACTCCATGAGTACAACAAAAAAAAAAAAAATCATCAAAATTGGTCAAGCCGTTCTCGAGTTTTGAGGCGTCATACTATTTTTTGAGTGCATTTTTATATATATAGATGATCACCCGTAAGAAGAGAGTGAAGTGGTTCAGGTGGAGGGAGAATTTATCTAATTTGACTTTTCCTTGTAAGCAACACATGCCTTTCGATTCGTCCTGGAATTTCAATGTCAAGCAATGTTCCCACACTACTGACATAGTACCTATTGATACTATACGATCGTCTTTGTAAGAAATCGAAGGATCGTAATTCATGGTAGAATTTTCTTTATTTACCCATGAATTAGTAACTCTCTCTCTCTCAGCTCTATATCTATCCCGGGCCTGACTGAGGCGAGCCTCACGTTCCGTTGACGATTCTTCATCTCTTGCTGAACGTACAACGACCTATGTTCGAACGACGACGTCTTCCAGACATGACTTTATAATTTCTTGATAGTAATAATCAGACTTAAATAAAAAAAATCTAAAGTCACATTTGAAGAAACTTTGCTGTGTAAATAATGAGAAGCTGGAATATTGTAGTGACAGTAAATGCTTGTTCCATGAATTATAACACTATGCCAACTACATTAATTTTAAAGATAGGCATATAGGTATATGTATAGTGAAAATAACAGTATTTCTCCACTATTTAATGGATGTTATTATTAATATAAACCTTCCTTTTCAATCATTCTATCTATTAAAAAAAAAACCGCTTCAAAATACGTTGCATAGTTTTAGATTTAAGCTTACATAGGAAAAAAGCGACTTTGTTTTATAATATGTAGTGATTATTTATTTTCTTTTATAATCATAATTTTTATAATTTATTATTAAATTATTTTGTTTGTGTTCAATTGCGTTTTCTTTAAATACTTGAGATCGGAAGCATTTTTAGGTTTTGTATTTTGGTTTGTTTTTTTTTTTAAGTATCTCATAAAACAGAGTCTTCTATTTTTTGTTTTGTTGGCAATCAAAAGTAGCCTAGAAAATGTGTGTTGATTCTCTCATCTGCCATCTTCCATCATCCATCACCAACAACTTCTTCTTCATCTATATAATTAAACGGCAAACACTGAAATTGTGAAGCATTTCCTGCTTAAACCACTAAACCGATTTTGACAAAAAAAAAAAAAAAAAATACCAATTGCCACATGCATGCCATCCGCTCACGAGTTCACGACTGTTCATTCCAAAATATTTCACAAACATGAGCAAAAATATTTGCTTCCTTCACACGAACTTACTTCACGCGAACTTGCTTCGTGAAGGAGTAAATGAAATAGCATGGTTAAAGAGAGAATAATGGTGGTGAAAATGAGCGTTGAGAGAAAAGAAAGCATGATGAAATATCTAAATCGAATAGATTTTTCGTCATGCTTTGTTCATGCCACGCACACATACTTATTTCACAAACCCTATGATAAATGACTAATAAAATGCTTGACCATGTCGGGAGCGCTTAACAAATTCGTAGACTGTTAATTTTTTGTTTTGTTTTTATTCTAGCAAAGGTTTATATGTTTTGTGTAAACATATTTGTTGGCCCAGAGGTTAGTGCGCTGGCTGACATCCCAAGAGTCGCGGGTTCGATTGCCGCTCAAGGAAAGTCTGGTCCTGCACTTTTCTAATTTCCTCCTTTCCTTCTTAACTTTCCCCTGAGCGGAAAGCCTCTATCGCTATTGCTCATAATAAATACTAGGTTATAATTTATAATTTTAATCTTAGTTCTAATAAATAAATAAATAATATTCTATTGGCTTCATACAACCGATGCAATAGAACAGAAGAGAGTGATAAACAAACTATTTTTCCATTCTACTGCGCTCACTGTGTCTAGAGTGCAAGAGATGTGTAACGGTTTTTCAATCATGCAATTTTTTCTGGGGTATGCCAAAATTTGTAATAAGAAAAAAAGCTTTGACAGCGGTTAGTCAGTGATTATGGGGACTACTATAAATGGGGGGCTATTATTTCAATATACCTTCCCGAACTACCTTAACTGGTAGAATTCAGCGTACATGCGGCAAAAATAAAATGATATCAGGTAGATATGTTATCGCAAGTACTTCAAACGACCAAGATATTGAACCATACAATGGAAGGTATAAAATTGCATTAAATTTAATTCCCCGTAATTTCGAGTCTTTTAGCTGTAGGTCTTTAATATTACGTTGTGATTTCTGTTCAGGAAAACATTATAAATCTGAAATTACTTTACGTAACACAAGCGCTTTTACTTTGTGTTGTCATAAAGGAATAGCTATTTAGCAACTATTTCAGAATTTTCTTCTTATGAATTTGAGTTCAATCAAATGACAATATCATTAAACAACGCTCCAAGAATTACTTTGATAATATCCGTTCTTATAATGCTTCATTGAGATCTGAATTTAAATTATTGTAGATGACAGATTTTTGAATGGAAATTATCATTTTAAGATTCATGACGTATTTTACCACCGATCTGCTTCAATTACTCCGGGTTATGATAGTGATCCAGCAGATGCACAGCTTTATTTTTACGATGTTGAAACTGCTGTACGTCATAGACTTAATGCTAGAGCAAATAATGGATGTAATGTGTCTATTATGTATGAATTAGCTAATGAGTTAGATCGTGTAAGTGTAAATCCTGAAAGTACAACTGCTAATGTTTGTATGATGATTGAGATGAATAAAGAATTATCGAAACCTTAAATGGGGCTAAGGCTCACTTTCGACCTCATATTGTTCTTCGCGTTTTCAAAATTAAATTGAATCAACTGATCAACTTGATAGCTAAAAACCAGATATTCGGAAAAGTTGATGCTATTATTTACAATATTGAATTTCGAAAACGTGGTCTCCCTCATGCATATATTTTGTTGACTTTGGGTCATGATGATAGAGTTGATAGTATTGAAATTATTGATAAAATTGTTTCTTCTGAAATTCTTGACCCTCATACTCATCCAAAATTACATAACTTAGTAATAAGTCATATGATTCATGGTCCCTGTGGTGTTCTTAATCCTAATTCAGTGTGCATGCGAGAAGGAAAATGTTCCAAAAATTTCCCCAAAGATTTCTCAGAACGCTATCCAGTATATAGACGTCGTGATTATGGTGTTTCTGTTGATGTTCGTAGGCATAGTGTTAATAATAGATGAGTGGTTCCATACAATCCGTATCTTTTAGCTAAGTTCAATTGTCATTTGAATATTGAAGTTTGCACGACTACTAAGAGTGTCAAATACATTTACAAGTATGTTTATAAAGGGTGTGATTGTGAGACTTTAGAATGTGCTGTTGAGAATGTTGGGCAGAATGAAATCGTGATAGATGAGGAGGATTTTGAATCCCAATGCATTATCAGTCTCATACAATTGATCGGCTTGATTGCCACCTGCCTGGAAGGCAAAATACTTACTTTAGAGAGGGAAATGTGAAACAGGCCGTAGCCAGCAGTAGTAGCCTCAGAGAACCAAATTATTAGCATTCTTTGAATTGAATACAAACGTTGCTTCTGCAAATGATTTTCTGTATATTGAAATTCCAGAACATTTCGTGTGGGATGATAAAGCAAAAAAGTGGACTGTTAGACAACGTGGGGCAGAGAAAGTTATTTCTCGAATGTACCTATGTTGTATCTCCTAAAGATGTCGAGTTATTTACGGTTACTTCTATTACACGTTCATGGTGCCAAATATTTTGAGGATTTACGATTCTATAATGGGGTTGTGTATCCTACTTTTGTGGAAGCACGGCACGCGCGGGGGATTGCATCGAATGACAACGAATGGCGTGAATGTTTAAATGAAGTAAAACCAACTAATTGCCCAATAGAATTGCGGGCGTTATTTTGGTTTATTTGTGGTTTGAATGTTCCAGCGAATGTGCTAATTTTATGGAATGAATTAAAAGATGACATGAGTGAAGATTTTCTTATAGACTACAGTCAGGATATTTCTTATAATCGAATTCTTCTAATAATCGATTATACTCTTCAAGAACTTGGTCTTCCATTCCCTGTTTATTTCCCTGTTGATTCTGTTTTCAGTGATACTACTAACCGCGTGTATTATAGATAGTGTCTTACGAGAAGTTTTGAATCATGATACTGCTCACGCAGGCTGTAGTATTCAATTTTCAGTCATTCCAGCTTTTGCGGTGACTATAAATAAATCCCAAGTTCAAACGTTTCAAAAAGTTGGAATTTTGTTGAGACAGGCTGTGTTTAGTCATGGACAATTGTATGTTGCCACCAGTAGAGCTCGATCATTCAATAGATTGCGATTTTATATTTCTGGGACATCAGATCAGGGCCATTTATCACGTGATAGTAGAGTTTTCACAAAGAACATTGTTTACAGAGAAGTTATTTGCACTTAAAAAAGAAATGATTTTTTTTTTCTAGAATGCGGTCGATTGTGTCGCTCGCGGGCTCCGCAAGTAAATAATAATGCATCGGAACTAGCTCAAATATTACAAAATGATCTCACAAAATTGACGACAGAACAACGTAGAATATTAGAGCGAGTATGTCAAAGCGTAGCACTTGATTTGGGGGAAATCCTGTTTTCAGATGTACCCGGTGATATGGGGAAAACATTTCACACTAAAGTCTTCTTAGCCAAAATACGGAATCAATGCAAAATTCCTCTTGCATTTGTTTCATCAGGTATAGCAGCTACATTGTTACCTGGAGGGAAAATCAACCAAATTCATGGCTATACGAAAGAACAATTCTAACGCCACGCAACGATCAGGCCGCAGTAATGAATGATAGAATATTGACGAGTGTCCCGGGGGAAACATTGAATATCGTTCTATTAATAGAGTAATGGAACAAGAAGACGCTACCAATTATCCTATAGAATTTTTAGAATCTCTTATTGCTCCCGGTCAGCCATCACATAGTATCAAATTAAAAAAAGGAGTACCCATTTTCCTTTTAAGAAATTTAAGTCCTCCTAAATTGTGTAACGGCAACAGATTGAGGCAGACATTTTGGCCGGTTGCGGCAAAGAAGACAGCGGTTTCATACCTCGGATTCCTCTGATTCCTAATAATTCAATTAATTAATTAATTTCATTTCATACGCGTTCAGTTTCCAGAGAGCTTATGTTACGCAATGACAATTAACAAAGCACAAGGACAAACTCTTTCGGTAGCGGGCATAGATTTGAGTGTTAGTTGCTTTCCGCATGGTCAGTTATACGTATTAACAATTCAAAAATTTTATATTCACACATTCCTGAATATTCAAATTCAAACGTTGTGTACAGAGAAGCGTTAATCTAGACAGGAATATTATATTTAAATTCAAAATCGCTTTTTATTGCCCAAGTCTCTTAAATCTTATATTGTTTTACATTCGGGAGAGACAACATTACTTACATATTCAAAAAAAAAAATTCTTTGAATGCAAAAAAGAGTTTACCGGGTCAGCTAGTTATAAAATAAATTTATTCCAAAACAACTAATCGTTACATATAAAATTCATATTTGTTCATTACACTAATGTGTAACGCAAAATTAAAAAGCAAAAAATTATATCAAGGTAAATAATCCCTCATATCTTTCATTTCCGCATGCAAAGAATTAAAGGAACGAATATAAATAAACATCAAACACATTTTCGCCAATCACGAAAAACATCATAACATAGTTTGCCAGTCACCTTTTAGTGATTCACTAACACATCAAACAAATCTTTTGGTTCAGAAAACAATTTATTTATTTATTTATTTATATAATGCTAACCTAAAGTTAACACTAGAAGTTAACAGAAAAATAGCCATGGCTGCCAAGGCCTTCAGCTAATAAAGATATATATGGAAATAACAAAGATGATAATAATAATAATAGTGACTAAATAAGTGCTTAAGTTTATGGTTAAAGTTTACTGTACAGATTTGCTTTTTTAAAGAAGTTAAGAATAAGATTAATGTTAGAGGACGGATCGGAAATGATTGAAATGGGATCTATATTAGCGAATGTGGAGGATCAGAGGTGGTGCAATGAGGAGAAGGATGTGATAATGTGGTGAATGTTATTAGGAGCGTTATTACATAAGGGACGGATGTTATTAAGGTTTTTATCGTTGAGGTGCATGTTTGTTAGGTTTGTGTGACCAAGTCGGATTCTAGTAAACTTTATCTGATCAAGTCTAGATAAAAGATTAAAAGTTGGGAAATTATAAAGTGTGGTGGAAGTGGTATTTGGAGAGTGTATTAGCTTATACCAGCTGGAGGTGTGTTGTAGCATGATAATGTGTTCAAAATTTATGTGTTTATTGAGAGTATTAAAAATGTCGCTTATGTTGTAGTTGGGTGTGTATATAAGTAGCGAGCTTTGCTGTTAAATCTGCCTTTTCATTGCCTATGATGTTGGTGTGGCTGGGAACCCAGATGAGTTTTATTTTGGGGAATTTTGTATTAAGTAGGGATCTTATTGTTGAGGCGTAGTAGTTGTGGTTATTAAAATTGGCTATAGCGGATAAAGCAGAAAGTGAGTCAGAACAAATAGCATGTCTACCTGGCTTACGTATACAAATGGTTATAGCTTCATGGATTGCAATGATTTCAGCTGCAAATACTCTTTAATAGTGGGGTAGGAGACCTGATGTCATTGGGTTTGTTTCGGTAGAGATGCCAAAGCCTATAATTTCGGATGATTTGGAGCCGTCAGTGTATATAAAGTTGTATTTAGAATATTATTTACCACCATGAAGTTTGCTTCATATGATGCAATACATTTCAACTTTTGCCCTTCAAAGTGCTGAAAACGACGTTTTTGTAGTTTGACCATAAATGAGGTTAGGTAAAAAATCGGACATGTTTTAAGTTAGATGAGTGTTATAGTTAGGCTGAATTCATGGTGTAATAAATAGAATTGGCGACATTTTTTTACAGTTAAGTGTCGCTCTCACAAAAATGTAAATGTGACGTCATGAGAGAATTGCTTCTTTGTCCGATTTTGAAGTGCTTCACAACACTATCATATGTTTATTAATTTCATTGTTGTTATGCACTACACGCGTGCTTTTCAGCGTTTAATACACTGACCTTAACGTGACGCCAAAGTAGAGAATGAAAAATTTTCAAGAGCATAACTGGCCAAATTTGCGCTACCTTGTATCATTGTACCATGGGCTGGATTCACACCGAACCGATCATAACCTTTTCGATGGCAGATTTCAGGAATTATCCTGTGAATTTAAGAATATCACAGGAATCGAATTTGCAACTTTCGACTATTTACTTGGACTAATCGGAGAATCAATTGCAAATCAAAATACGAATTATCGTAAAATCGTAACTCCTAGTGAAAGATTATTGATAGCTCTACGGTAAGTAAAAGCAAAGAAAAGAATATTTGGAGGAGAAATAATATATTTACCACTCTTAAAACACCTTCTTTTGCAAAAAATCTTAAAGAAAACTAGGAATGAATCTGCAACAATTATATAAACCAAATTGCTTCATAACAGTAATATGAATAGCTTTCATGATTTTCGAAGGATGCAATTTTTTCTGCTAACAACAATGCGAAATGTAACTTTTTTTTCTTCTTCTAATAATTAAGCAATTTTTAAAATGAAACTTAAGCTGAGGCTGTTCAAAATGAAGAGTGAAATGATTAGAAATTGTCACGTTATGAAAGCAACCGTACAATTTGACAATAGTTGGAACTGTTCGGTCAAATAAAAAGAAATCCAAAATCAGCTAAAAAAACAAAAAAAGGTCGTAAGTGTGGTACATCCATGTTTTGCTACGACAACAACTTAACTCTATTATCCTATAAACTGAAACCAAACAAAATAGTTTATCCTTTGTCATCGTGCAACGAAAAGGGGAATGTCAAACCTATCACAAATAAGCCATCCCTGGTGGAGTTTTACAACAGTAGGAAAGGAGGAGTTGATACTTTAGATCAGATGAGCTCTGCAAGAAAAAAAAACAGGTGGCCATGCTGCCAATTTTTCGGAATGTAAATTTTTTTTTTCTTTTTTGTAATTATTTACCCAAAAAATTTAATAGGAATACAATTTTCTTAATTTCTTTTTACAGAGTTTAGTTATATATGTATATAAAACTTGACTACTGAATTTTTTTTTTTTGTTTTTTTTTTTTTGTTTGTTGTTGTTTCCGATTGGGTATGTACTATTGTTTTCCTACATCTTATATCTTAAATATAAAAGAAAACACTAAGTACATTTTTAACAATAAGAGGGGAAAAGGCAGCGGACAATATCGAACATTTTCGAATTGTCTCTTGAATAATGATACTGGGTGTCTTAGGCCTCATTTTTGAGAGCTACTTGCAGCAGGCCAACAACCGCCAGATGCCTCTCAGCGCCACCCGTAACCTAAGTTAGGTCATATCGACTGGTCTGCTTCGTTCTAAGCGTCTACGTCTAGACAATTCGTGAGATGGAAGGTCTGTTATTTCTAGATTGGTATGTCGCTCTAATGTTTTGTGATACCTCCTGCTAGCATTAATGATTTCTTCCTGAATCATAGTTACGCCGAGGTCTTTGTGAATTTCATAGTTAGATATAAACCAGTCCGCATTAACTATTGATCGAAGTATTTTCGATTGTTGACGCTGAATAATGTTAATGCTAGTTTTTTTGGCTGTACCCCATAATTGCATGCCGTACGTCCATATAGGCTTAATTACACTATTGTATATTACCAATTTCCCATTCGTTGTTAACTTAGATCTACTGTTAAGAAGCGGGTATAGCTGCTTAAATTTTAATATGAGTGATCTCTCTTTTTTTGGATATGATGTTTCCACGTCAGTTTACTATCAATATGCATGCCCAGGTACTTTGCCACATTGCTTAATGGAATGTCAGTACCTTTTATTTTTAATTGTCTTGGCTGATAAGCTGTCCGTGTTGTGTATATCACTTGCGTCGTTTTTAGTTCATTCACTTTTATTTTCCATTTATCAAACCAATTGCAAGCTTTATCAAGAATATTCTGCAGCTTAGTTGTTGCTACAACTAAATTTTTATGGGAGTACATTAGTACTGTATCGTCAGCGAAGGTAGCCACCATTGCTGAGCTATCTCCTGGAGTTGGGATGTCTGATGTGTATAAAGTATACAACATAGGACCAAGCACGCTTCCTTAAGGGACTCCTGCTCTTATCTGTCTTAGCGTAGAAGGTTCATCCTTACATTTAACGTAGAAATAGCGAGAGTCAAGGTAGCTTTTAATGATTTCAAATAGATCAGTTGGAAATACGGTCCTAATTTTACTCAGTAGGCCGTCGTGCCAGACTTTGTCGAAGGCCTTTTCTATGTCCAGAAAAACACCAACACAGAACTTTTTTTCATCAAGGTCCTTTAAAATTTTGTGAGTTACTCTGTGGACTTGCTGAATTGTGGAGTGACTTTGTCTAAACCCGAATTGGTGGTCAGGTATGATTCTGTTCACGTCTAGTATTGGTTGTATTCGGTCAAGTAGGAGACGTTCAAATACTTTAGAAAGTAAGGGCAACAGGCTGATTGGTCTGTACGAGGACGCCTTGGTTGGATCTTTGCCCAGTTTGGGAATGGCTATTATCTCAGCAACCTTCCATAAAGATGGGTAGTGCTTTAGTCTTAATATCGCATTGAACAAATTCCTAATAAATACGATTGCCTTCGCAGGGAGCTCTTTGAGTAACTTTCCAGTTATTTGGTCATAACCTGGCGTTTTTCTCTGACTAGTGCGCTTTTCAATATAGTGCCTACCTTCATTGTTTGAAATCATTTTTGTACAGTATTGTGGAGATGGAGTTCTGTTGTACAAATTGGTGTTACTATTAGATTGATTGGTAGTAGGCCCTTTCATAATAGTCTGCCAGTAGTGAAGCTTTGTCATAGTTGGTTCTAGCCCAAGTCCCATCCGATTTTAAAAGTGGCGGCTGGTGGAAGGTGCGATTTGTGAAGTGCTTAGCAGCCTTTCATAATGAGTAGTTAGTGTCAGATGTCGGCGATAATATATTTGTATAATATAATTTACAAATTGTTCATTTTTAAAATTCCTTAGACTGTTTTTCAAATCTTTGATTCCTTTGTTAAGTTTAGCTTTGTCATTTGGATCTCTCGTCCTTTGCCAGATCTTACGCAGTTTGTTTTTGTTCGCGACTTGATTTTGGATTAAGATCAGGCGTTGCTCTATTAGCTGCTTCGTTTATAATGTCATTCAAGTATACTTTTCAATATCGTCAGGTTCTTTAAGAGGTACATTTATTGTGAGGCTATTGTCAATAAATTCTCTGTATGCCTCCCATTCAGTTCTGAAATTATACATTTTGCAGGCTTTTTTTATTGCGCAACTATATTCAACTTGTATTAGTGAATGATCGGAAGAAAGTTCAAGTCGGGAATCAATTTTGAAATGTGTTATATTCATGTTTTTTAATACACAGAAGTCTATTAAATCCGGTATTTTAGTCCGATCTATTGGCCAATATGTGGGTTCACCTGTACTCAAGTGCATCCCCCCAATCGTTTGAATTGCACTTAGCAAGTTTCCCCCTTTGGTGTTTGTCAGCCTTGAACCCCAGTTTACATGTTTCGCGTTGTAATCACCTGCTACGATGAACCTTGAACCAAGCTCTTTAAAGTAGTCCTTAAATTGAGCTGTTGAGATTGAGTGTCTAGGTTGGCAATAAATCGCTGCTATTGTGAAAGGTCCATATTTGTCTTCTAATAGCAATTTGGTCGACTGAATGTGAGCGTGTTGATAATTTTCTAGTTCAACGTGTCGAGTATTGTTTTTAACAATGATAGCCGTGCCACCATGTCCTGAACCATCCGGGTGATTTGTTTTATATATTTTATATCCGGGAATGCTCAAGTAGTGATTACTTGTGCAATGGGTTTCAGAGATTAGAGCTACGTCAATCATATTGTCATTTAGAAATAGTTGGAGTTCAAGGATATGTTTGTGCAAACCATTCGCATTCCACGCAATAATTCTTAATTTATTGTCCACTAGCGTTACCCGGCGTGCGTTGCTACGTCCCCTGTTCATGCTCAGTTATTAACAAAAATGGGCCAAGTCTGAGTCAGACTCGTTCACGGAGGATTCCGTACCGGATTGAGTTTTGTATGGGAGGTACTCCCCTAGTGGTCCGATTTGACTGATTCCAACAAATGTACCGCGCCCATATCAAAACCTTAAAGTGTCTTAATTTCAGTTCGATAGAACAAAAAACAGAAAAGTTTTTCTAATAAGAACCTGAATATTAATGGGGGTTTGTATGGTCCGATCAAACTGAAATTTCGACAATATAAGTTTCTGATGTATAGCCACCAACCATCCAAATTTCAAGATAGTGGGATTACTGGATCGTATAGCTGCCATACAAACCAGCTATCGATCTAAAAGGTTTAACTATCTGGTATGTTAAAATCAGATCTCTCTGATTACTGGAAGAGGTAGCGCCCATAAAAAAGTTGCTTGAAAGGCATGATTATTGTTGTATTCAGAAAGGGTATGGTTTAATTTCCACACAAATACAATACAATATTAAGGTTACTTTGTCGAAATTCCTTAACTCTGCATTACCCGTCTTTAATTCTACTATATATAAAACATTCAAGTGGTTGTACTTCAAGTTCTTAAATATGAAACCATGATTCCTTGTTCTCTTAATTTCAACTCAGTTTATTATGATTTCAGCATTAACTATTAACATAAAATTGCATTCAATTATGTATCTTTTAAAGTCGGGACGGCGCGTACGCCATTCCCGGCTACCAAAAACTACACGCACGAGTTATTCACATAAGGAATAATCGCAGGGGTCAACTCAACCGAAGTGCAATGGGAAAACCGCCTTCGTGATCACGGTAGTCCCTACGCCAGGTAAGTATGCATTCATCTGCTCTCAATCCACTACTTAAGCCAAATTGGTTAAAAATCGTTTAAGAATTATAAGACTTTAAACGAAAAATTAGCCACCACTATTCGTTAATTTCGTTTATATACTGCATACATTCATATAACATACGGCATATTAAATTTGAAATCTACAAATAGCAAGAATATCCAATAATAAAGTCTCTTATATACTGCTTTCTGCCTAGCAACATAAAGCATTAAGCAGATGTACTATTTATTACAAGCATCTCCAATATTGAAGTCTCTTATATACTGTTTTCTGCCTAGCAACATAAAGCAAAGGAATGAATGAACTTGATGGACGGACGAAAAAAAACCTATCCTATCCTATGTCCGTCTCCTGGTTCTAAGCTACCTTCCCACCAATTTTCAGCCAAATCGGTTCAGCCATTCTTGAGTTATAAGTGGCGTAACTAACACGACTTTCTTTTATATATATAGATTTTGTTTGTCAAGTTTGGTTATCAGGATGGTGATTATATTCATCATGTTAGTCACCTGTTGAATCAATTGCTTCATCATGATTTTAAGTTCAGCTGAATCGTCATTTGGCATAATGTTATTGTTATTTTGATGGGAGGAATTCCTGTCTATGGTCGGATTCTCAGTTGATATGACTTTAGATTTTTGGGTAGGTCGGTTGATTGGCTGGGGTTGCGAAGTCGCAGCTGTAATTTGCGCGTAGCTTATACCATTCTCCACTTTACTGGACGTTATGGGCAGTTGCTGAACTTTTGTGAGATCCGTCAATATTTTGGGTCGAAGGGCAGGAAACCAAAAAAAAAATTATATTTTGCTTCCTTAAGCTATAATATATGTAAATAGTATTTATGAAATAAGGAGAAAGGGGAAGAAAACCTTAAACTAGATTATTTAAAATTTTAAACTAATTAACATTAACTAACAACTAAGGTATTGGCACTTAAATAATATAATCTTTGCTTAAAATGGATTGCGATCATTAAAATTTGAGTTGTATTGAACTATTTTTTCTTGAACTGTTTTAACTTTAGCTTTTTCATGTAATCGGGTAGTGGAAAAGTAGAATGGTAAATTAAGTAACATTTTAAGCAATTTGTTCTGCACAATTTGTAATCTTTTCATGTGCGTGGAAGCACAATGACCCCAAACCTGAGACAAATATAAAACAATTGGGTTGAATATCGATTTTAAAATAATGAGTTTATTGTCCAGAGAAAGTTTGGATTTTCGGTTTATGAGGGGATAAAATATACAAATAGATTTGTTAATTTTATCCAGAGTTTTACCAATGTGTACAATAAATGCAAGTTTTTTGTCTAAGTATAATCCTAGATACCGTAAGCTATTAGTCCAATGGATGTCAGTATTATTAATATTGTATTTAGGTTGAAATTGGGCAAGTGAATATTTTTCCCCCGCTTTGAGAAGTAAATGGCACTAGTCTTGCTAATATTAAAAAAAATATTCCATTTTTGTAGTATACATATATGCAGGACCGTTAAGGACATTTGAAGGGTATTGTGTATAAATGATTTCTTGTTGCCCATACAGTGAAGCGCTGTGTCGTTGGCAAAAGTGGATACAATGCAGTTTTTTTTAAAAAAAAAGGTATATCATACGTGTACACATTAAATAATATCGGATCCAATATTGATCCCTGTGGAACCCCAGCAATAATATCCTTGGTGTACGATTGAATTCCATTTAATTCGACGAAAGAATGTCGGTGGGTAAAAAAATTTTGTACAATTTTTGTAAGGTAAATGGGCGTATTTACAATCATCAATTAGTGTACTAAGCCGTCATGCCATACTGTATCAAAAGCTACGTGTATATCTAAAGTAACCAAACCGATTGACTTCTTATCTTGCATATTCTGCTTAATAAAACATTAAAGCTTAAGAAGAGGATTAATGCAACTCATATTAGGCCTGAAACCAAATTGAGTCGCAGGTAAAATAGAATGTGTTTCTAGATGCACATTCAGTTTCTGCCGTATGAGTTTTTCAAAAATGTTTGAGAAACAACATAATAAGCTGATAGGGCGGTAGTTTTCAGTCAAGTCAGGTGGTTTCCCTGGTTTAGGAATGGCTATGATTTTTGAAGTTTTCCAAAATTTCGGGAAATATCCAATCTAAAGGCAATATTCAAAGATGGAAGCAAGAAAACGAGCAACACTAAGTGATAATTTTTTGATAGAAATATTAGGAATATTGTCCAAACCTGGAGATTTCTTCGTCTTAAGTGAGTGTATTATATTTACAACATCATCAGATGATACAGATGGTGCATCAAACAAGAGATGATTGTGAAGTTCACTCACAGAAGCCTGTATATCAGACAATTTGTGTTTTTCTTGAAAAACATCTGCAAGTATATTTGCTTTTTCTTGCCTAGTAGAGAAAAGTCTATCATTCTATACGAAGCTTGGTTAGTTTTTAGTTAATTTGGCTATTTTCCAAAAACTTTTCGAGTATCTACAATACCTAGATACATCAACTTATTGTGCCAAGTGATGTTATTTTGAAAATATGTTGTTTAATTTGATGATTCAGGTAGTTTAGTTGGGCCTTACAACTAGAATGCCCTGTTCTAAACCAGAGCTTTCTTACTACTTTTCTTTGTGTTAATAAGCTCAGTGATGTTATTATACAATTTCTTAGAAATAATTTTAAAAGGTTTCCAAGGCACTGCAATTTCGAGTGCTGAGGCTACTTCTGTTGTAAGTGAATCAACAATTTTATTTAAAAGCTCAATGGCGCGAAACGCAGTTTGGTAAGACTGCAAGTCACTAAAATGACAATTTAAGGTTCGCTTAAAAAGTCTCCAATTAGCTTTCGAGTACATAAGAAAGGTCTTTCCATCCATATTTGGCTTGCAAGCTACCTTTGCAATTACTGTAAGGTGATCTGATGCAAGGTCATTACAGGAAATCGGTTCAGTTATCAAGTTAGGAGAGTTTTTGATGAATAGGTATAGTGTTGAAGGTTTTGCTTTGTAGCTTGCTGGAATATACGTTGGATCTTTTGGGTACAATATTGTAAATTTGTCAATTTAGGACAAATCATAAAGAAAATTTCCACAAGAGTTTGCCTTACCGCAATTCCACAATATATTTCTGCAGTTGAAGTCACCACCTAGTATGTAGCAACCACTTATATTTGAAAATTTAATTAAATCTGATTTGAAGCAGCTTTTTAGGTGGTTTCTGTCATTCGACAGAGTGCATGATCTATTTAAACATTTTGCTGACGACCCAGGAAAGTAAGCAGAAAACAGTTCAATTGTGTTATGTAAATCTATACTAACTTTTACTCCTATATTCTCAATCAAGTGTGTATTTACATACGGAACTTCCTTATGGTTCAGTAAGTTATTAATAGCTATAGCAACACCACCTCCCCTACTGGAAGTGCGATCATTTCGATAAATAGTATAATTAGGGATTATAAACCGATCCTTTTGAGTTAATCAGGTTTCTCTGATTAAACAGACATGAATTTTATTGAGACTAAGGAAGTTTGCAAGTTCATTTTTTTTTGCAACTGACGTCACGTGCATTCCATTCCATAATAATTAGATGATCTACATTATTTATTACTATAGACATATTTAAGTACTAACTGGGTAATGACATTAAATTGCTCACTCTTATTCGAATATCTTTGCAGTTTGTCCATAAGCTCTGATGTAAAATAGCTTATTACTTTAAACGTAAAAAGATTAGCATTCGCTTTAACAGCTGGCACTTTTGACGTCGTCGTTTATGTGGGCCGATGAGGGCGTTCCTATAGCTTAAAGCAGACAATTGATTTTGCAGAAAGGAATTAATGCTTTCGTTACCAGTAGTTACATTCATAATCGGCGTACCGTGAGTTTTGGTTGTAGTATTACTAGCAGCGTTAGTGATGTTATTGTTGCGCTGGTACCAACCATTGCTTGGAGCTGGGTTGTACTGGCTTAATTAAAGTTTGGAGTTTGGAGATCTCTTTTGGATCAACGCAAAATAAGATGTCCGGCAAGGACAGGCAGCGTCGGTAGAGGGGTGAGCACCTCTGCAGTTTGTACAACAAATCTTACTTGTGTCTGGGTACGATGAGGTTTTATGGCGGCCGGCGCAGAATGCACACAATGTGGCGACATTACAACTGTTTGGCCCGTGTCCAAAAAGTTGGCAGTTGTAACATTGAGTTAGTTTACTAGGAGACCTCGTTTTATATTCCCAACGAACTTTAGTACGGTTGAGGCACGAATGGTCTTTGATTTATTTGCCAAATATACTACATATAAGAGAAGTTTAAAACCAGTTAATGTTGTTTTTTCAATAGTTTTTATATCAGTACATTTTAGACCATGAGAAATTAACATTGTTTTAAGTTCATTATTAGGTAGTTTATCTAGATCAGAGAGGGCGGCTTTATATGGCTTTGTTTCTCTATTCTCATAAGAGAAAAACTCACAGTTTAGTTGATCGCAAATAGTGTCATGGTAGCCAAGGTTATTTACAAATATTTTTATGCCAATTGAAATAGTTTTAATACAATATGAGTTAATTTTGATTAATTTAAGCATATCATGTATATATTTAGAACTTTCTAAGCACAGTAATTGGTGGAATTTTTTCCTTAGGTGAAACTGAAGGTTCCACGTCATCATCTTCTTGATCAGTTTTTGGTGCCTCTCTTATGGTTTCACTGTCCATAATAGTTGTGAGTGGTTGATAACAGTTTGTACAGCAACTATCATCATTACAAACATTAGGCAGTTTGTTCAAAGGTCCCACCTTTTTAGCGGTAGACCAGTGTTTTGTACTGTATTCTGTGCCGTGTTACGTAATTTGCTTCGACGCTTTTTATTGTTGTTTTGCGTTGGTTCCGTCAGTTTGTCTGGTGATTGCATTTTGCGGTTTCTCTTATTTCTAGTGCTTGGTACCTGCTTAAAAGTTTTTGTTGTTGGCGTAAGCGTTGCCGAAGTGAAGACGACGCAATCGATGCCTGATTGGACGAATTGTTCTTGTTGCGATTCAAAGTAGTGGCGTTTGTTGCTGATGCAGTAACTAATTGCAATGACGAGATCAATGCAGTTCCTGAGTACATTGTTGTTGAAGCTGATGCTGTGATAGCTTTTGTTGTGCTTTGAATAGTTGAAGTTATTGATACAGTTGTCTCTGAGTTTGAGACAAACGAGATACATGCGTTTCTCGTTGTGTTTGAAGGTGGATTTTGCCTATTTTGATGAGCGGAGCTCATCTTAGCACTTTAGGTTCACTTTTACTTTAATACACAAGAATGTAAAAGGTTTTTAATTGTAACGACAAATGTATACAAAATATTTTGAGAGGTGAAGACGTCTTCACTGTCCGAATACTCAACTGCTCATCAAAGAGTTAAACATATCTTTTCTAAACTCGTACAGAATTTATTCCCACAATATCGTACAGGTCTATATATCGCGTCCATTTTATGAGAAACCTTTTCAGAGGTCTTGCAAAAAATCTTCTAAATGACAGCCTTTACATGCCAACAATTACCACGAATGTTAGGAGGAATATAGAAAATGAACTTTCAATTCATATCACAGATTCCGATAATATAATACCGACAAAAGCAGCTGGAAAAAGGAAGATTTGCTCAGTTTGTCCTTCTTCAAAACGAAGAATGACAAATGTGGTATGTGCAAAATGCCATAAAAACTGTGTGGTGAGCACAAAATTGAAGTTTGTGCCTCTTGCTCTATATGAAAAAACAAAAATTAAGAACTTATGTTCCTTTTTAAGTTATTTATTTATTTTTTATTTATATGTAGTTGACTTATAATCTAAAATTACAAGCTAACAAGGTATCGAGAACTAGCATCAATGGCTTTCGGCTCCAAACGTTTTTAAGTTAATTACGTTAAATTTAAGAAACAAAAAGACTTTAATGAACAAATCTGTTGTATGATTTTTTATTTGACATATCGTTATGTTTTAAAATCTATGACAATTGAAATATGTCTGTGAAATACCTAGTTTTAAGTTAAGAAGTATTATAAAAACGTGAATTCCTTTTAATTTGAATTAAAAATTAACTAAACAAGAAAATTAAATCCATTATGGCAATTAGTGTCGTTCATGATATTTTTTATATTGACTTTAAATAGGACATAGTCAATATGACGAAGCATGACGTTTGTGTACAAAAAAAAAGGAATCGGTATAAGGTTTTAAAACCAAGAGTATTATTAAAATGGTAACAAAGAAAAAGGAAACAAAAATTTTTTTTTTCAATATTTATTTTGTTTTGATTTTATGTTTTTGCGTTCTTTATTATGTATTGAATCACTTTGCATACAACACAAAGCCTAACAATAATTGCGGAATCTTAAAAAACGAAGTAATGGAGATTTAAAAGTTTCTATAGTGGTGATCTAAAGACACTTTCCAGTGTTGCGTGGTCCTCCCAGGTTTATGGGGCAGTAAAGTCATTCCGACGAAGGCGCGTGCGACAACTCATATAAGATAGTGATCGAGCTAGGGGATTAGGATGTTCCGAGAGCTTAACAAGATATTTCTGTTTTATTTGGTCCAATTCGGTTTTAATTAGTGGGACGTTAAGGTCGCTGTGTATATTCGCGTTCGAAATGTACCAGGGAGCACCTGTTAAGAAACAAAACGAGGAGCGCTTTCACCAGAAGTGAACCTGAAGGATGTGTTAGACGCGATCAAATCGGTACAAAGTAAGTTGGAAGCGAAAATTGAGGCAATAGAAGCTAAAAATCCAAGTGTCAAAGATATCAAGGACATTGTAAGAGACACCAATAAGGAGACAAATAAAGAGGTCCTTGATAAAATATCGAGTATGGCAGAAGATGTAGCTGAACTGAAAAAACAGAATATTAAGATGAAAGTCGAGTTAGAGCAACTAAAAGCGGAAAACGAAACTGACTGAAAACGGATTGCGCAGATGGAACAACATTTTGCAAATGCTCTCTGGGAACTGTACGGAAACGACGCTAAATTGATTTCGACAAGCTTAGAAAAAAACTAATAAAAAAACACCCTGCCAAAATACAAAAATTAGTCTTATCTCCTACAATGTTCATGGCCTGCAAAGTAAGTTTTTATATCCTGATTTTTTACCGTATTTGCGTCAAAATTATGTATTCGCATTAATTGAAACACACACCACTGATGATAGAGTAGTACAGACAACTAAATACTTTAATGGGTTTGAAACATATTGGAAACCAGCAACGAGAAGTAGTCAATACGGAAGAGCTAGCGGTGGAATGGTCATTGGAATTAAAAAGGATATAAGAAATAGGGGAATAAGGCATGTGTACTGTAAATGGAATTGGATATATTAGAGTATACGCTCACGATAACGAAATAACTTTGATTCTAGAATAGATAAGAGGATCTAACTGGCAAGGCGAGTTTTCATTACTCAAAGATTTCTTCAAAGAAACAACAGAAAGAAATTTAATAATTATGGGCAATTTTAATGTACGAATTGGACAACTATAACAACAAATGGATTTAAATAGACTAAGTTTTAATGCAGTTTACGAAAATAGGAATTCAAAAGACATGGTAACAAATTCAAACGGATAGGTACTCACTGAGTTCTGTACAGACTTTGGATTGCTGATACTGAACGGAAAGACGCAAGATGAGTTTACTTTTGTCAATGCGGTCGGAAGCTCTGTAAATGACCTATGTATGCGCAATAGCAGTGGAGTGCCTTCATTTGGTCAAAAATTTCGAAGTCGGTCATCAAATATGGTCAGATCACATGCCAATCAAGCTAACTATGGAATTTGAATATATTAACAGCCAAACAAAAAAACAGAATTTAATACCGAAACTGCGCTGGATAGAGTCGAAGTGTAGCACATACCAGCAAAAATGAAATGAAAACCTACAGACCTTAAAGGAAGAAAATAACACACCGATCTTACCCCAGCTGGTTGAAGTCATCAGGATACAGAGTGGCACAAAAGTAATTTTTAATCAGAAGTGGTATAATTTTAAGTGCCATGAAGTGCGCAAAAAGTCATTTGAAGCTCTAAATCAAATTTAAAAAAGGTCAAATAATGGCAGGCCAAACTTGAATACCTTAAAAGGATGGAACAGAAGATAAACATTAGTAAAGACTCCACAGATTGGTGGAAAGATGCAAACGAAATAAGAGGGCAAACTTTTAAAACTGGAGCAAATTTATCGGCTGAACAGTTTAAACATTACTTTGCAACTATCTTAAATAATAATCAAGAATTGTATGAAATCCATTATGGCCAATGATATCAATCAAATGACTTCCTAGATAGTGCTATACAAGTTCCCAATATTCATCAGGTTTTAAAAAAGTCAAAATATAACAAGACCCTTGGAATAGATAGGAGACCTTATGAATTTGTCAAAAATGCAACCAGCGAGTTCGTAAGGTACCAGTGCTTACAACGTCTGTGACATTGAGGAGACCCAAAATGGTAAATCTTAAGGAATGCGTTTATGAATACCATCGCAAAAGTGTTTATGGGTGTACTAAATGAAGGAATCTAGAAATGGGCTGAACAGTATAACATCGTTATCGAATTCCAAGCAGGTTTTAGAAGGGGATACTCAACGGTGGATAACATATACAACCTGTTAAGTATTGTGCACATAAAATTAGCAGCAAACAAAAAAGTTTACGCCTTTTTTGTGGACTTCAAAGCTGCTTTTGATAAGGTGCTCAGAAATAAAACAAAGTTGTCTACTGTCGCCGTTACTATTTATTTCACAAGAATGGTGGTCTAGATATTAATGGGGCAAACATAAAAGTGTTAATGTACGCGGATGATATAGTACTACTAGCGGATGATGTGAACGTCCTCCAATCAATGATATATAAACTAGAGGATTATTGTTTAAAATTAAGTGTGGAAGTAAACCTAATTAAGTCAGAAATAATGGTGTTCAGAAAGGGAGGTCGACTTTCGGCCCAAGAAATATGGTCTTACAAGCAAGAACGAGTGAAGATAACATCAGAGTACTGTTACCTTGGTGTAATTCTTACACCAAAGATGCTTAACCTCAATATCGTTGGGCAAGCAAAAAACAGCATTAACTCGTAACTTGGCGTAATATCGTAGGCAAAAGCGAAATCACTTTGGCGTCAAAATGAAGCTATACATAGCAGGCACAATGCCGGAAGAGGTAAATAAGTTCCAGCGGTATTTCTTGAAAAGAGTGCTGGAGCTACCGAACTCAATCCCAAACTATGCATTGTCACTGGAAACCGTTTCTGAAGACAATCACTTCTGTACATTAGAGCTGCATATGCAATACATCACGAAGACTTTACTCTCATATAACACAGATAGATTGCCTCATAAGTTGTCCGCAGCTATTCTAAGAAGAAACGTTGTGTGGGCAAATTAATTAAATCAGCTGGGAGCTGAACAAAATATAAGTTTTCAATGGAGTGCTGGGATAGAAGAAGACTGGTGTAATCATTGCAATCAGCTCATTGAGGCATTAAAAGTCAGCAGCTAGCAAAACCACTTTTATAAATACCTGCGACCAGCAGCTGGAGAAAAATATTTTAAAGCCAACCTAACTCAACGTGAAATAACGATGATAATAAAAGTACGCTGCGACATATTACCACTGAATACAAACCATTTGCATGTTATGCAATTAGAATGAGCAGGAAACGCTGACGCACTTCATATCAAGATGACCCGTGTTATATGAATTTATGGTGTCACATTTTAAGAAAACTTCAATTGAGCAAAATGAACTGATAAACATATTAAATGGTGACCATGAAATCAGTTGGAAGACTCTAGCAAGCTAAGCACAATAGCATATTATAGAAATTTTGAATATGAGAAATCAGTTAACGGCTAATAGCCATGCTGTAAAATCACTTCTTGTTTTACATAAATAAGTTAATTTGTCCAATATCTAAAGAAGAAGTAACTACTGATACTATATACTACTACTAATAAAAATGAATGTTGTTATTTTGTTTATGCTGATACATTATATGGTCCTATTTTTTATTATTGCTCAATTTTTAATAAAACTTGATCTCCTAGTTTATTCAATTATCTTCTTGTTTCCTTCTATTGTTCTCTATCATTAATCTGGCTCTTTTGTAAGCCGTATTTTTGTTCTAGCATAATCTTAAAGGGATTTTACTTCCTATAGCATAATCATTCTACAATTTAAAGCGGATTTTTTTTTGCTAAGTTTACTATCTGGATTTTTGCTATACTAGTTCCTATGCTTATGTTGTGATGAGCTCGCATTTGGAGGTGACGAGCAGGGCACTCGCACTCGGCCACTAACTCGCGTAAAAAAATATTATACTTATAACTCATGATCTCTTATCGTTTTACGTTTTGTTTGTTTTCGCATTTTTGCATTTGGTTTATTGAGTGAGGATGTGTGAGGAGTAAGAAATTTGAAAACACATGCAAGAGACACTCAATTAAAGGTGTCCCCAGATAGTCGCATAATTCTATATGACCCGCTCACTAAATTATTGTTGTTTTTCTCTGCGTATACTAAGTCGTAGACTACACATATTGTTTGCGTGTGTAAGTGAGATTCATGTATTTTATTACTACACTACTAGCATAATATAAACGCTTGCTGCTGTTTGTTTTGCGATGACGTTTTTTTCAGAAACTGTTAAATAGATATGTATACATACATATTTCATTATTTGCACAAGGACGTAACACACACGTCAACTAACTAGTCTTTCAAAAAATAATAATATTATATTTTACATAAGTCGAAAAATAACGAGTTCGAAAAATATATTTTTATACGGAAATTTTTTGAGAAAGGAGAGTTATGAATTCTTGTAATGCTTTAGTATCGTAGAAGATATGAGCACGCTTGATAGTATAAAAATTTCATGCGGTCAGAAAAAACAGGTACAAGAAAAACTATGTGGGTCTTCATGTAAATAGGTGATAACAAATTTTTAGAAACCCATTAAGAGTCTGTTCTCACTCTAACCCAACTGAAATAATTTCTTCGACATCGGTCCAGCTAGCCATGATAATATTAATAATGAGTTAACAATATCATTGTTTCGCCGCTGCTGCCGTCGTAACATTATCCAGCAAAAGACCGGAATACGTATTGTGACTCGTGAAATTGAAAATCCAATGCTCAAAATGATCCAGGTTTGTGGCCATCAATAATTACTGATGCGAACCGAACTAAGATTAAATTAAAAGGTCCAAAGCGCGTTAAGCCAGCTGACGACGATTCAATGAAAATCATTACAGTAAAATTTTACCTAATTGTGGAAAACTGGTCAGGCTGGATGATTTATTCACAAACTAAAGATGTCGTTTACTGCTTTCCGTGTCGACTGTTCAGCAAGATTGGATTGCGACCACAAAGGTGTATTTATGAACTAGAGAACGGATTAAAAAGGTACCCATTGACTCTTTAGACAAATTGAATAAGAAAGCAGCGTTGGAAAGATATGTTAGAAAGACTGCTTGCAATTGCTAATTTTTTTAGCATTTCACAATTTATGTTTTATAGGTCATAGAGAGAAAATAATATCAGATTCAGGTGACAGTAGCGGCTACTTTATAGATTTAGTAAAGTTAATAGCCCGATTTGATCCAATCTTACGACTTCACTTAAAACAAGTAGCAGACAAGACTATCATTATCTCGGAAAACATATACAAAACGAGCTCATACAACTATTGACGATTTTCGTGCAGCTCTAATTTAAAATATAAAGAATGATCGTTTCTTGCCTGAATGTTCTCGTGGAACAGCTTTCAATTATTATAAGAGATCTTGATATAAATACACTTAACATCGAAGAATATTTTATTAGCTTTTTAGCCGTTGATAAAACTACATGAGAGAGTTTGACTGAATACATTCTAAAAGAGCTAGAACTTGGGTATACCATGCAAAACTGCAGAGGACAAGGTTCACATGGAGCCAATAAGTAAAACAAGACCAGAAACGTATTCTTGAAATTAATCCACTTGCTTATTTTTTATGTGGAGGTCGCAGCTCGAATCTATTCCAGGAGACGCAGCATCGTCTTGTGTTCAAGCAAAATCTTTTTTGGTTATTACAAAGGCTGTCCACTCTGTTTGCTGGCTCGTGTCAGAGGCGGGCTATTATAAAATCCCATGTAAAATCTTTATCGCTAAAACCACTATCCGAAACTAGGTGGGAATGCAGAGTAGAGTCGGTGAACTTTTGAAACAATGCAGCAACTTACAATTATCACTAACAGTACGAGACGAATCTGTTATTGATGTACATGAATTATATGAAGAACTGAATATGTTTATGTGCGTATATAAAGGAAACAATGACATTGTGTCGGTGCTGAAATATATTAAAGAAAAAAACTTAACGGAAGTGCACCCTGGTATCGAAGTAGTCCTGAGAATTATAGCCACGGCACCTGTTACAGTTGCATCGGCAGAAAGAAGTTTTTCGAGATTAAAAATTATTAAAACATATCTGCGGATTACTATGGCACAAGAGCGGCTATCAGCACTTGCTATTATTTCAATTGAAAATGACGTAGCTCATTCGTTAAATTATTATGATTTAATTAATGATTTTATTCTTAGAAAACGCCACAAACATAGTTTCTGAACGATTTGCCGTGGATCAATTGAAGAGGGCTATTTCAAGTGCACCTATATTGCCTATCTATGATAGGGATGCTGAAACCGAAGTGCATACAGATGCGTCGAAAGAAGGATTTGGAGCTGTGCTAATGCAGAAGTTTGAAAATCAGTGGCATCTGATATTTTTCTGGAGTAAGAGGACGTCGGCGCAAAAGTCAATCCAGCACAGTTATATTCTTGATGTGAAAGCTGCATATCTCGCGTTGGAGAATTTTTGATATTATTTGTTGGGCATCGAATTTAAGTTAGTAACTTATTGTGCAGCGTTCAAGCAAACAACAACGAAAGCTGATATGCCACGAGCTGTTACACAATGGATTTTGTGTTTACAAGACTACAATTATAAAATTGAGCATCTTGCTGGTAACGGACTAAATCTTGTTGACGCTTTAAGTCGATACCCGTGAGATGTTATGATGATTGGGAAAGGTGAAATTTCGGCAAGGTTCAAGCAGCCGCAACAACATGATCATATAAAAGCTTTTGTCGAAATACTACAGAGTAGGCCGTATGAAAATTATGTAGTCAACGGTGAGTTGTTGTACAGATTCGTTTATGGAAATGATTTATTGGTGGTGCCGAAATGGACGGAAACTGAAATCATTAAGGATTCACATGGTGTTGGGCACTTTGCTACACAGAAGACTTTGCATGTCGTGAAGCACACGTATTTTATACCACACATAGAAGCCAAGGTGAACAAAGTTATCAGTAACTGCGTGAGGTGCATCATCTTTATCGGGAAGCTGGGAAAGAAAGAAGGTTTTTTACACTGCGTAGAAAAAGGTGAACATCCTTTGGATACGTTGCACGTTGATCAGCTGGGTTCGATTGACAGTCCTTCAAAGCGGTATAAGTACATATTGGCAGCTGTCGACGCGTTCACAAAATTTGTATGGTTGTTTCCGACAAAATATACTGTTTTATCGAAAACTCTGGCTTACGGGTGGTACAAAGCCTTTAAAGACTGTCGGGAGATCGTCGAAAACTTGCTTCGTTCCAGACGGCCACCGACCTCTAGCACTAACAATAACGTCAAAAAAGTTAAAAAAATCGTGCTCGAAAATTGTCATTTTAGTGTAAAAGATATAGCACGTGAACTCAATATCAATCGTGAAACAGCTCGTTTAATTTTGGTCAACCATTTGAACATGCAGCGCGTTGCCGCTCTGCTAGTTC
Organism: Amiota minor; assembly: GCA_037043295.1. NCBI lineage: Eukaryota > Metazoa > Arthropoda > Insecta > Diptera > Drosophilidae > Amiota > Amiota minor. Next base: position 34,223 of record JBAMAW010001672.1, read on the forward strand.
CGATTGAGCTGAATTTTCTCCAAAAAGAGTATCGGCCAAAAAGAGGTCGCTGAAGACATGCTGGATCGTTCGAAAATCAAGGTGATGCTGATTGTTTCCTTCGATATCCGTGGAGTGGTTCACCATGAGTTCGTTCCGCAAAGCCAGACGATCAATAAGAACTTCTATTTAACCGTTTTGAGGCGTTTGTTTGACAAAATCTGTAGTAAACGGCCGGAATTGTGGGCCGATAATTCGTGGATTTTGCATGATGATAACGCGCCATCGGGCTACAATTATCAACGATTATAAGGCCAAAAAAGCGATAAATACCATCGAACAGCCGCCCTATTCACATGTCTTATTCCCAAACTCAAATTGCCACTTCGGGGAACTCGGCATGACTCCATAGACTCCATCAAACAAAATTCGCCAAGAACTACTGATTAAATCAGCTGCTGTAAACAAGCTGGTTGACAGATCGCGCTCATTTTGGGCATAGCATTTAAAGGCAGCATTACCAACATACAAAAAGAAAAGATCTAAAAAATACTTAATGCGGGCAATTTAAATGACCAATTCCGGGTACTTTATTTTCAGAAAAAAAAATCTTAAATCTTGTTATTAATAAAGTGCCGCCGGATTGACCATTTCTCCCACTGTGTGTTGGTTGCCCCTGTTGTTTGTCGTTTAGCGGTTACACTATAGCACAAAAGGAATTTAAAACAAGAACTATAATTTATCTATTTCTACACATATAATAAAAACGTAGACGTTCAAAGGTTTCAGCGCGGTTAACGTAAACCACTGATTGAATTCAAAATCCAATTACAGAAGAATAAAAATATTTATTTTCGTTCGCTGTTTATGCATTGCAGCATTCTGTAAGCTTTGTGGTTGTTGTATTTTTATCTCTTTTATTATATTTTTATTATAATTTAGTACGCACTGAAAGCGGAGAACGTGAGAGATAGAGAAAAAGTACGAAGGCACAGCTAGTAGATAATAGACTTGAGCGAGACTGCATTCAAAACGCGGTTTAAATCATTCACTTAAAAAGCGTACATGTTTTGCTGGACCTATTTAAAGTGAATGTGAATGCATGTTAAATTTCGTTTCTGTAATGAGAATGTTGTCCTATTCACATGTTTCTATTTACATGTATTGTGAACGAAACTGAATGTTGGAACTGGTGAATTATGTTTATAGCATTTTATTGCATTTTACCTTGAATGGTCACGTCGCTTAACGAAATGTGCTTCTTTTCCTTATCTTTGTTTGCTTTTATGCATCCGCATACTTGAACACTTGTATAAAACAGTACAATTGTACTTCCAATCGCCCTTTGTTTCATTTCGAATATTTCTAATGTGAACGCACAACACAATATATCCGTGTCACACTGCATATAGCAAACATATTGTACATTCACTTCTTTCGCAAAACATGAACAACGTACATTAAATTTGTGTATGAATTTTGAAGAATGCCGAAGTCGTCAAGTCGAAGTTGTGCAGCAGAAGTCATTAATTGTATCATTATTGTTACCATTTATACTTTTATTATATAGAGGTTTTTTTTGGGCGTAGCTCTTATATGTGTGTTACGGCATGAGTAAAATTTCAAAAAGTGATGCTAAACATAGAATCGTCAGATTTTTTTTCTACTGGTTAGAGTGTAGGACTGGCAAACCAATTTTTATATTGAAATTGATTACTTTTTTATTATATTGGAGCTATTTAAGCAATCATGATTAAAATATCTGCATGGCGTAGTGGTTAGAGAGTAGAACTGGCAAACCGAGGTCATGGGGCTCGAGTCGTACATTGGAAATATGTTTTTTAATTGTTTTTTTTTTTTTTTTATGTGTAACAGTTTTGGTTTTTGGAATGGTGAAATTTGAAATCGTTATATGCAATTTTGGTTAACGCTATTTTTGTCGATCAGAAAATAAGCAACGCGTGGCTTGGGTATATTTATATTTTTATAAACGCTTTGTAATAATACAACAAATAATTGGGAATACAACAAAACTCATTTTAGGGTAATATAACTTATTAAAGTTTAATCTATATAATAGGTTGGTGGAAAAGTAACTTCCGAAAATTTAAATTGCTAGATTTAAAAAGCGATATCTCTGTAAGTATTAATCCGATCTGGGAATGCCATACAACAATGAAAAGGTAAAACCATGCTACTAAAACAATGAACACGTGAATATTAAATCTGCTGTTTTTGCGTAAAGGAAATGAGTGCCGAAACAGAGAAAAGTCGTTACAATATATTGCATTTCTATGAAAAGGGTTACTCCGCAGCGAAAACTCATAAAAGAATTTGTGCACATCATGGAGAAGGTACTTTATCAGAACGTTCAGTTCGAAAATGGTTTGCGCAATTTCGTTCGGGAAATTTCGATATGAAAGACGCGCCTCTGTCTGGTCGGCCTTGCACCGAAAAAGTTGACCAAAATATTGAAAAGGTGGGGAATGACCGGCACATAAGTACGCGTGACATCGCTAAGGATCTTGGTATCCACCATACGACAGTTCTAGACCATTTAAAAAAGGCGGACTATGCAAAAAAGCACAATTTGACAGAAAAAATTTTATTGACCGTATTTCAATTTGCGAAATGTTACTGAAACGGAATGATTTGCAACCTTTTCTATCCAAATTGGTAACTGGCGATAAAAAATGGGTAACATACGACAATAATGTGAGAAAAAGGTTATGGTTTAAACAAGGTGAGCCCGCCCAAACCATTGCAAAGCCGGCGCTAACTACGAGGAAGTTGTTGCTGTGCATTTGGTGGGATTGCAAAGGTCCTGTGCATTATGAGTTGCTCCCACCTGGGCAAACGATAAATTCGGACTCTATTGTCAGCAACTTACAAGACTAAATGCAGCGTTGAAGGAAAAACGGCCACAAATGGTAAACAGGAAAGGCATAGTCTTCCACCACGACAACGCTAGGCCACACACATCTTGGATGATTCAGCAAAAATTGAGGGAACTCGCCTGGGAAGTGTTAATGCACCCACCATATAGTCCGGACCTAGCACCATCTGATTACCATTTATTCCTCTCCATGCAGAATTATCTTGAGGGTGTAACAATGAATTCCCCAAGCGACTGCAAAACAGTATTGCGCCAGTTTTTTGATCAGAAATACCAGATTTTCTACAAAGACGGGATTATGGTTTTACCCGAAAGATGGCAAAAGGTTATCAATAACAATGGAAAATATTTGATGAAATAAAGTTGCTTTGTTATATGAAAAAAATTGTTGAAACATAATTCTCATTTTCGGA
>JBAMAW010001674.1:0-75934 GCA_037043295.1 Amiota minor
AAGATTCAATAAGTACTATCAATACAAAAAAACAAAATTAAAAAAAAAATATATATATATATGTGCAACGCTAGTAATTTATATTTACACAAAGCAAATTGAAAGCAATCATTTACAATATAAAAATAAAAAAAATTAAATAAAAAAAATATTCCCAGTGCAGGACTCGAATCCACGCCCTCGGTTTGCCAGTCCTACTCTCTAACTACTACGCCACGCAGACATTTTAATCATGTTTGCTTAAATAGCTCCAATATAATAAAGGAAATCAATTATTTTCAGTATTAAAATAAAAAAAAATATTCCCAGTGCATTTTTTGAAACTTAATTATGCACAACTAAGCATACCTTACGATCCGTCAAACAACCAAATTTTAACACAAATAAAATATTACAATATCAAAAAGTTTAATAAAAAAAGCGAAAATAGCAAATTGAAACACAGCTAAGTAAAACACGTCTGACTCGTTTGAGATCTAATCCAATAGTTTGGGAGCTTTACGATCCAGGAACCGTAGGGTCTTAAAATCGACACAGTTGCTAAATGTGGGCAGACTCTTATACTGTTGAAATTATAATTCGATACCACAAAAAACAAAAAAATTTTTCTAATAAAAACCTAAATTAGGGTGAGTTTTCGATCCCATATTTGTTACTACTGTAGAACGATTCACAAAAGTATTGAATATAAGATGTATAAAAAATAAAGATATGCTATATTATAGCAATTATGAAAAACACCGTTCGTATTTATTACTCCCGTTTATTACCACCGCGACTGCTCTCTGTATTCTTCTTCACGAAAATCTCTCACCGCTCAGTACGCTGTTATTAAGGCGACTGTTTTTTTTTTTACCAACGACTGTACTCACCATCTCTGCCGCGCGACTGACTCTTCTCTGCAGTTGACGCACTGCTCATCGATATATTTGTCCTCAACTGGCTTGCAAACTCTTCACTCTCGCGGGGTTACCACCTATCCTATAATCTGACTATCTTACAATCGATCCTCCTATCCCTCGTTCGACCCGAACGAATTCCTTTGCTTCATAAACTCTCCCGCTGTTCTAGTTGCATTGGGTCTTTCCTGGATTTCTACTTTGTTATCTTCGTATCAACCATGCGTTTGGTAACTTTGTATGGACCAAAAAATTTTGGTCTTAATGTCATTCCCGTATTGTATTAGGTACGCTTATGCACTTCCATAACTTTCAAAAAATGTCTAATGTCACCGTCTTTTATGCTCATGTCCAGTCCGGTGAGTATCTTGATGGGTGATGGCTGAATATAGTGTTTATTCTATCATAGCTATATTATTACTATTCTGTGGATGCGGTCTACTTGACCGTTTCCTCTGGGCATTCCCGTAGTTAATAAAAAATAACTTTTTAAATTATTCGACATTTTCTGAATACCACTGCTTCTTGCCTCTTGAGTCGCGCAATGACTTCTTCTGTTCCAGTAGACTTCATTGGTACAGCCAATTTTGAAAATCTATCGACCACGACTAAGATGTGATTGTATTTCTTCTGGGTCTCCGTTACTGGTCCTACACGATCTAAATGATACGTTCCAAGTGGCTATTGTGCTATGTCGATTGGCTTAAGAAGCACTGCCTTTTTTTCCTCGTTTGGCATCTCTAATTATACATTTGATGTAGCTCTAAACCACTTTATCCCTGTTTTTTTGTTTTTTTATGTTGTATATAAAATAAGATTTTTCAGGATCTCTTTGGTTTTCTTCACACCAAAATGCCCTTCACCATGTAAGCTGGTTAAATTTCATCCTTTATTGTTTCAAGAGTTACCAGCAGTTCTCTGATTGCATCCTTGTACAGAATTCCATTTTTCGTAAAATAGTCTTCGTGTAAATTCGTTTTAGCTAATACTTCCGATTTCGTCCATTTTTCTTTATTTTGCTCTTCCCTTAAATGGTACTTTGTTGAGTTTTCGATAACGAAACAACTATTTAATGCATCCACTTGTTTCATTTGGGATCAAGATCTATGCTCTATTCTATAGTCGAATTCTTGTAGAAATATGCCCCATGTTGCTACTCTTGGTGGCTTGATCGTCAATGCAAATAACTTAGAATCAGTCATTATTTTAAATTTTACACCTAACAAATATACCTCCAGACCAGTTTTTAACCGTTTTCCACCGCCAGTACATTTAACTTGTAAGAACAGTATTTTTCTTTACAAGGTTTAGTTTTGCTACTCATAAACTCAACTGGGTGAAAAGTTGGTCTTCCGTGTATTTCTGCATTAAAACGCCTCCATACATGCTTTCATGTGTGTGTACTTCTGTTATTGTATTTAGATTGTACAACTCTAGAACCGGTATTTTCACTATCAATTGTTTTAAGTGCTCAAACGCTATTAGACACTGCTCGCCTACTTTTTAGTATTAGAAAATTGATAACTGCTTGAATTTTGTCCCGTATTGGTAAAATATTCAAGTCTACTATTTCATAACACAGAAATTTAATCTTATTTCAAAAATAGGTTTTTCTCCCTTTTAATGTGCATACCTGCATTGGCTGCTACGTTCAGAAACTCTTTTATATTTACTAGTCCCAGCTTCTCGTCTTTTATGGGGATACTAGTTATCCCGGCGTGCGTTGCTACGCCCTCGCACAAAAAAGATAAGAGAGCATATACGTATGGAAACATTTCTTCCTTTGATGAAAATCAAGGAGATATGTGGGGATGGGAGCTATAACAGAGAAAGGAATAGAGCGCTGTAGACGATGACCGCCGATAAAAATGAAAAATGGGCCAAGTGCGAGTCAGACTCGTACACGGAGGGTTCAGTACCAGATTGTGGTTTTATGGGAGGCACCCCCTCTATTAGTCTGATTTGACTGCTTCCAACAAATGTACCGCGCCTATATCAGAAACTTATAGTTAGACACTAATTTCAGTTCAATAGTTCAAAAAACAAAAAAGTTTACCGAATAGGAGCCTGATTTTTAATGGTGGGTTTGTATGGGAGATACTCCTCCTAGTTGGCCGATTTGATTGATAGATGTGTAGCGCCTATGTCAAGAACTTATAGTGTCTAAATATCAGTTCGATAGAACAAAAAAAGTTTTTCGAATAAGAAACTGAGTTTTAATGGTGGGTTTGTATGGGAAGTACCCTCCCTAGTGGACTGATCAAACTGAAATTTCACAATATAAGTCTCTGATGCATAGCTACCAACCATCGAAATTTCAAGATCGTGGGATTACTGGGTCGTTTAGCTGCCATACAAACCAAAATATTTCTTGTAAGGGGACCCCTTTCAGTTTTTAAAAATATTTTAGTTTTAGTATTTGTTGCTAATTCCCGGATAGAACTACTACATATTCTGTAAAAATTTCAACTCTGTAGCTATTACGGTTTGCAAATCCATTCCTTCACGTTTTATGTCACGCCCCACTGAAACGGGATATCCTATGTCCGTCTCCTAGTTCTAAGCTACCTCCCCACCAATTTTCAGCCAAATCGGTTCAACCGTTCTTGAGTTATAAATAGTGTAACTAACACGACTATCTTTTATATACATATATTGTGAATCTAAACCATTCTCAGATCCCCTTGAACACACACAAAAAATTTCAATAAAATCGGTCCAGTCGTTTAAGAGAAGTTCAGTGACATACACACTCACAGAAGAATTATATATACATATTGTGAATCTAAAGCATTCTCAGATCCCCTTGAACACACACAAAAAATTTCATCAAAATCGGTCCAGTCATTTAAGAGAAGTTCAGTGACATACACACTCACAGAAGAATTATATATATAAAGATTTATATCGCACATGTAAACAACGATCTTTTACGCATGTCTGAGCTGTCTTAGTACAACATTAATGTAACGACAAATATATGGCAAATGGAACATGTGTTAATTTATATTGTTCATTCTGAGTAACGAAAGATGTAAATTTCCTGGAATCTTATTCGACTGGTACGTCGAAAAAAAACCGTTTGCCAAGTGTGACGTCATGAATACTTTCGATCCTTGTAAATTTACTAATACATCGTCAATTTTTGCAATGCGAAAATTGTCCTTTTCGTTTTTTTGATTAATTCTTCTGTAATCACAGCACAATTTTTACGAAACGTTTTTTTTTTGCTACCAATACAACTGGTGATCTTTTTGTCGTGCCATTTTTGTTATTCGATGAACAACTTATTCGCAAAAGGGGGGTTTTTGGTGAATGTTTGAAACAATGATTTTCATAAAGATTAAGGTGCCTCGATTCTTATTTCTTATTTCTTATTTCTGGTACATATTCATTTATCGAATTCTTAGCTGTTGTCCTCTCCATTTTGTCAAACTGTGTAGTGTAACTTGTTTGACTACAAATTCGCGTACTCGCATATAATTAAAATTTCTTCCTTTTTTGCCTTGAAAGTAATGCCACGTGAACTCAAAGTCATCTCTACTAAATTCAACAAGTCGTTTTCTATTGACGTACAATTATAAGCCGAGTTATTGCTTTATAAGTGACACTGTGTTTATAGAAATCGAAAAATAAACTTCGAACAAAGAGCGAATATTAAGTCTTGCTTCAAACTTGGAAAAACTTTTACTAAACGTTTGAATTAATGAAACAAGTGTATGGTGGTAATTACTAATCCCGTGCCAGAGTCCATGAGTGGTTTAAACGATTCAAAGAAAGTCGTGAGGAAATCATCCCGGTCAGAAGAGTTTCTTGATTACACACATTGACAATGAAATTATGCGTGAATTTATAAAAATAAGCCAAAATCTTCGTTGCGATATATTTGAATGGAATTTAAAATATCAAAAAAATCATTTCATCGCATTTTGACCGAAAAATTCGGACTCAGAAAAGGTTGTGGTCGCTTTGTTCCACACAAATTGACTGATGACCAAAAATTGCTCCGAATTCAACATTGCAAGAACTTGATTAAAAAGTCGAAAAAGGACTCAAACATCAAGTACAGTATTGTTACTGGTGATGAGACGTGGTGTTCTCAATATGACCCCGAAACAAATCGTCAAAGTGCCGAATGGAAGCACCCAAATGATCCAGATCCGAAAAAAGCCAACGTGAGAAGTCAAAAGTCAAGACAAATTTGAATTATTTCAACGATTCCAAGGAAATACTCCACAAGAAGTTCGTGCCAGAAGGTCGAAAGATTATTATCTTGGTGTTATAAAGAGTTTGTGCTCGCGCATTTTGCAGGATAATGCGCCGGCTCATAGATCGACACTTATCACTGATTTTTTTACCAAAAATCACATTTTAACCGTCAAACTCTGACAGTATTCTCCTGATTTGACACCTTGCGACATCTACCCCTTAGGAAAACTACATTTGGCACTGAAAGGAAAGCGCTATGCCCATATTAAGACTATACAAAAGGCATCCACCGCGATTCTCAAGGGCATTCCTGTTAAAAATTCATTCGACATGCCGTGCACTTCTTCCTTTTCATGGTCAGTTTGGCCGACCTTCTGACATGGCTATTTGGATTCTTGTGACTAAATTTCGCACCCGATTTTCATTATTGGACATTAAACCACCAACACGCATATGTAGAGTGCGGACAGAGGAAAAAATCGTAGCTGTTACTGATGACCCTGAATTACCGATTTGGCACCGTTCGCAGCAATTGGGCCTCTCCCTCTCCACTACGTGGAAAATTTTGCGAAAGGATTTGGGTGTGAAACATTTTAAAATACAGCTGGTGCAAGAATTGAAGCCGCGCGACCTACCACAACGGCTAACTTTTGCTGAATGGGCGCTGGAAAAGTTGAATGAATATCCAATTTTTTATTGAAAAATTGTGTTCAGCGACGAAGCTCTTTTTTGGTTGAATCGATACGTGAATAAGCAAAATTGCCGCATTTGGACTGAAGAGCACCCAGAAGCATTATAAGAACTACCAATGCATCCCGAAAAAGTCACTTTTTGGTGTGCATTATGGGCCGGCGGCATCATTGGGCCGCACTTTTTCAAAGACGGCGAAGGCCGGAATGTTATTGTGAATGGCGAGCGCTACCCCGTACGATTCTTACAAACTTTTTTGCCCAAAATGGAAGAGCTCGATGATAGCCAATATCATGTGGTTTCAACAAGATTGTGCCACATGCTATACAGCACGCGAAACAATGGACCAACTGAGAGACGAGTTCGGTGAGCAGCTTATTTCACGTTTGGCGCCGGTCAATTGACCGCCTAGATCATGTGATTTCATGTCTATAGCGAAAAGCCATGTAATTTAAATTTATGTAATGTAATTTAAGTTAATTTTTGTATTTAGTGTTCTTTTATTTATAGTTAGCAAAAGACCACTTAGCTTCTTCATACATGCTTTTATGCCTAGGATCACTGGGATCTTAGCTTTTTAGTATGAGTCTTCGATAGCAAATGACTATTAAGGTTTTTCGTAACATGTCAGACTGATCTCACCTTCGAACAATAAAGTACCCGGAATTTGTCATTTAAATTGCTCACGTTAATTGGTTTAATAACAGAGTTATACAGCATAACCTTGTCCAGATTTAAAATGGATAGATAAGCCAGTGAAGACTTTGAGCCCTTAGTTTCAAATATATCTTTTTAGCTTCTATATGCTTCCGCCAGGTGAGCCAGATGTCCAGATGAACGCCAAGATAAGATACCACTTGAGTTTGAGGAATTGTAACACCATTTAATGATACTGGAGAACAAGTCCGTCGGTTCAATGTAAATGTAATGTGCTTACAATTCCCCTCATTGACTTTAATTCTCCAGTTAGATAACCACTCCTGAAGGCTTTTAAGATGAGCATCCAAGCCTGCAGAAGCTTTAACTGAGCAACGGGAGCGACTGATTACGGCAGTGTCATCAGCAAAAGTCGAAGTAACAATTTGACTACTTGTTGGAATGTCGGCAGTGAATAACATGTATAGAGTTGGTCCCAAGACACTACGTTGGGGAACTCCTGCTTTTATCTTAAATTCATTTGTAATGAAATTTTTCTGCCTTACTTCCAACACTCGATTTGATATGTAGGATTGCAGGACTCTATGCAAATTTTCATTTTGTAAATCAAACCCTCATGCCATACTCGAAAAAACGCTTGTGCTAGGAATACTGCTGAGCAATGTTCTCGCAGTTCAAAGGCAGTTCTTATTTCCGAAGTAACTCTATTGACTTGCTCATTCTAAAATAGCTTAGAAAGACATGGAAGCAGACTTAAATGTCTATATGAAGAAGGACATGTCCTATCCTTCCCGAGCTTTGGAACCATTATAATAACCGATTTCTTCCATTGCTTTGGAAAGTATCCATTTCGAAGGATAGCATTGAAAAGACACGAGAGAAAAACTATTGCTGCGTTTGGAAGTTCAGTTATTATTTTTGGCACGATTCTATCATAACCAGCAGATTTTTTGGGTTTCAGTTGAGTCCTTATAATAGATACAATTTCACTAGAGCTTGTTTTTAATGGAGACATATTTACTGAATTTGTGATTGTCTGGTGAGGAAGCACAAATTTGTTAGTTGGTAGATGAGGTTGAAACACGTACTCCAGATGGTTGGCAAATACATTAGTCTTCTCTTCATCAGACCGAGCCCAACTTCCGTTTCTGTCTCTAATAGGTGAACCCAACTGCACAGGAATTTTTAGCGTTTTTCGCGATTTTCAAAGTGAAGATCTAGTGTGTGTGTGTGTGATAGGTTATAGATATAGCGCCTTTGTGCCTCGAGCTGGTCGCTTAAAAGAGCTTTGGCTAGTTTTTTTGTTGCATCTTTTAGCCTTCTTTTAGCAGTAGGAGATCTGTGCTGTTGCCATTCTCTTCTCAATCGTCATTAAGAAACAACCAGATCTTCAATTTCCCCATTTGAGAACGAATTTCTCCTGAACTTGTGAGCAACAATCGCAAGCGTTGATACCTCAGCTGTAGCTACCAATACGGCACTTAACTCATTAACAGATTTGTCAATATCACTTTCAGTAAAAACGAGTAAAACGATATCAATGGGGGAGTGATGGGAAGAAAGTTCATAATGAGTAACTGCTGATATGAGGTTTCCAGGTATATTTTTTTGTGATACCAAAGTCGATGATATCGGGAGTTTTTCTTAGATCCGCCGGCCAGTATGTAGGCCTGCCCGAAAAAACGAAGTCTAACTTGTTTTTACAATTTACAAGAGTGCTGTAAAGTTGCCGACCTTTTGGGTTTACTAAACGAGAACCCCAATAAATGTGTTTAGCATTGTATTCACCGGCCGCCAAAAATCGTGCTCCAAAGCTATCAAAGAAATTTTTAAACACATCTGCAGATATTGAAAATCGTGGAGGACAATATACAGCAGATAACGTCAGATTACCATGACGCATTTGCAACCGGACAAAAGTTGCTTGTAGACAACTAGATGAGTGTAGCTCTAGGCTCTGGTGTTTCATACGCTTTTTTATAATAATGCATGTACCACCATGAGCCTTTCCATCCGGATGATTTGTTGTCAAATGAGTCTCACAGACTAACACCACATCTACATCGTTGTCCTCTAGATACTTCATCAGCTCTAGTTTGTGCTGTGAAACGCCATTTGCGTTCCAGTGATTTATTTTTAAATGAGCCATTATGGGGAATTGAACTTATCCAAAATTTTCATTTGGATTTTCATCATCTCGTGAAAAGAGTTTTGCATCATTAAGATTGATTGATTCAGGGTCTGTAATAAATTTACCAACATAGTTGCTTCTGGGTTTCAATGAAAAGGTGGTTCAGGGGAAGGGCACTCCATGGGAGTGAGTGACTAGTGCTTACTGTACTAGACAACAGAACAGGAGAGAAAGATCGTGCTTTATCTACGGGCGGCTGAGCGGTTAATAAGGAACTTTTGTTTTTGTTCCTGGTATCATTAGCGACAAACGAGAAGTTAGCATTATTGGTGCTGTTAGGCTTTGATAAGAAGAAAATAAAATAAAATTTATTACCTGCAAGGTAAACGTCCCATCAGTAAGACTGCTCGAAGAAGAATGAGGACTAATATTTGAAACTGAATTTTCCAATAATGGAATTGGTATTTTGAACACATTCTGTAAGGTCTTCCCACCGATGAAAAGAGTAGAACCGATACCGCTGAAAGCTGTGGGTATACAACGAAGATTTAATAAATTTAATTTACGAATGAGAGCTGTTTGGACATAAGTTTTCCACAACCTACGTGAGCCGTTAAACAAAATACATTGCTACCAGTATCATGATTCAAAACTTCTCTTTAAACACTATCTATATAATATAACGTTGTTCATCATTAGCGCCATTAAACATATCTTCAAAAATATTTTCTTCTTCAACGCGGTTAGTACTATCACTGAAAATAGAATCAACAGGGAAATAAATGGAGATTGGAAGACCAAGTGCTTGACATGAAGTATTATGAGTCTGAAGAAGATCATCGATTATTAGAAGAGTTCGATTATAAGAAATATCCTGACTAAGAAAATGTTCACTCATATCATCTTTGAATTCATTCCATAAAACTAACACATTCGCTGGAACATTCAAACCACAAATAAACCCAAATAACTCTCGCAATTGTCTTAGAGAATTAGTTTGTTTTACTTCATTTAAACATTCACGCCATACGTTGTGTCATTCGATGCAATCCCCCGCGCATGGCATGCTTCCACAAAAGTAGGATACACAACTCCATTATAGAAACGTAAATCCTGAAAAGACTTGTTACCAGGAATATGTAACAGAAAAAATTTTCGCAAACAAGTCACAAACACTCGGTAAATATTAAGAAAGTCAACTATGCTGATTTATAGCACACAAAAACGCTGACTGAGCCGCGTCAAAGCTTATAAAATTGTATAGATAAATTGTTAGAAATATAATTAAAAATAAACGCAAGGAAATTATGCACAAAATTTAAAGATGCAAAAACACGCGGGTATTGATAATAATGCCGATTTATAAATAGTGCACAAAATCACTGACTGAACGGCGCGAAAGCTAAACAGGTAGCTCTTCTTCTTATTACCAATTTTGGCATGTCCAAGAACAAATTGTACGAATGAAAAACACTCACACAGTTAGACACAGCCGTTGATGTTATGAGCGCAGTAAAATGGGAGCAGCAGTTCTTGCAAAGGTCTTTGTTGCCTCTATCGCTGTCATGGAAAATGTTGTTGTACTCATTTGTTTGTTCAGAGTATGCAAATTCTTCTTTTTATCACTTTCTTGTAACGTTAAAAAGTGATATACATTATCTAAATACATAACAGAAAGTCTTGTTAGTTATACCATTTGAAACTCAAGAACGGCTAAACCGATTTGGCTGAAAATTGGTGGGGTGGTAGTTAGAACAAGGAAACGGACATAGGATACTTTTTTCCGTCCGTCCGTCCTCGGGCCATATCTCATAAAGCGCGCAGGCTAGAGAGTTGAAATTTTCACAGAAAGTGTAGTTCTATCAGGGCATTAACAAGAAGAACCAAAACTAAAATATTTTCAGAAACTTAAAGGGGCCCCCAAACAAGAAACATTTTGGTTTGTATGACAGCTATACGATTCAATAATCCCACATAATTGAAATTTGGAAGGTTGGTAGGGCTATACAACAGAAACTTATAGTGTCGAAATTTCAGTTTGATTGGACTACTATACAAAACCCCATTAAAATTCAGGTTCTTACAAGAAAAACTTTTCGCTTTTTTGTTCTATCGAACTGAAATTTAGACAATATAAGGTTTTGATATAGGCGCGGTACATTTCTTGGAATCAGCCAAGTCGGACAACTAGGAGGAGTACCTCCCATACAAAACCCCAATTTTGTATGGAACCCTCCGTGTACGAGTCTGACTCGCACTTGGCCCATTTTTTTTTAATAAATGAGCACGCACAGTGGACGTAGCAACGCACGCCGGGTAACGCTAGTTATACATATATGTAAGTATATATATATATACATGTATCTACTTATAACAACAAACTACATACAATTTGCGTGTTAGCTCGTGTGAATTTTGTTGTTTTTCTTCGAGGCAAATATAGGCAAGTGCTCACTTTTATGAAATATTTTAGAATGAACAGAAATGGGCTCGTAAGCGCATGGCATGCGAAATATTAGCAAAGTGCCGACGGCAAGAAATGACGATCATCATGCTTCCATGCGTATACGAAATTACTGACTAAGACAGAGGCTTATTAAGCGACGCGATCATGCCCATACCCACACTCACACATACGTCTTAACATATAAGGGTGGTGGCCTTTGCCGATGATTTGTTAATTGTGGTTGTGGCTAAGTTTATTGACGAGCTCAGGTTTGACTGCAACGATGATGTTAGGAGAGTTGGTGTCTGGCTGAGTCAAAAAGATCTGCGCCTTGCTGAGCACAAAACAGAAGTACTGCTTGTCAGCAAACGCAGACTGACGGAACACCTTAGCGTAACGGTTGGCGACCTCGAAATTGTATCAAAGCCATCTTTGAGGTATTTGGGAGTGGAATTGGACTCAAAAATGACGTTCAAGCAACATTTGACACTAACAGCCGCTAAAGCATCAAAAATATCAGGAGCTGTTCTAAGCCTGATGCCGACTTATGGAGGACCACGGGAGCGCAAGCGACGGCTGTTAGCAAGTGTCGTAACGTCGGTTCTAGTCTATGCTGCGCCGATTTGGTTTGATGCTAGTAAAATACACTCATACATGAGAGAAGTGAACTCAGTCTACAGATCATGTGCAATCCGCGTCTGTGCTGCTTTTCGAACGGTATCCAGCGATGCAATCCTGGTCATGACGAGTATGATGCCTGTTGACATAGTTGTTGCAGAAATAAGTCGGCTTTTTGACGCTAAGAGGAGCACTGGTGAAGTGAGAAGGCTAGATGAAAGGGCACTCAGTATGGTGGAGTGGCAGAGGAGATGGCAAAGCTCTGACAAAGGCAGGTGGACCCATCGGCTCATTAACAACGTTGAAGAATGGGTGAGCAGAAAATTTGGAGAGGTCAACCATCACCTAGCCCAGTTCCTGAGCGATCACGGGTGCTTTAAGGAATATCTGTATAAGCGGGGATATGATGATGATCCCTTCTGTCCGACTTGCACAGGCGAAAACGAAAATGCAGAACACGTCTTCCTGAATTGCCCAAGATTTGATGTTGCCAGATCAATGATCTCATCTGCGTTTGGTGAAGTGCCGAATGTGTCGAACTGCATCCGGCATATGTGTGAATCACAGCTTAATTGGGATGTGGTAAGTCAGGCTGCAGCTCAAATCATGACAGAGCTGCGGCATATTGAACGATTACGATGAGTTCAGACGAACGAAGACGTGATAGGTCATTAGTTTGATATTGACAAGAAGTTTTAACGTAAATTTGTTTTGATTTACATGGGGTAAAAGCAGACTTTGAGCTGTTATGCTCCCTCCTTCCTCCTTGACGTAATGCTTTGCGGTAGTGCCAGCGGGACTGTAGGACTTGGGACGGTGGGGTTTAGTGGGTGCAAGTCCCACACTTCGAATAGTAGATTCGTTCGGCTTTTCATGCTTCCCCATCAGTACAAAAAAAAAAAAAAAAAAAAAAAAAAAAATATCTGCTTTGACTATTTCATTCTTCTCTTATTCCCTCTTGCACATCAACACAGACACACATTGTTTGTCCATTCACATGCTAACTCCTACACCATAACTTATATCAGCTTTGACAATTTTATTCTTGCGTTCTTTTATTCTTCATGTGCAAAATATTTTGTATAGTGACTGGCTCGTTGGCCCAGAGGTTAGTGCGCTGGCTGACATCCCAAGAGTCGCGGGTTCGATTCCCGCTCAAGGCAAGTCTGGTCCTGCACTTTTCTAATTTTCTCCTTTCCTTCTTAATTTTCCCCTGAGCTGAAGGCCTCTGTCGCTATCGCTCATATTAAATACTAGGTTATAATTTGTAATTTTAATCTTAGTTCTAATAAATAAATAAATTTTGTATAGTACTTCGTATCGCAGGTGCGTACGCATCTCCCCAACAAACAAGAAAATTTTTTCACCGGGAAAGTCTCAATAAAGATACTACAATTATAAGTAAAACAACAACACATCCATTTCTTAATCTTATGCACAATTTGAAAGGATCACTAAAAGGCTTCACGAAAGTTTTTTATGCGTACAACCCTGTTGTATAGGACATCTCTGCTGTGTATACAACGAAAATAGAACAACAACAATAACATGGCTTTACACAACCACACACAAACCTCTCTATTCTTCCATTCTACAGCATTCACAACATCAACGGCTGTGTGTTGTTGTTATTGGAAAGAGGTTATTTTCAACACCTTTTCTTACCTAAGAAACTAAACTAATTTTGATAAAATTGAGATTGTTCACGTCTTGCGAAGAATACCTTTCAATTGGTATATTTTTGTTCGAAATTGGTTCAGTGGTGTAAGCAGGAAATGATTCATAATTTCAGTGTTTTCTGTTGAATTATATAGATTTATAGGGGCGCAGAGCACTAACTGATACAGTATTCAAAAACTCAATAGGAAAATTATTATGTTCACGTGCATCATCACTGACAATTTTATCAAAGTTGTAGTAAGCCTGCTCTTCTCCAGGCATTCGTTTTAAGACTTCTAAATTTATAAATGAACAATCATGATTTTTTGGTACCAAAGTAACTGAATTCAAAATGTAGTAGATAAAATAGTTTCTGGTGATGTTTATAGGTTCAAAAATTAAATTATTCGGTGTTTCAACGATATCCGAACCGAACTGAGGAAAAGCTTCCATTTCACCGTTACCAAGTGATATAAGAAACTGAACAAATTGAACTTCATGAGGAAGGGCCCTTATATTTCGAGTTAAAAAGAAATGATAAATGTTTCGAAATTCAGATTACGATGTAATACTATGAGAGTAACACGTGAACCATGAGGAAAAACTGGCAGGATTTGTTTAAAATCACCGCATAACAAAATTGTTTTCCCCCCAAATAATTTGTTTCTATTCTCTCCCGAACTCAAGTCTCTCAGCAATCTATCAAATAATCTCATAGCATAAAGAGGGCACATTGAAATTTCGTCAATTAAAATCAGTGACGCAGAATTAAGGAATCTAACTGGACAACTGTCAGGACTGATATTTGAAACTGAATTTTCTAATAATTAAATTGGTAATTTGATCACATTGTGAAAAGAGTAAAAGCTATACCACTGAAAGCTGTGGGTAAACAACGAAGATTTAATGATTTTAATTTACGAATGATTGCTGTTTGGACATAAGTTTTCCACAACTTGCGTGAGCCATTAAACCGATTACATTGCTACCAGTATCATGATTCAAAACTTCTCGTAAAACACTATCTATAATAAAACGTTGTTCATCATTTGCGCTATCAAACATATCTTCAAAAATATTTTCTTCTTTAACACGGTTAGTACTATCACTGAAAACGGAATCAACAGGGAAATAAACGGAGATTGGAAGACCAAGTGCTTGACATGAAGTATTATGAGTCTGAAGAATATCATCGACTATTAGAAGAGTTCGATTATAAAAATTATCCTGACTGTAGTCTATAAGAAAATCTTCACTAATATCATCTTTGAATTCATTCCATAAAACTAACACATTTGCTGGAACATTCAAACCACAAATAAACCCAACTAACTTTCGCAATTGACTTGGGAATTAATTTGTGTTACTTCATTTAAACATTCACGCCATTTTTGATATTCGATGCAATCCCCCGCGCGTGTCACGATTCACAAAAGTAGGATACACAACCCCATTATAGAATCGTAAATCCTTAAAACACTTGGCACCACCAACATGTAATAGACGTAACCGTAAATGAAATAACTCCCACGCTGTCTAACTGTCCACTTTTTTGCTTTACCATCGCACACAAAATGTTTTGGAATTTCAATATACAGAAATTCATTTGCAAAAACAACGTTTATATTCAATTCAAAGAATGCTAATAATTTGGTTCTTGGAGAATAAGCTACGGCCTGCTCCACATTTCCTTCTGTAAAGTAAGTATTTTGCCTTCTAGGTAGGTGACAATCAAGCTGAAAAATTCTATTTGACTGCATTGGGAATTCAAATATCCTCCAAGCAGCCTCAGTGGAACGAACAAATCTACCATTTAAGAAATTTCGGATCTCATCATCACGATTCATTCGACCCACATTCTCAACACCAAATTCTAAAGTCGCATAATCATACCCTTTGACACTCTTAACAGTCGTGCAAACTTCAGCATTCAAATAAAATGAACTTAGCTAAAATATACGGATTGAATGGGACCACAAACGAACATCAACAGAAACACCATAATCACGACGTCTATATTCTGAATAACCTATGTTGGGTACGTTCTAAGAAATGTTGAGGAAAATTTTTAGAACATTTTCCTTCTCGCATGCACACTGACGATGAATCATATGACTTCTTACTAAGTTATGTAATTTTGGATGAGTATGCGGGTCAGGAATTTCAGAAGAAACAATTTTATCAATAATTTCAATACTATCAACTCTATCATCATTTTCCAAAGTCAACAAAATATGTGCATGAGGGAGACCATGTTTTTGAAATTTGGTTGTGTAAATAATAGCATCAACTTTACCGAATATCTGGTTTTTAGCTATCAAGTTGATCAGTTCATTCAATTAAATTTTGAATCGCGATCAACAATATGAGGTTGAAAGTGAGCCTTAGCCGCATTTAAGGTTTCGATAATTTCGGGCCAATGTGGATTACTTGTCATAGTTATGAATAAAGACGGTTTTCCCTTTCGCAGCACACATCTTAGTAATTCGGGAACATATTTCGTAGAGAACCTATGAATGTGGAAGGCAAAATTACTTTGTGACCAACACTAGAATCATTACCATTTGGATTTTGATTTATAAAATCACTTTAGTTATTATAAAGGCCAGCACGTAGAGCAGCCTGATTTTGTTTAATGAAATGTAATCAGGTATTTTCAATTCTAACGTATACATCAACGATCCAGTGCAGAAATAATTTTTTGGGAAGAATGCAGAAGACTAAAGTCATCATGAATAGCAAGACGATGACATGTATACTACTGTAACATAGTAACTTTGTTTCAAGGAGCATGAGAATTAGAAGTAGAAGCAATGTTATGTGACATATTTAAATGCCAACTGAAGTTCTCGTGAAAATTTCGGAACAGCCATGCCTCTCTCAAAAGGCAGTTCACCGTCACCGCTTCTAAAAATAGCTGCAACATCAGTCTGAATAGCATCATTATATCGACGAAGATCACATTCTTTATTCACTTTAATCATCATAAAAACATTAGCAGTTGTATTTTCAGGATGGTAACAATATTTAGCCATTGACCTAAAAAAACGTACAAACACATTTACACGATCTAACTCATTAGCTATTCATACATAATAAACACCATACATCCATTATTTGCTCTAGCATTCAGTCTATGACGTACAGCAGTTTCAACGTCGTGAAAATAAAGCTTTACATATCCGGAGTAATTGAAGCAGACCGGTGGAAAGATACGTTATGAATCTTAAAATGATAAATTTCATTCAAAATTCTGTGATCTAATTTAAATTCAGAACTTATCATTGCAAATGAAGCATTATAAGAACGGATATTATCAAAGTAATTCTTGGAACGTTGTGTAATGACGTTGTCATTTGATTTCAAACCTTGAACTAAATTCATAAAAAGAACATTCTGAATGAGGGGTGGTAATGCAACTTTTCCCTTATGACAACACAAAGTAAAAGCGCTAGTGTTACGTAAAGTAATTTCAGATTGAAAATGTTTTGCTGAACAGAAATCAGAACGTAATATTAAAGACCCACTGCTAAAAGACTCAAAATTACGGTTAATTAAATTCAATGCATTTTTATATTTACGTTCCATTCAATAAATCAATATCTTGATCGTTTGAAGTACTTGCGATAACATATCTAACTGATTTCATGTAATTTTTCTAGCTGAATTGTACCAGTTAAAGTAGAGCGGGAAGGCATATTTAAATAATAACAATGTTAATATTATGAAAAACAAAAGATAGCAATGTTAAAATTATGGAAAAAGAAGGAAATTATGCACAATATTGAAATATGCAAAAACACACGGGAAATGTTAATAAATAATGCCGATTTATAAGTAGTGCACAAAATCGCTGACTGAACGGCGCGTAAGCTAAACAGAAATCTCTTCTTCTTATTAGCAATTTTGGCATACCCAAGATCAATTGTTTGAATGAATAAACACACAATTTTTAATTTATTATCTAATCTTGTACTTTTAACAATTATGCTTTCTCAAAACATATAAACCTTTGCTGGAATAAAAATAAAACAAAAAAAGGGCCAAGTGCGAGTCAGACTCGTACACGGACGGTTGAGTACCAGATTGGTGTTTGTATGGGAGGTACTCCCCCTAATGGTCCGATTTGACTGATTCAAACAAATGTACCGCGCATATATCAGAAACTTATAGTGTCTTAATTTGAGTTCAATACTCCAAAAAACAAAAAAGTTTTTGGAATAAGAACCTGAATTCTAATGGGGGTTTGTATGGGAGGTAACATTCTACGAAACTCTTATAAGCCCCCGGCACGGTCAATACCATCAGTCGTTTATCTTAGTGTTTGTGAAATAACAATGTGCGCATGGCATGAGCAAAGCATGACGAAATATCAAATCGATTTAGATATTTCAACTTGCTATTTATTCTCTCAACGCTCTCTTTCACCATCATCATTCTCTCTTTGACCATGCTGTCTCATTTACTCCTTCACGAAGTAAGTATGTGTGAAACAGGCAAATATAAGCATGTGCTCACTTTTATGGAATATTTGGACAGAGCAAACGTGAGCGCGTGAGCGGATGGCATGCGAAATGTTTGCAAACTGCCGACGACGTCCGTCATCGACATTGTTGTCCGCACATCTGCTCACTTCGAAAATAATAAGAAATGAACGGTTATCACACCTATACGAAATTACTGATGGTACATGCATGACCATGTCAGGGGCTTATTAAACGACCTGATCATGCCCATACACACACTCACACATACGTCTTAACTTATATCTGCTTTGACTATTTCATTCTTGCATTATTTTATTCTTCACGTGCAAAATATTTTGTATAGTACTTCGTGTCGCAGGGGCGTACGTATCCCCCCAACAAATAAAAAAATTTTTTTAAAAATCACCGGAAAATTCTCAATTAAGATATTACAATTATAAGTAGAACAACAACACATCCATTTCTTAATCTTATGCACAATTTGATAGGATCACTAAGAGGCCCCCGTAAATTTTGTCTGCGTACGTCCCTGTTGTATAAGACATCGCTGCTGTGTATACAACGAAAATAGAACAAAAACAATAACATGGCCTTACACAACCGCACACATTCCACTCAATTTACCCATTCTACAGCATTCACAACATCAACACCTGTGTGTTGTTGTTCTTGGAAAGAGGTTATCTTTAACACCTTTCCTAACCTAAGCAACTAAACCAATTGTGAGAAAGTGCTCATCTTCCGAAAAATACCTTTCAATTGGTATATTTTTTGTCAAAATCGGTTCAGTGATGAAAGCAGGAAAGTCTTCACAAATTCAATGCTTACCGTTTAATTATAAAGATACGCAGGATGTGTGTTTGACATATTTATTTAAATTATTATTTGAATATGCTGACGATAGGGTACCGTATAAACTATCTTGGAAAGTAATAGAATGGCTGGTATTCTAGTTTGGAAAAGTGCAAGATATTTTTAGCAATATAAATGTCCGGACGGAATTGTTGGTACTCAATAAAAACTCATGAAAATTGAATATTGGGTTGGTAATATTGTAGAAAAGAAAAAAAAAATGTAAATAGGGTAAAAATGTGGAGCAGAGCAAGTCAAAGTGAACGTATATAGAAATATGTAAATCTAGTTACTGAAAGCAACTATTTAAATAACAATTTGAATACACACAATTAACATATGCGGATTTTAAAAGCAAGAAGTGACACTTTACATTTGAGTGGGTACAATATGAATTGCATTCTCAGCAATTGAAATGAAATGAAAATTTTATTTATTTATTTTATTTATCATAATTAAATCTAATATATAATACTAAACTTAATACTAATTTTAACGAGTAACTAGCTGCTGGGGCCTACGACTCGCGATTTCATAATAGTTTGTAAGGGATTTAATGTAAACTAATAATGTAATAATGTAATGATTAAATTGTAACGTTGGATTTTTTTTTGAAATTATGTATGTTGGAGATATTTAATGGTGAAGGAGTATTTAAAAGTTGGGATGGGGATATGGAACCAAAAAGGGAGACCCTTAGGCTCTCCAAATGTTGGCAGGAGTCAAGTAGATGTCTTGCGGTGAGATCAGTTCCGCAAAACGGGCATGGTGGACGATCTGAAGCTTTGAGGAGATGTTGGTGCGTGATTTGAGTGTGTCCAATACGCAGACGAATGAAAACTGTGCATGCCCGTCTGGATGAGTTTGTAGGAAGATGGATTTTGTCGCAATTTGGGTTGATGGAAGAGTACCCGTGGAGGAACTGTCCCCATCCTGTCAACTTCTTCATATGCAGATGACGAGTAACCAGGTTTTTTAAATCTCTGGAGCTGGTTGGTGTGAAGACGTATGTTGGGGCAGAGCTGATGTGCCGGGCTGCCTCATCAGCGCATTCATTTCCCCAAATACCTTGGTGGCTGGGAACCCAAAGAATGGTGATTTTTTGGTGGTGTATGGTGCAAATTTTCTGGATTTCCCGAATTGTGTGATCGTTATGCTCTCGATTTTGTATGGCTAATATCGAGGATAGGCTGTCTGAGCATATAGCGAATTTCCCGTTTTGTTTTATAGCAAATTGGCAAGCCTTTAGTAGGGCAAAGGCTTCGGCGGTGAATATAGAATTATAAGGTGGGAGGGACCCCCAACTATGATCTTTTCCGAATTGTCGACAACAGCGAATGCAGTATTATGTTGTGTTTTTGACCCATCTGTGTAGAGCCAATTTATATCCCCGAGCTTTTCTTTCAGCGCTAGAAATCTCGCCAGGTATTCTGAGCTGGTAGTATTGTTTTTGGCTGCTACATGCAGACTGGTATTGATTCTGGGCTGATTGAAATGAAAATTTCGTGAACTTTCTAGGAAAATGTCCTGCTATAAAAAGAATACGATTCAGATATTTTCAAAAATATAACTTGAGTAAAGAAGTTGTTGGCATAATAAACGGACACGGTTATGGTGGATTTTGCCTTTGTTTATGACTGGTGCTTTAAATTAGAGCAAACTAATTTTAAATAAATTTTATTAATACTTGTTTCTACTTATCTAATATTTTTTAAAATTTTAATAAAATACGTAACAGAAATGGAAATATTTGTTGCGAGAACTATTTGAATATACTGCAAATAGTTTTAAATTATGTAGTTTCCATAAATTCTACCTTTGAACTTAGCCCAACATGCAAGGAAGGTGTCATTTGTGTATATAACTAAAAAAAACTAGAAAAAAGGTTATCTTCGACTATGCCGGAGATGAAATACTGCTCACGGGACGCAGTGAACATTCCATTGTAGTATTCAAAAGGGTGGTTTGGCGTTTAGGTATGATGCAACTGTCGATTACGCCGGCGATAATTCCGTGCAGATTGGAACAATGAGCACAAATTGTCAATATTAGAGCGATTTGAGGTTTCCCCTTGAACCAAGAGGATTATGTTGTCTAAACGGCAAGGTCAAGCTACCACAACTGACAACACTACCTGAACCTCTGAGTTCATTACTTTCGAGACAAGAACCTCTGTGAAATCATTTTTTTTCATTTCAGAACATTCAAAGTTACAACAGTGTGTCTCAAATGACGTCATTTCATGCAATTATAATAGAGGAACGGGGTTTCAATCCCACTTTTAAGGTATTTTTTTCTTCTGTACCACAGATCATACATATTCGTTCCAACATATAACAACGAATATGAAAACTCCATAAATGAATTTCTATATTAAGGATTCAAGGACAAATTCACCATTTCGCTGGAGCATTATTGCCAATTGATGGGGAATATAAATTTCTTCAAATTTATTTCCTTGGAAATTCTGAAGCTGAAGTGAATCAATGCTGTGCCATCAATCGTGTAACTAGGCAAGAGATAATATACAACTTGCTTCATTACTATTCATTTGTTGTTTAATTTACAAAACCATCCTCAAACCAGTATGGACTTATGGCATTGAACTTTGGGGCACAACTTCAAAATCAAATGCAAAAATCATTCAAAGTTTTCAGTCCAAAGTTTTAAGGAGACTTGTCAACGCTGAATGGTATGTCCGCAACTCAGTCATCCACAGAGACTTGCAGGTGTTAACTGTAAATGAGGAAATTGTGAACCGCAGTAAGAAACATGTTCTTCGACTTGAGTCACATGAAAATCACCTAGCTGTCAACATGTTGGACAATAGCTTGCACACTCGTAGGTTAATGCGTTACCATCCCCTGGATCTCCCTTTCAGATCACCGGAAGACTAAGCGATGTTCTTCAATCAATAATATATTTAAATATAACTCTTAAGTAACATGTCATTCTCAACTCATAAAATTCGCTGGTTCTCCCTTTGGGAGAGTTGCAAATAAAAATACAGTAATAATAAAAAAAAAAAAAATTTGTTGTTTAAAAAACAAATATTATTAACATCGGTTCTGTATATATTTATATAGATAGATAGATATGTAGATAGAAAATAGATAGATAGAAGATATGTACACCACCCATGCGAAGCCGTGGCGGGCTGCTAGTTTTTCATAAAAGTGAGCACTTGCTTTTATTTCATACGTACTTACTTCGTGAAGCTGTAAATGAGATATCATGTTCAAAGACAGAATGACAGACACATACTTATTTCACAAACACTATGATAATTGAATAAGAATGCATGACCATCTCGGGGCGCTTTACTCGAACATTAATTTTCGTAACATCAGTACTACAGCGCAAAGAAAGAAAACAAAAAAATGTTGATTGTTAATTCAATAACAAAAAGTAAAAGTAACAACGGTGAATAAGAAAACAAAAACGAAATCAAAATGCACAACTCGCCGCAGAGAGAACAAAACGGTGTGTTAGATATGCAAATAGATTAAATTTAAAAACTATAAAAGATTTGCAAATAGAATAAATTTAAAAATATATAAGATGTTCAACGAGATGTGCGTGGCAGATCGAAGAGTTTTGAGTTTGATCGTCGGTGAGTAAGGACGTGTTAACAAACTTGCGCTATCGATTCTTTTTGAAAAAAAAATAAAAAAATAAAACAAGCATTACACCAAAAACAAAAATATACAATTACAACGAAAAGTGCAACGGTATTTTGAATCCGTGGCCAATTTGTGTGTCGCTGATGAGTGGAACTGACGTCCTCAGATTGAGCGTAGGCTCTCCAACTGCGGGTACTTCACCATCCGCTCGCAGTCATTAGAATCAAGCTCCTCCCAACAAATAAACAACAACGCAAACAACATCACAAGCTATAACACAAACAATGAAACCTCATGGAGTTCGCAGTGTGCTTCACCTGTGATGCTCTGTACACTACCTCCCACAACAACATCAACAACCGCTACTACAACGGTTGCATCAATAGCAACAACATCAACTACTTGTTCAATTTCATCATTGGTCACTGCAACAACCTTGGCACCCATCTTTGATACAGTTCAGAGAGAACAAGCAGCACACACATCCAGCACAAACGGTAAAGAAAAATCTTATAGTGCTAACTCTGTTCCTCTTATAGCAGCACGTCAAATTTCTTCAATGGGTCACCAAAGCCCTGTCGGCAGTAAAATAACGGAAACAGTTATCCCGCACAAGAAGGAGACCGCAAAATCAAAAGGTTCGGCAGTACAGACTGGAATTGATCGCTATGTGCAGATTAAATGGAAACTCAGTCCGCATAAACCTAACTCTGGAAACAAATCTAAGAGATCGAATACCTCTTCTACCCCAACCAATGAGTCCAACGTTTTGAAAGGAAACAGATTTGAAGCTCTTAGCAGCGATAATGATCCCATCGACGTAGAAGAGGCCCCAGCAGTCAAGCAAACCAAGCCTCCCCCAATTTACATTCGCGAGCGCAGTTCAAACTATCTTGTATCACAGGGAGCGCAACTTATCGGCAACAACAATTTTCACATTGTTCCGCTAACTAAAGGCAAAGTACATGAAACTAAACTGCAAATCTACACTGAGAACAATTACAAGATAGTTTCGAAATTCCTCAGTGATGCCAACAAAAACTACTATACGTACCAACTTAAGAGTAGTAAAGGGCTGATAGTGGTTATAAAAGGAATAGAAGCTGGAGTTGACACTAAGGAAATTAAAAGTGCCAAGCGAAAAAAGGGTTCCCAACTAGGGTTGTGATCAACATCTTGAACAGAAGCAAAATCCCCCAGCCAATGTTCAAGGTCGAGCTCTCTCATGTGAATAAACCAGAGAAAAGAAACAACATTCACCCAATATACAATTTACAATACTTGCTTCACCGCAGAATCACTGTAGAGGAACCTCACAAGCGCAAAGACCCTGTGCAGTGTACAAACTGTCAGGAATTTGGGCACACGAAATCGTATTGTGTCCTACCTTCTGTCTGTGTACCGTGTGGTGACCTTCACGAGTCTTCAAAATGCACTGTAAACAAAACAGACACAACATCAAAAAAATGTAGTAACTGCTGGGGTAATCACACTGCTAATTATAGAGGCTGTCCAGTTTTTAAAGAACTGAAAAACCGAATGAATCAGCGCAAATAAACTGCAACTGCCCATAACCGACCCGAGACAAAAGCCACGATGCAAGATCCACGTACTTTCCTAACTACCACTCCTAACATTACATACGCATCCGCACTGCGACCTGGCTCGCAACAAATATCCACCGTAGTGCCAGAGAAAGTAACAGATACTACCAAGCGTACACTCCAACAATCTCAGAAAAATGAAGTCCTACAGCATTGTATAACTCAGGAAATAACACCACCCACACCACATAGCTCTCTTGAAAATATGATTGCTAATTTTATACCATGTATGTCCCAGACTACATTATTAAAGCAAAATATGCTTCAAGAGATATTAAAAACGCAAAATCTAATCTTACAAAAACTCTGTACTTAAAATGCCTTCGTTCAAAATAACTTCCGGGAACGCAAACGGCGTATCGAAACACAAACTTGAGCTCATAAAATACTTATCCGAGACAGAAACTGATGTTTTATTGCTCTCTGAAACGCACCTTACAATTGCGGTAGGTGACTTTAATGCTAAACACCCTTACTGGGGCTCTAGACTTGCAAATCCTAAAGGAAAACAGCTCTACAACACATTAATAAACCCAATCAAAAAACTCAACTTTGCTTCTCCGGGAAGGCCTACATATTGGCCAGCGGATCCAAGGAAAATTCCTGACCTAATCGACTTTGCAGTTACTCGTAACATCTCTCGCAGTGTGATTTCAACGGAAACTCATGCCGAGCTATCTTCAGACCATTCTCCAGTCACTTTTCACTTACTGGAGCATCCCACAAAAAGCGATCTTTCCCTTAAGCTTACCTCATGGAAGACTGATTGGCTTAGGTATAAAAAATACGTCAGCACCCACATTTGTATGAGGCCAAAACTTGATACCGGAACAGACATTGACAAGTCTTTGGAACATTTCAACATAACCATTGCGAGCGCTGCTGTTGCCACGACACCGAATGTACAACCGGGCTCCAAGAATACTGTCGTATTAACTAGTGCGGAAATTGAACGGCTAGTCTCAGTAAAACGCCGGTTAAGACGTGAATGGCAGATCAGTCGATCGCCCGCTTCGTTACAAAGACACAAAACTGCTAAAAAACAGTTAAGAAATGCTCTTAAGCCTGAAGACCGCAATATCCAAAGGCACTACATTGAAAACCTTTCATCAACGAGTACCAAGTTTTCGATTTGGAGAGCACAAGACCGCATGAATCCACCAATAACAGTCGACAGCCCCATCCGCGATCAAAGTGGAAACTGGGCGAGATCTGACGAGGAAAAGGCTTTCACTTTTGCTAACCACCTCAAATCCGTCTTTCAACCAAACTTGCCAAGAAACGGATTTCAACTTCCACAGCAGCCATGCGCTCCATTGGCTAATTGCAGCGTGCTTAAAACTAATTCAAATGAGATAAGAGCAGCAATTCATAATTTAATCCCAAAGAAAGCGCCTGGACACGATCTCATCACTCCCAAGATGATTATTGAGCTACCAAACTGTGCAATATCATTCATTGCAATGCTCTTTATCATACCTACAAATCTCCGCCTTATGACATCAACCTATGCGGATGACACTGCAATCATCAGTCACTCACGCTGCCCCAAAAAAGCGACGAAAGAGCTAAGTGATCATTTACAACTGGTATCGAACTGGCTAGACAATTGGCGTATAAAAGTCAATCCGGATAAATGCAAGCACGTAACATTCACCTTAAACAAGAGAGACTGTCCGTCCATTACTTTTAACAACACCATAAATGCAAGCACGTAACAGTCACCTTAAACAAGAGAGACTGTCCGTCTATTACTTTTAACAACACCACCGTACCACACTGTACTGAAGTCACCTACCTAGGAGTACATTTGGACAGTCGACTCACCTAGCCAAAGCATATAGAAGCCAAAAAAAAAAAAAAAAAATTCCATGAAATTAAAAGCCAAGTCCTTTCACTGGCTCTTAAACCCAAGATCTGGGCTAAGCCTCGATCTAAAGGTGCTGTTATATAACAGCTTAATAAAGCCTATCTGGGCATACGGTTCCCAGCTTTGGGGGAACGCAAGCCCAAGTAACGTTGAAGTCATCCAAAGAGCCCAATCAATAATACTTCGTTTGCTTACGGTGCTCCCTGGTACATTTCGAACGCGAATATCCACAGAGACCTGAACGTCCCACTAATTAAAACCGAATTGGACCAAATAAAACAAAAATATCTTGTTAAGCTCTCGGAACATCCTAATCCACTAGCTCGATCACTATCTTATATGAGTTGTCGCACGCGCCTTCGTCGGAATGACTTTCCTGCCCCATAAACCTGGGAGGAACACACAACACTGGAAAGTTTCTTTAGCTCACCCCTATAGAAACTTTTAAAACATCATTAGTTCGTTTTTAAGATTTCTCAATTTTTGTTAGGCTTTGTGTTGTATACAAAGTGATGCAATAAATAATAAAGAACGCAACAAAAAAAAAAAAAAAAAAAAAATGATAGAAGAGTAGCAGTGTATAAACATCGATTATGCTTCAGTTGTCTTGGACATAATCATCAATCGGCAGCATGTCGCAGTCGGCATAAATGTGGAAAGTGTGCTGAGCGGCATCATACTCTCATCCACCTGGACAGGCGGTGTAATCTTACGGATATCTCCCCATACGTCCGTAATGGTCGCGACGTGGGTACTCAACAAACACTATCTAGCGTGGTCACATGTATTTACGAGAAAGCGAGAAGTTTTGTTGCCTACGGCAATAGTTACCATAAATGCTATGGATGGGTATCCATTGCAATTCCGAGTCTTCTTGGATCAGGGTTCTCAACCATCATTTATTACAGAGAACGCTGTTTAATGACTGCGGCTTCCAAGGCGGAAGGTGTTCATCGAGATTAACGATTTGGCGAATGCGCGAGTCACTGAAGCATCGACAGCATTGGAAATAAGCATTGGAAATAAGTTAAGAAATAATATTCGTTATACAACAGTGAGGAAAAAAACAATGTTAGCGCTTATATTCTGCCCAGATGAGTCAGAAAATGCCAGAAAAACGAATTTCTTCTTTAGAATGGCCACATTTAAAACATTTATGTTTAGCAAATCCTAATTATTTTGTACCGCAGGATATCGACATTTCATTGGGAAGTGATATGTGCGATGTATTAATGTTGAGTGAAATATGTCGAGGACCGAATGGATCTCCTATTGCTCAAAATACTTAATGGGGTACATCAAATACTAATTGGGGTACATCATTTCCGGCAAAGTGGAACAGCCAGCATCATCAGTAAATACAAACACTGTACAAATACAAAATGATGAGGAATCTGAGAAACTGGATGTATTGTTACACAGATTTTGGGAGTTGGATCAGTACAGCGAGGTATCCCCAGATTTCTCTCTAGAGGAGAAAAGGTGCGACGAATTTTTCGTTAATGCGCATCGCCGACTACCCACAGGAAAATATCTCGTTAAACTTCCAGTACTTACGAATTTAAATTCAACAATGGCAATTGGGTCATCATATAAATCAGAGGTAAAACGGTTGTAATATTTGGAGCGACGCTTGCAAGTTGACGATGATTTGAGAAAAGTTTATTTGGAAACGACTGATTATTGACTATTTAAAGTTAGGTCAAATGAAACAAGTGGCGTTTGAGAATCGAAGAGGCGCACAAGATGGAATAGGGGGAGTCACACACTGCTACTTACCTCACCATCCAGTATTAAGGAATCTTCATCTATGACTAAGGTTCGAGTAGTATTTGATGGGTCCATGAAAACGAGTAATGCGATATTTTGGCCATTGGACCGAAGCTGCATTCAGATTTATCGGCTATATTGGTCAACTGGCGGTTATTGAAATATGTGTTTATGACAAACGTTCAAACTATGTACAGATGTATTGATGTATTGATGTCAACGATGACGATGCTCAGTATCAGCGCATGTGTGGCAGAATGATCGCATTGATGAATATTATTGCTCAGCAGTTATTTTCGGGACAAGTTCTGCACCATTCTTGGTGATTCGTGTCATGCATCAGTTAGCAGTTGATGAAAGGAAAAACTATCCATTGGCAGCAGATGTGCATCAAATGTATGTGGATGATATTTTATCTGGAGCAAATAATTTGGATGATGCGAAAACTATTCAGACTCAAGTCATTGGTATGCTACACAGTGGTACGTTTGAGCTACGAAAATGGGCAAGCAAGTATCAAGAGTTGTTACAGGACATACCCTCAGATCATCTGGAAACTAAAGGAACGTTGAATCTTCAGGCTGATGAGAGCATTCGTGCCTTAGACATGTACTGGAATCCAAAGCAGGATGAGTTTAGATTTCAACTGAATTTTGAACTTTCAGTTGATACTCCTACTAAACGAATTATGTTATCAACAATAGCGGGTTCATTTGTTCAGATGGGATCGCTGAGCACGATGCTACGATTGGGGAAAATTGGTTGGAATTGGGATGATCAGATTCCCATGTCAATTCAACAAAAAATGCTTACAAGCTAGATCGAATTTACAAGTTGGTGATTTGGTTATTATTAAGGATTAGCGTATGCCTTCTATTTCTGCCCGCTATTTCTGCTGTTCTGTGAGCTACCTGTTTTAGAAATTTATGCATATTTTTACATTTTAGTTTTTAGTCTTACACAGCAAGCAACAGTAACGAATGGACAAGTGAAATATTAAAATGAACGTTCATTAAATTCCAATTAACCTTAAGCAAATATATAAAACCCAGTTTGTTATTTCCAATTTATGATAGTCAATGCAATAAACGAAAAGAACAAAGTGCTATTAGTAATCTGCGACTTTTCAACAAATATCCTTGGCTGCAGAAGCGACCCACTGCCGTCTGCTGCGGATAAGTTACCGGCAGACCACATCTTAGGTTGTTGCAGTTTGGAGCTCCGTCACTGGCGCAGCATATTCAACAATAGAAAAGCAATTGAATATTCAAGGGAAAAGTGTATCGAGCTTAAAGGAGACTGAGTAGAGATATATAGTGTTTTTTTTTTTTTTTTTTTTGTTCAAATATCTTGGGTTTCATTTTTGGGTACTTCTGAAACTACAGTCGCACATGGAACGTGCGAGCACATTGGACTGTGTTGAAACGCAAAATTTGTGGAAAACACATGAACCAGAACAATTTTGCAATGTATGCAAATAGTTCTTGCAGTTCTCTTTTTCATTCCTAGTACGTGTTTTATTAAAATTATAACAAAAAGTTTGCAATTTGAAATTTATTATGTTGGCGCGCAACAAAAATCACTAAAAGACTTCACAACGCTGGCAAAAATGCAAAAGCCCTGACACATCAGTTGGCAGCTCCGGTGATGAAAAATGTGAAGATAAATAATTTAATTTTTCATCAAATTTTTTGCGCATAACCACCCATAAATTGAGCTATTTTACGTGGTTCTTATAGGAAATAATCACTTTTTCATCTGATCACCAAACTAATCTAGTTTTTAAACACTGTAAATACACTATTAGAAAATTTGTAAGTAGATGATATCTCGCTAAAGTGATTCAGTAAAGTCCAAACGAACACCCTGAACAATGACTTTTATTTCAGTTCACTTACAAGCAAAATTTTTAATGACACTTTAATTATAATTTAAAATTGTAGCTTACCCGATCAAAAGCCATGGGTCGTGATAGTTTCTCGATGGTTACACCACTACTACTGATGCTGCAACTACTACCTCCACTACCAACGACACCCATTAATGGTACAATTCCTTTTGGTGTAGTACTGTAACCCTGCTGCGGGGGCAATGCAAACTGTTGATCTTGATGCTGATGATGGGCATGCAATAAATGATGATGAATCACTGAACTGCCGCTGAAGGCGGTATCCGCTCGGGCTGTTCCTAAAATGGGTGTTGCTGTTGATGGTAATGCTGAACTAGAGCTGCTTGCCATTACTGATGACGAGACTAAACGTGGCGCCACCAAGTGGCCAATACTACCTTTGCATTGCCCATAACACGAATTTGTATTTGAAGTTGAATTTAAACAAGTGGTTAAAGTTTGTACTGTATCTAGTCGAAAAACTAGGGGTGACGTAGCAGCGAAGCTTTTCTGTTGCTCTTGTAAACTTAAACTTGTTGGCTTTGTGGGTTGCAATGGGACAAATTGAGGTTCTTGTTGCTTTTCTTGTTGTAAATTATGACTTTGTTGCGATGCCCCATGTTGCACTATATGTCGATCTTTATCTGGCGGTTGGTAAGGTGGCGGCTCCATGACCGCTACGACTCTCGAGAACCTCAAGTCTTAGAAGTCAACCCGGTCGAATCGTCGCATTGCTCTTTTTTATAAACAAAATTATTCTTTCAATTTA
Organism: Amiota minor; assembly: GCA_037043295.1. Taxonomy (NCBI): domain Eukaryota; kingdom Metazoa; phylum Arthropoda; class Insecta; order Diptera; family Drosophilidae; genus Amiota; species Amiota minor. The sequence goes on from JBAMAW010001674.1 coordinate 30,173, forward strand.
TGATCATTGTTGTTTCCTAATGTACACTTTTAACTGCAAAAAAAACAAGAAAATATAATTATTATTAATCACTTTCATATCAAACTCAAACTAGACACCTAAATGTATGCTTGTAAAAAATAATTTAAAATTCAATTGAATTGAAAGACAAAGAATTTCTTCAGCGAAAATTTGAATTTATGTTCGATATGTACGGAATTTTTATTTTTGGAACTCATTATATTTTTTACATGCATAGAGTTATTGGATGGTATAGCTCCCATATAAACCCAAAGCCAAATTCAAATTTTTATTAGAAAAACTTTTTTCCTTTTTTGTGTTATCGAACTGAAATTTGAACAATATACAATACAATAAAAATACTTATTCAGATACTAATAAACTTATAAGCCAAAGACGAAACTACGCCAAATTTTGCAAACCTTCCCCTACTTTTCTAAAGTCAATTTACGAGTATTTTACTTTTTCTTTTCTGTGTTATATTATTATGTTATTTAAAACTCACCAATTTATCAGAACGATAAACTTGAAATTTAAAATGCAAACAAAATACTTACCTATCTAAGCAAAATTGCACCAACGATGTATGTGGAGTGAGTCTTTGTTTGCAAGCAAAACAACCAAACGACGATCAAGAAAGATCTAGGCGACGACGGTGACAAGTCGACGATGGCAACAAGATGACGCCAAGAAAGCAACAAGGACGAATGAGAGAAACAGCAGCAACAAGATGATGAGGAACAATAATAATGATAACGACAGCAAGAACGCCGATAGCTACAAAAAGACGTGTGTAGCACCAACGACGTAAGCAACAATAATAACGAGCAAAGACGGCAGCGGCACAAACTGAATAAAGCAACTGAAGGGTTGCTTTCGGTTGAGCGAGAAAGACGAATCGAGTCAAGAACAAGTCCACGTAATTTATCCCAAAAAGAGTGCATCCTCACGGCTATTTCCAATTCTTATATCACAGCTACATTTAAATTTAATTACATTTGTTAACTACAATAATAAAACCTACATTTAGTAAAAACAAATCTTCATATATAAAAAAAAAAAATAAAAAGGCGTCGTGGGACACCCGTGCAGAGCGTAGTTTCCTTCAGAACAAAATTATTAGGTATCAATTTTTTTTATTGAAAAATTAAAATTTTAATGTTTTTTTCTTTTTTGATTAACTTTTACGTACGTACATACAGACGGAAATGGCTAAATCAACTCGTCTCATCGTGCTGGTCAAGAATACATACACTTTATGTGGTTTGCTATGTTTCCTTTTGTGTCTTACAAACTTCATGACCAACTTATAATACCATTCACTCCCGTGAAGAGTCGAAAAAATCGGCCAAGTGCGAGTCAGACTCGTACACGGAGGGTTCCGTACCAGATTGAGCTTTGCACCGGAGGTACTCCCTCTAGTGGTCCGATTTGACTGATTGCAACAAATGTATAACTATCATATCAAAAACCTATAGTGTATAAACTTCAGTTGGATAGGACAAAAAACAAAAAATCTTTTCTAATAAGAACCTGAATTGTAATGGGGGTTTGTATAGGAGGTACCCTTCCTAGTGATCCGATCAGAACGAAATTTCGACAGTATAAATTTTTGATGCATGGCCACCAAAATGTAAAGATCGTGGGATTACTGGATCGTACATGTGCCATTCTAACCAAAATGATTCTTGTATGGGGACCCCTTTGAGTTTTTGAAAGTATTTTAGTTTTAATATTTACTGTAGTTGCCGGATAGAACTAAGCATTCTGTAAAAAGTTTCTAGCTATTACGGTTCATGAGATATAACCCGTGAACTGACGAACGGAAGGACAACGAAGTTTCAGAAATAGGGTTCAGTTTGGTAGCCTTTGGGTCCGGAATCCTAAAAATTAAATATCAATGGACTCGCAATGCCATCTGTTGCACGTAAAAAGTAAAAATAAAATACGCGGCGTCACCTGTCGGTAGAAAAGTTTCACAAAATGTGATTGTTTGCAAGGAGAGGAGGGGGGAAGATGAAATAGTCCAATCAGACAAAAGTTAAGGTATTGTATATGTGTGAGCCTACGAATTTCGTAGACTTAAAGACCCATAATTTTATATATTTGTTACATGTATAGAGTTACTGGATCGTATAGCTCCCATACGAATCCAAACCGAAATTCAGGTTCTTATTAGAAAAACTTTTTTGTTTTTGAAGTTAAACTTCTTTAGCGAATGGGAGTTAATCTAAAATATATGAAAATGAAACATAACAAAAATCAAAATGTGATGATGCTTTAGAGACGTAGTATGGAGACGTACAAACAATTCGCATTGTCTTGTGCGTGCTCGTCTGCAGAGTAGAGAAAGAATGTTTATGCAAGAGTAAGAGAGAGATAAAAAATGCTTTACTGATGTGTGTTTTTACGAAGAGCGTACGAACAAGTAGCCGCATGACCGAGCGAGCGTCTGTTGAGAAGGGAGGTGCGCGGGTCGCTTATAAATCGTCGTACGTAAAACCAAAGCCTATGACTTTGCTTGTGTCGTTGCTGCTGTGTTGCAGTTGTTTTTGCTGTTTGCTTTTGTGCACAACATATCAACAAAAGTAACACACATGCCGCAATTATAACTGTTGCGTTTCGCTCTTCTCTTGAATCATATTTGTGCTCATGGAGAGAGCGAATTTCATTCATACTTTTCATTTGTGTGCGTGCCCTACACGACACCGCTCTCGCATATTAATTTGTGTGCATGTCGCTGAGGTTTGCTGTTATATGCCATACAAATAAATACGTTGATATTACTGATACTCAAGTTAGAGCTGTAGTTAGAAAAGTAAAGGCAAATCCAGCCTCAAGTGCAGTCAAAATTTCAGAAAATATTACCCAGACATTAGACAAATCAGTAAGCGCGAGTACGGTCAGGAGAGCCCTTCATAAAAATGGCCTACACGGACGAATACCCCGCAAAAAGCCATTCATATCAAAGGTAAATTAAAGCATCTGGCTCCAACTTTTTGGGAAAACATTCTCTTTAGTGATGAGAGCAAATTTGAAATTCTTCGTGCCAAAAGGACATCAAAAATATGGCGGTACCACTAATGAAGCATTTAAAGAAAGTTGTGTAACCAACACAGTTAAGCACGATGGGGGCTCAGTTATGGTTTGGGGCTGTATGGCGGCATCTGGAGTCGGAAATCTGGTTTTCATTGAATCAACAATAAACAAGATGGACTACTTAAACATTTTCCAAAACAATGTCGCCCCCAGTGTCGACAAAATAGGCCTGTCGGGCAATTGGATCTTCCAACAAGATAACGATCCAAAACATACAGCGAGAATTCTGAAGGAATGGCTACTGTATAGCACCCCTAAGACATTTGACCATCTGCCACAATCTCCAGACCTCAATCCTATTGAGCATTTGTGGGAACAGCTGGACAGGAAGATCAGGCAGAGGACGATTTTAAGCAAGGATGACCTAAAGAAGTGTCTAATGGAAGAATGGGTCAAAATCTCTCCTGATTTGACAAAAAACCTTGTCCAATCGATGCCAAGGAGACTTAAGGCGGTTGTGCAATCTAAAGGGAAAAATAAAAAATATTAAAATTTAAAAAAGTGTAATATTTTAACTTAATATTTGCCACTTTGCATATACTGTTCACTTTTTTTTGACCCGTAAAATTTTAACTTTTTTTAATTAATGTGAATTATTTTTGGTTGTGTATTGATTTTGATTATACTTTAAATTAAAATCGACTCCTAAAATGTAAGCCTTGAATTCGGCATACTAACTTTTTATTTTGTATTCATTAATACGTAATTATAAAACTTTTAATTCAAAACACTAATGTGTTCACTTTCTTTTGACGCTGTGTGTATGTACATAAATAGTGGTTTGCAAGGATTTTGGGTGAGGGCAAGGGTAATACCGAAGCATTCTACTGGACAAAAAATCAGTTGAAAATATATTTTATAGCAAGGGCCAATCAACAAATACAAAGTCACGCTCCCATGTGAGAATGTTATTTTGTAAATACTAAGAACTTTTTGACATACTATTTGAATTGTTTTTTGGCACTTAAGAATTTTATCACTTCAAAAATGGAATGAAACCGTGAGTATTTTCATCTTTTTTTTACGGTTCCGGACCCAAAGGGTTTTGTGGTACCCTATTGCAGAGACTTCGTTGTCCGTCCGTCCTCGGGTCATATCTCATAAGCCGCAATACCTAGAGAGTTGAATTTTTCACAGAATGTGTATCAGCAACAAATACTAAAACTAAAATATTTTCAAAAACTTAAAGTGGTCCCCATACAAGAAACAAATTTCCACGTAATTTATCACAAAAAGAGTGCACCGATTAACTTAATTTGATTTTTAGCAATGAAGCACTATCTAAAAATATTACATCGAAACATTCCACTTTCCGGCAAAATTTGTAAAGGTCGTCTAAAGTCAGTAGTTTTGCCAGAAGTGGTATTTCAAGATCATTATAAGACTTATCGTAGCATTGAGGCATTTCTGAGCACTAGTTGCACCAGTGTATAGTCCATATTAGGTGTACATTTGGCCATCCAAAGAAACGTTGTAGAAATGCAGCTGCGATCAATCAAAATAAGTACCCATCCAGGAAAGAATAAGATCTAATCATCATCATACAACGCGTGTCTATCTAAACTTATTGAAAATATCTTGTCGAAAAAGGTCAAGCTGAGCATTACACCCTCTCATCAATTTGGATTTTGCAAAGGGTACAAGTATATATTTTTCGAGATTCGAGAACATTTGAACACCGCGAATACTGCTACACAATTTTTCTCGATGTATATCAAGCTTTCCTTAAAATATCACTGGACGGCCTTTAAGTTATACATATAATAAAATTCTAGACTTTGATATTTATGTTTGTTTGCTTTTTGTTTGGTTGTTCAGCGCGTAAGCCCCATTAATTGAATTCAAAATCGAATTACTGAAGGTAAGAAACTTTATATCCCATTTAAGGAGAGCAAAAGCCACATCGGTACTCAACGCTTCGTGGACGTTGGTATTTTTGCACAAAAAAAAAAAAACTGGAAAATTGTCAGCATTGTGTGGTTGTTTTCGTACCAGCTTCAACGCAGCGTTCAATGCAAACGTAATGTCACATTGTTAACAAGTGTTGCCACTTTTTTGGCCAGTGTGGCAGCACTTTGCGTTGCGCGCCATTTTAAACCAGCAGATGATGATTTCAGTATATTTCCAAATGTAACATTTTTGGTAAAATTTTAAGGTTATACGTAGCAGAAAGAAAAAATTAATGGGGAAATATTGTATATTTGAATATACTGAAAATTGTTCTAAGTAATATCGTATATTTTTCACAAATATTACGTTTGAATTTAGCGCAACCGGCGCGCACGTTCCAAATGTATGTATAACCAAAATAAAAGACAACCAATGCCGCCACTGTGAACGTCAACCACGGAAGCAGGCAGTAACACAGCAGGGAGTAACACTTAATGTTCATTTCATCAATATCAATTTACAAAATCAGAAGATATAAATTTTTAATATTGTTACAAAATCGATATTTATCAAACATTTCTAGGACACCTTGGTACACTTTAATGATTGAATGATAGACTTGGTTTCCTGATGATCGACGAAAAGAAGAAGAAAAGAAAAGGTCACGATATTTTGGAGAGGAAGAGTAGACGGTGGCAATTTTGAACGAAAAGAAAATGTTGACAAGATGAGATATAAAAATTCCATGGATGAACTTTGAACAATGTCGGAACTGGCTGCAATAGAGGACAACAATTTTATTCTGTAATGTGTTTTGTGGTACGTTGAAGTTTTATTCAGTACCGTGAATTATAATTTTTGTTTTGTGATGTCGTTGTCGCCGCATACGGCTCTGGATCATTGCCGAGCTGCAAGTCGCCGTTGGATCACCACTATGCTACTTGTCTCCGTTGATCACCACGTATGCTGCACATCTCTTTACATAGAGTAAAACAAAGTCGAAATATTAAGAAGTTAGAATACTGATTACTTCTAAACCACTCAACGTATTTTGATACGGTTTTCACTGTTAATTAAAGAATTTTCTTAGAATACATAAATAATTGATTCAATAATAAAAATATTTTATTCATTTTCAGTCACTATACATATGTATATGTACATTTTTGCAAAACCACGCACATTTTGCTTACGTTTTTTACGTTGTTGATCCTATGCTTCTTCTTTAACTTTGTTTGTTTTGTAATTGTTGTATTTACTCCTATCATTTACTGATAATTGAGTTAGCACAAGAGTATTGCGCTGTTCACTCTTTTCTTTCTGAATTATTATTCACGGAGATCGTAGCAAAAGAGAGTGTTATGTTGGTATAATTGCATTATTTCATCTCATTTTTTATTAACTAAATTGCCAAAGAGTATATAACTGCAAACCGTACAAACTTATTCCAAAAGAAAAAAATGGGAATGCGTTTTTCGTGAGCGTATTGATTGTGCCATTATGCTCGCTCTTATAATTAATGTACATAGTTGTCAGAGTGTTATAATTCATATTGCAGTTTCTCATTGTTTACATAGCAAAGTTTCTTCAAATGTGATTTTAGAATTAAATTAAAGTTATCTTATTATCACTTAAGTCTAATCATTATTATCATTTAAGCCATACTGTAAGGGAAAGGAAACATTTGTTTAGTGTACATCTTTTCTTTTCAAAACATCAATTGTGAAAAGTCGCTTAAATATAGGTCGTAGCCGAAACAAAAGCGAGGTGTAACAGTGCCGTACAACCAATGGATCAAAGTTTGGTAACACTACAAGATTTGTTTCATTTCCATAACAGCTACATACAGTCTTTCAAAACTGGTATTCAGAGCGTACCGCCAAGAACACCCGACTTTAATATCGTAATCCATGCAAATAAAGTGCCTGCTGGAGAACACATTGGCCGTTATAATGCCCCATTTACGAGTGAAGTCCCAGTTGTGATAGCTGGATAACAATTTTGTAAACGAGATATTGCATTGCACAATCGTGACAACAACTTGCACAGAATATCCGAGATGTACCGTTCTTATGACAGCTTACAGTATCCTTTGATGCTATGTCGACAAGTTGTAACAAGTTGATCTAGTTAGTGGAACACCTCTACGTAAAACAGTTTCCTGCATTAACTATTATTGTTATCGAATAATGAGATGGCATGCAAATTTTAATATCTTACTGAGGTATGGAATGTTAACGAACCAATACTTAGACGATCAATATGCAAAATTTGAATCGGAGCGATTAGCTTGGTTATACTGCCTTCATCTCTCACTGGTGGGCCTCGATATTTACATGAAAAAATCACAGGATGCCATGTCTTATGTGAGAAATTACGGAAACCTGATCTATTTAAAACTGCAAAATGTAACCCGAACTGGGCAGAAATCAAAGAAAATAATTACTTCAATTTAAATCCACAAGACAGATATGACATAGTGAAGAGAGTATTCTATTCAAAAGTGCAGAAACGTGGTTTGCCACATGTCCACCAGCTGGTATGGTTAATTAGACCGGATCAAATTAATAGCGTCATTTCGGCGGAGTTACTAAAAAAGAAATTGTTCCAACCCTGCACGAAATTGTAAAAAAACAAGTCATACATGGCCTTTGCGGATCTTTCAATTCTAATTCTCTATGTATGCGTGATGGCAAGTGTACCAACAAATTTCAGAAACCATTCCAATGCCAAACATCTACGAATGACGATGTCCTAAATATCATCGACGGCTGCCAGAAGAGGGTGGGCATAATGCCACTTTGCGAAACCACGAAATTGACAACCGCTGTATCGTTCCCTATAACTCATTGCTTTTAAAAATTTTCGATGCTCATATCAATGTAGAATTGTGCAGTTCTATTATATCAATACAATACGTTACAAAACATATTAATAAAGGGACCGATCAAGCTATATTTAGCATATAATCGCCAATTGAGGTAAGGAAATATCAATCTGGTCGTTACATCTGTAGCTCGGAAGGAGGTTTTTACGCATACATAACCAAGCGCCCACTATTATCCATCTCGCCGTTCATTTAGAAAATGGCCTGAGAGTTTATTTTACTGATGGCAACATTACCGATGTTGTTACAAATCCACGGGATGCAAGGTTAACAGAATTATTATATTATGTGCTCAAGACAATTTTCAAAATCCGTGACATATGATAAAGTTCCAACCTTTTATACATGGAATAAGACTGCTAAGACCTTCCAACATAGAATACAAGTGGCTCCAGTCGAAGGGTTTCCGGAAGTAAAAAAATCAAATGCGCACAGCTCAGGTGTAACTTATAATGCGTATCAAGCAGCTCACAAAGAGATGGGTCTCTTAGAAGATAACTCCCAATGGAATAAACAATTTCGGAAGCTGCTATTTGCTGTTCAGCGAGGTCATTGGAATAAGTATCAAGAAAATATGGCTCAAGACATACTGATTCAGCGACGAAGATAGATAATGTCAGATGTCCAATATGATGACAATATTTTTAACGAAGCTTTATTTGAATTAAAAAAAATAGTAGAAGTTCTTTCGGGTAAATCAATTAAAGATTTTGGACTGCCGATGCCTACAAATATAGCTAACTCGAATTTAAACAGGGAAACATGATTAACCTACACTATTAAAAACTATAGCTCAAGATGAACATCGCATGAGCATCGATCAAAAAAAAGTATACGAAATTCCTAATTAATATGCTCTTAGCTAAGGTAAGATCTATTGGTAAAATTGCAATAGCTGTTGCACCATCCGGAATTGTAGCTACACTTTTAAAAGGATGCCGAATCGCACACGCAACGTTTAAACTTCCTTTAAAAATTCCTATTGAAGATACTAACAGTGTATATAGTATTTCAAAACAAAGCAATACTGGAAAATTGATGCGCAACTTCATTAATTGTTTGGGATGAAGCTACAATGTCAAACAAGTCTTCCGTTGATTGATTAGATAGAACATTGCGCGATTTGCGCCGCACAAACTCAGCTATGTGTGGGTGCACAATATTATTCTCAGGTGACTTTCGCCAAATTTTACCGAGTGTGACAAGACTGACACGTGATGATGAAATAAAGGCTTCATTGAAAAGATGTTACCTGTGGTCGTATGTGAATCTAATAGAACTCAAAACAAATGTGAGGGTTTCGTTGCCTACACATGAAAACATGAATTTTGCATAGTTTTTGCTCAAAATAGGAAATGGACGGATGCCACATCATAATAGCAGAATTGAGAATGAAAACATTTGCGTTCTGGTACATGATGTTCAAGAATTGGTATAAAAGGTTTATCCCAAAATTGATTACATAAGTTCTAAGACAACTTCTTGGTTAAAGGAGAGAGCTACTATGTCACCGACCAACGATCAAATAGGTAAAGTAAATGATTTAATTCTGTCAAAGATCAATGGACTGACTCAAACATACTACTCTGTAGACAATGATATTGATCTGGAAGAGGCTGTTCATTTCCCAACAGAATTTCTTAATTTCCTACTGCCTTCTGGTTTGCCCCACATAAATTAGTTTTAAAAGTAGGGTGCCCCATTTTTTTTATTAAGAAACCTTAATACACGAAAACTGTGCAATAGTACACGTTAACAAATAAAATCATTAAAAAGTTACATAATAGAGTGTACAATACTGACCGGATGTGGAACTGGAAGTCGTTTCAATTCCCCAGATTCCATTAATTCAAACGGATTTACCTATCCAATTTAGAAGATTGCAATTATCTATAAAATGTTAATTTTTAATGACAATTAACAAATTACAAGTTCAAACATTCAACGTTGTGGGATTAGACCTGAGCATTGAGTATTTTTTCCCAGGGACAGGTATAAGTAGCTCTTTCGCGCGTCACTTCAAGACAAAATCTGTTCGTATTGTGCAATTACAAGAAAACTGTAAACATTGTATACAAAAACATATTGTAAGCAAAATTTTGTAAAAAAAATGAATTAATAAAATTTCTTGCTATCAATACCAAACCGATATTTTTTAAATAGCACACGTGCAAAGCAGGGCGGGTTGCTAGTCATATAATAATTTAAAGAAAAATATGTTGTGTTTTTGGTTTTGCAAAACGCACATATTTTTACATTTTATGCTTTGTGTAAACTGTGTTGTTGATAGTATTTTTTTTGTTCTCATGTATTATTATGAATGTGTGGTGAGTACGAACAAAAGTATGGCGCTATTCGTTCTTTTCTTTCTGTATTATGATGTTCACTGACAGTGAAGCAAAAGAGAGAGTGTGTGTGCTGTTGTTATTATAACAGAGACCCATTACTGGATTATACAGGTACACGTACGAAACACGGACACAGGATTTATTAATTGTAAAAATATTGCTTCCACAAAATACTAACAAAGACCTGCCACAGAATGTTTGTAGTGCGACAAAACGAGTACACAATACGCAATTGATCGAGTGAGAGCAATCGCAGCAGCCAATGTACTGATTGCTTTTTCATATCCAAATATTCCTGTAAAATGTGATGGAACCACTCAGTTGAGATGCCTCTCAGCACGCACTTTCTTTTTCCGATCGTCCGATATCATTCAATGGATTTAATCGACGAATTCTAGAGTGACCACTTTTTTTCGGCGAACTGAACCTTCGGTGTCACTTGTGCTGGTACAACCACAAACATTTCAGTAAACATCTTCTTAACCATTGAAACTGTTGGTGCACAGTCCCCATAGTATTTATCGAGCTGTTCTTGATTTCGGTGTCAGTTTTTTATGCAAAAATTCACCTTTTTTCAATTTGTAAATACACAAAAGTTTGTTGCATTAAATGACAATAAAAAATCCAATCAATACTATTGAGTCTTTAAAAGCAGATTTGTAATGAACTAAACTTAAAAAAAATAAAAAGTTCTCGATGCTACGAGCACCTTCTCTCGGATAATCTAAGGACTTATTGATCAGCTCTCGCATCAATTCGCGCTCTCCATTTAACATTAAGTAAAAAATTCACGCATCTAACAGCATTATAAGGCCATTCTGGACCTATGCTCGCAGCTATGAGGAACTGCAAGTGCCTCTAATGTAGACCGAAAACCCAATCAAAAATGAAAAGTGAAATACCCAATGTGAAACTCATATATGTTGTTTAACTAAACACCCAGTTGAATGCAATAGCAGAAGCACACACTCGACAAAGATCACAGACGCGACTTATGAGAAATGACCTACCATCCCAGCTTCAATTATAAGCAGCTTTTAAACTACATTCCTTCTAACTGTACGGAAAAACAGAAAAGATATAATTAAAAAAGAAAAGAAAAAAAAAAAAATGTGTGAGTGTGCTTAACACTCACGAGCCTTTGATGGGAAACACGTTGACTATGTTACTAAATGAATTAATGAAAGTTTGATGCAAAATTTCAGTATTAAATTTCAATTTCTTTAATATAGGCGATTATTGGTAGATGATAGCTAAAATATGATATATACATGTAACAAGTGGTGGTGAGCTGGTGATCGGTGATGACTATCAAACCGACCGATATTGATAGACTTCCGAACTATCGATCAGCAGCGGAGTTGGCAACAGTGGGTGCGAAGCAAGCAGAGAACAGTTGAAAGTTGGCTCGGAAGGAATTAAGTTTTAGTCGGTTGTTCAGCGAACTTTACATTTAATAATCTATTCATTTTGGGGCTCAACCTAAGCAAAAAAAAATAAAAAAATTAAAGCCGTCAAAAAAAGAACAATAATATTTAAAAAGTATGCTCAAGCTTATGCAGTTAATTGATAGAAAGTGAAATATAAACTAAAATACTGTAGCAAAAGAAGTTTTAAACAAGAAAATAAAAAGAAGCAAAAAAACGGTGTAAAAACAAAAAAACAAAAAAAAAAGAAATAAATGAAAAAGTCAGCAGCGCATCAGCGTCAGTGGTGGCAGCAACAGCAGAAAACAAAACGAAATTGTTAGAATTATTGCGTCATCTTTTGGAAGCGAAATCGAGAATATGAGTGACGAAGACGTTGGTGTTGAAGAGGGAAAGGGACGACAGTATGGTGTTGTGACACGATCGCAAGCGGCAATTGCAGATATTCGTGGAAACGAATCGGATGTTAAGCGCAACGAAGAAGACGGCACAGTTAGTGGTGGTGGCGGCATCGCAAGAAGTAGTTCATCATCAGTTGACAATATCGAACATTTTCGAATGGTCTCTTGCATTAATGGTCTGGATTACTGGGTGTCTTAGGCCTCATTTTTGAGAGCTAGTTTCGGCAGGCCAACAACCATAAGATGCCTCTCAGCGCCACCCGTAACCTAAGTTAGGTCAGATCGACTGGTCTGCTTCGTTTTAAGCGTCTACGTCTGGACAATTCGTGAGATGGAAGATCTGTTATTTCTAGATTGGTATGTCGCTCCAATGTTTTGTAGTACCTCCTGCTAGCACTAATGATTTCTTCCTGAATCATAGTTACGCCGAGGTCTTTGTGAATTTCATAGTTAGATATAAACCAGTCCGCATTAACTATTGATCGAAGTATTTTCGATTGTTGACGAACGTCCATATAGGCTTAATTACACTATTATATATTTCTAATTTCCCATTGGTTGTTAACTTAGATCTACTGTTCAGAAGCGGGTATAGCTGCTTAAATTTTAATATGAGTTGATCTCTCTCTTTTTGGATATGATGTTTCACGTCAGTTTACTATCAATATGCCTGCCCCGGTACTTTGCCGCATTGCTTAATGGAATGCAGTACCTTTATTTTTAATTGTCTTGGCTGATAAGCTGTCCGTGTTGTGTATATCACTTGCGTCGTTTTTAGTTCATTCACTTTTATTTTCCATTTATCAAACCAATTGCAAGCTTCGTCAAGAATATTCTGCAGTTTAGTTGTTGCTACAACTAAATTTTTATGGGAGTACATTAGTACTGTATCGTCAGCGAAGGTAGCCACCATTGACGCGTTATCTCCTGGAGTTGGGATATCTGATGTGTATAAAGTATACAACATAGGACCAAGCACGCTTCCTTGTGGGACTCCTGCTCTTATCTGTCTTAGCGCAGAAGATTCATCCTTACATTTTATGTAGAAATAGCGAGAGTCAAGGTAGCTTTTAATGATTTAAAATAGATCAGTTGGAAATACGGTCCTAATTTTACTAAGTAGGCCGTCGTGTCAGACTTTGTCGAAGAATTTTTCTTTGTCCAGAAAAACACCAAACAGAACTTTTTTTCATCAAGGTCCTTTAAAATTTTGTGAGTTACTCTGTGGACTTGCTGAATTGTGGAGTGACTTTGTCTAAACCCAATTGGTGGTCAGGTATGATTCTGTTCAAGTCAGTACATATGATCAGCTGAGGAATGTTCTCACAAAGAAATTTAAGCGTACTATGCTTTAATTGTGGATCAGCAGAGCATAGGAGAAAAGAATGTAACGCTGATACAAAATGCTTTAAGTGCGATGGCGTGGGACATATATCAAAGAATTTTCCACGAGTTGTAAAAGGGTGCAGGAAATATCAAGACTTGAAACAAAGAATTCGGAAATGTTAGCTGAGGATGAGCTAAGTTCTAATGTAGATGAATCGGATAAAGTACGTGATCTTCAGAACAAGTTAGCTGACATGAAAGCAGAGAATAATTCACGACAGTCATCTATTGATGAACTTTCTAAAAAAGAAGATGCTTTAAAGCAACGTGATGAAATGGTCTCAAGTCTACTTGAAGAACTTTTAAAGAAACGTCAAAGTCTTGGCGAAAGTGAAGATCAAATACGCAATTGTAAATCAAGAATTGAAGAACTTAAAGAAGAATTAATAACAACACGTATACGTGAAATGGAAACTATAACCGAATTAAAAGAATTTCGCTTAAAGGTCATGGAATTGGAGATGCAAGTACAAGTCTCAACAAATCAATAATCAATAAGAAATTAAGAGAAGAACTTGAATTAAATGTAACGCGTGAAAAAAAAAAATGTCAAATAAAGCACGTGAGCAACAACATAGATACTCGGACTTGGAATCTCGAATGAAAGATGAACTGATGATAAAAAAATTTGCTGAGCAAAGTCGAACAGTCGCTGAACTAAAACAGGAAGGACGGCTGCACTGCATTGAAAAGGGGGACAAGCCGTTACACACCATACACGTAGACCACTTGGGGCCAATGGATTCAACGCATAAACGGTACAAATATGTTTTTGCGGTTGTCGATGCTTTTACCAAGTTTACCTGGCTGTTCAATTCAAAGACCACAGGCTGCGACGAGGTTTTAAAAATACTGGAAGAATGGTCGGACGTCTTTGGTCACCCAAGCCGTATCGTCATTGAGCACGTGTTTACAACAACTGGTGTGGCAAGGGGTAACGGCCAAGTTGAACGAGTCAATAGATGTATTCTCTCAATCATCTAAGTTATCGGCCGACGATACGTCCAAGTGGTACAAATTTGTGCCTCAAGTTCAGAGGGCTCTAAATCCCTATGTGCACTGCTCCACAAAGAAAACACTGTTTCAACTTATGTTTGGTGTCAACATGAGGAACAGAATTGGTGATAAGCTGCTTTTGGTGTTGGAGCAAGAGCTTCTTAGTGACTTCGACAAGGAGAGAACTAAAATACGCAAGTAAGCTAGAAGTCAGATTGAGAAGGCACAAGAAAGGTACAAGAGCAGCTATGACAGAAGTCGCAAAAGCGAAAGAGTGTAAAAAGAAGGCGAGTTGGTTGCAATAAAACGCACGCAGTTCGTAGCTGGAATAAAACTTGCTAGCACCTATCTGGGCCCGTACGAAGTCACAAAAGTGAAACAGAATGGTCGCTATGATGTCAAAAAAGCGGCTCAAGTGGAGGGCGCTAATGTTACCTCAACAAGCGAAGACAACATGAAATTGTGAAGGTACATTAGTGAGAACGAGGAGTGTTTGTCGTCTGGGTCAGACTCCGGTAGTCAGGACGGCCGAATGTAACAAGTGGTGGTGAGCTGGTGATCGGTGATAACTATCGGACTGACCGATATTGATAGACGGCCGAACTATCGATCAGCAGCGGAGTTGGCAACTGGGTGCGAAGCAAGCACAAGGCAGTTGGCAACAGTGGAGTCGAGCAAGCACAAGTCAAGTTGTGGCCGGTTGTTCAGCGAACTTTACATTTAATAATATATTCAATAAGCTTACTTTACATACATTATTGCTTCTAAATCAAGAAACTTCGAGAAGACCGCATTAAGAGTACTTTTGGAGTTGGTTGTTGGAATGAGTCGACTTGTGGTCATTTGCAAGTTATGTATATCCTTTAAAAACTGACTGAGTGGTTCGGCATCATCTGAAGCAAGGTTGATGTTAAAGTCACCCCCCAGAATCATAGGCAACTTGTCAAAATCCTTTCCAAGTTCAGCAGATCCAATTGGAGTGTATTGTAATAAAACAAAATGAAGAATCTTTATAATATCATTTATTCATTGTTTTGGTAAAATTTATACCTTTACCAATAGCACATTCTGTCCATTACACAATATGCATTCAGCTGCAGAAACGTTTCTGACTGATGGGATTATCGCTATGCTGTTTGATGATTGGCAACGTTGAAATTGCATGTGTGCCGTAATTCTATGATCAGAATTTTGTTTTAGATACTATATCGCTACACCATCAGCAGGCTGATCTCCTCTACTAAACTGAGCGCAACAGTCGAAATTTGGAATGCAGGCGTATTCGTCGTTACACAGCCAAGTTTCACATAACACAAGAAAGGTATGTATGTTGTGTCACTGCATCTGTTAGATCATTTAAGTGAGCCGTTAAACTTTGGCAGTTAAATCATACAAAGAATGATGTAGATTTTGTGGTACTAATAGCATCCAAAATTGTATCCTGGCGAATTTTTAGAGAATTATTGCAATCCTTGCAAATTAAGTTTGGAGGGGAAGCAAACTGCGTGCAACTCTTCGTCCATGATGAAATCCTTTATCATTATTTTTCGAAACAATAAATAGTCTTTCAAGACTTGTGACTCATGAAAGTGCGACATAAACGAGTTGTTGGTCATGACATTTTTCATACTCATAAACAACCTGGTGAACGAGCATAATTTCGTAGGGCAATCCACCTGTATCTAAGACAACTCATTCATTTCGCTCGCAAGTCAATGAGTTTCAATCACATTTTATTTCATCATATTGATTACCGTATTGATTCTTCACTCTCTCGCTCTCTCTCTTTCTCCCCGCACATTATCAGAGACACACTTATTTTGCTTTGACTATTTCATTCTTCTGTCTTTCTCCCTTTGCAATTTTTCGACTAATAAATCTTTATTATTAAACTTTAATAATTTTACATTAGCCCAATATAAGTTTTGTTGTATTGCCTTTTATTTGCTGTAGTTACAAAATTTAAGAAGAAAAAAAAAATTTTAAAATAAAATATTTTATCCTAAAGGAGGGCCGAACTCACTCTCTGTTGTTCTGAGTTATCGGCCGAGCTCTCTCTCTCTCTCTCTCTTTATCCACTAGGCTATTCAGGTATTTACGTTTGTAGCAGGAAAGCGCATACTTAAAGTGTTTCACTCTCACTTTAAATCATTCGATTTTCCGATTTATTAATTTTTATTAATTTATTATTATTGAACTTTAATAAGTTTATATTATTCTAAAATTAGTTTTGTTGTATTGCCACTTATTTGTTGTAGTTACAAAGCGTTTATAAAAATATAAAAACTAAAAAAACAAAACAAAATGTTAAATTTAAAAATCACATTTTCGCCAACTACTTCGTGACCGGAACCTCATCTAAACACTACCCATGCCACGCGTTGCTTAATTTCTGATCGACAGGAAATCGTTAACCAAAATTGCCTTTGACGATTTCAAATTTCACTCTACCGACACCAAAAATATTTCACATCAATAATTGCGCGTGAGCCATCGTACACGTGATAGAAGTGAATTTTCTTAAAAACAGACAGAAGAGATCATCTCAAAACAAATACAACTACATACAATATTATAAGTTTTTCAAGAAGTTTGTAGCACATTATGCGATTGATTGTACAAATTCATTTTGCTTGTGGACTCTCACAACATGTGCGGAGAAGGGTCATGGCATGATTGTATGGAAAATCAGAAACTATTGATCTTTGATTGTACAATCCCGTCATAAAACTCAGAAGGAAACATCGATACAACATCAGCTCGACAAGTCATCTGTCTATCTATCATTCTGTCTGCCTGTATATTGCTTTTGGTTTCTTTCGCATGTCTAATTGTTGTTCTTGTGTTTAACAGTGTGTTTACGTTTGCTGTGTCCCATTTTGCACATAAATTAGATCATCAAACAAGCTGGTTGCTTGCATGTTGTTATTATAAACATTTTTATACCACACTAGGGGTACCTCCCATACAAAACCCAATCTGGTACGGAACCTTTTGTGTACGAGTCTGACTCGCACTTGGCCTATTTTTTGCATTTTAATAATATTCTTTAATTATCTTATTAAAACTGCAAACGGGGATATATATCTGCCAGCCGAGGTATCTGTCAATTTTCACTTCAGAAAGGCATTATAAAGTTATATTGGACGCTCATAAATCCTGGGAAGATTAATGGAATGTGACTTGATTTCATTTTTTATTCTACATTCCTATATATATTATACTAGCGTTACTCTGCGTGCGTTGCTACACCCACTATGCGATAATTGGGTGCTTCTTGTAAAAAGCTTTTTTGTAAAACGTGTAATGAATAATTTACGTGAATTAACAATATATTTTAATATTCTTTTATAACCCAAGCAACTGTAAGTTTTATTTGTTCCTAACAAAAAAAAAAAGAATATTTTGGGCCAAATAAAAAAATGACATAAAACAATCTATACTATGGTAAACTACCATTTACGATTATTGTTAATAAACAGATAATAAATTTATTGTTTCTTGATACACGCACGTCGTACTTGTTGCCCTGCCAAGCCAAGCCAAGAAAGGAAAATCAAAATGTCGTCACGCAGAGTCGCTCAGACCCCTCATGTGCGAGTGAGACAGATGCTCCAGAAACCAGCGTCAAGTAGCGCTGAGGTAGGTTGCCACAATACCTGGACAACAGTGCCACCTATCGGGTCCAAATATAGTAAAGAACCTGACTGGTAACTCCATGAGTACAACAATAAAAAAAATCATCAAAATTGGTCCAGGAGTTCTCGAGTTTTACGGAGTCATACTATTTTTTGGGTTCATTTGATAAAAAAAAGGAAAGAGGTGTCGTGTGACACCCCTATAAAACGAAGTTTCATTCACAGCAAAATTTTTAATTATTATCTTTAATTATTGAAAACTAAATTTGAAATATCAATGGACTCGCAATGCCATCTGTTGCACGTAAAAAGTAAAAATAAAATACGTGGCAACACCTGTCGGAAAAAAATTGGTTACGAAAAATATCACAAGAAGTGATTGCTTGAAAGTGGAGGAAGAGAGACGAATTTTAGATTGAAATAGTCAAAGCAGATATAAGCTAAGGAGTATGTGTAGGGCCATCATCGTGTAGTCGTGTGCCGGTGTGGTTTGTGCAAGGGGACGGAAGAGAGAAGATTGAGAAAGTCCAAGTAGGCAAAAGTTAAGGTGTATGTGGAAGTTAATGAAGTTCGTAAAGACTTAACGACTGTTACTTTTAATTGTTGCTTTACTTTTTGTTTGTTGATCATTATCATCACCATGTTTATTTCTTGATCATCATCATCATTATGTTATTTGTTGATCATTATAATCATTATGTTTGCAAAACTTAATCATTTCATTTTTACTTATTTAGATTTGTAGTTTGAAAGGCCACATCAAAGGTAGAATTTTATATATACAAAACAAATTAAAAGAAATTAGTTTCGATATAAAAAAAAAGAAAACAAAAAAAGGCCCTCGGTGTGCCAGTCCTACGCTTTAACCACTAAGCTATCCAGAAGCTTTAGTTGTTTTTGCCTTCAGTATAATAATAATAAATATTTAGAGAGAAGAATGAAATAGTCCAAGCAGGGAAAAGTTAAGGTATATGTGTGAGTTTACTAATTTCGTTAAGGCTTAAAGAGTTTTAATTTTAATTGTTGCTTTACTTTTTGTTTGTTGATCAATATCATCATCATGTTTATATGTTGATCATGTTTATTTGTTGATCATTATAATCATTATGTTTGCAAAACTTAATCATTTCATTGTACCTCCCATACAAACACCCATCTGAATTCAGGTTCTTATTAGAAACACTTTTTTCTTTTTGTCCTATCGAACTGAAACTTGGACACTATCAATTTTTAAGACAGGCGCAGGACATTTTCCGGAACCATTCGAATCGGACCACTAGGAGGGGTCCTCCCATACAAACCACCCATTTAAATTCAAGTTCTTATTAGAAAACCTATCTTCTTTTTTCTTCTTTTCTTTTTCTTTCAAGACCCTAGGATTACTGGATCATATAACTCGCATACAAACCCAAACCCTCGGTCTTACTCTCTAACCTCAGGGTTCACGTGTTACGCTCATAGAAAATTGTATTACATTGCAGTCTGAATTTCGAAACATTCATTATGTCACTTAAACTCAAAATATGAGGGCACTTCCTCATGAAATTCAATTTGTTCAGTTTCTTATATCACTTGGTAACGCTGAAATGAAAGCTTTTCCTCAGTTCGGTTCGGATATCGTTGAAATTCCGAATAATTTAATCTTTAAATCTGTAAACATCATCAATGATATATTTGGATATATTCCGGAAAATTTTTTTTTTATCTACTCACATTTTGAATTCAGTTATTTTGGTTCAAAATAATGATGATTGTTCATTTATAAACTTTAGAACGAATGCCTGGAGAGGAAAGCTTACTACAGCTATGATAAAATTGCCAGTAATGGTGCACGTGAATATAATAATCTTCCCATTGAGTTTTTGAATACTGTATCAGTTAGTGGTCTGCCTCCCCATTGGTTTTTTTTTTTTTTTTTTTTTCATTCCCGATTGGATATGTACTATTGTTTTCCTAAATCTTATAACTTAAATATAAAAGAAAACACTAAGTACATTTTTAACGATAAGAAGGGAAAAGGCAGTGGACAATATCGAACATTTTCGAATGGTCTCTTGAATAATGGTCTGGATTACTGAGTGTCTTAGGCCTCATTTTTGAGAGCTAGTTGCGGCAGTTAGGTCAGATCGACTGGTCTGCTTCGTTTTAAGCGTCTACGTCTAGACAATTTGTGAGATGGAAGGTCTGTTATTTCTAGATTGGTATGTCGCTCCAATGTTTTGTAGTACCTCCTGCTAGCATTAATGATTTCTTCCTGAATCATAGTTACGCCGAGGTCTTTGTGAATTTCATAGTTAGATATAAACCAGTCCGCATTACTACTGATCGAATTATTTTTGATTGTTGACGCTGAATAATGTTAATGTTAGTTTTCTTGGCTGTACCCCATAATTGCATGCCGTACGTCCATATAGGCTTAATTACTTTATTGTATATTACTAATTTCCCATTGGTTGTCAATTTAGATCTACTCTTAAAAAGCGGTTAAATTTTAATATGAGTTGATCTCTCTTTTTCTGGATATGATGTTTCCACGTCAGTTTACTATCAATATGCATGCCCAGGTACTTTACCACATTGCTTAATGGAATGTCAGTACCTTTTATTTTTAATTGTATTGGCTGATAAGCTGTCCGTGTTGTGTATATCACTTGCGTCGTTTTTAGTTCATCCACTTTTATTTTCCATTTATCAAACCAAGTGCAAGCTTCGTCAAGAATATTCTGCAGTTTAGTTGTTGCTACAACTAAATTTTTATGGGACTACATTAGTACTGTAGTAGTATAAGTGTATGTAGTGTGTAAGTATTGTATAGGTATGTAGTGTGTAAGTATTGTATAAGTATTGTGATACAAGAGAAGAAAGAAACGTAAATAAAGTTAGTTTGTGTTGTGCCATCAAGGAGAGCGGACGCGTTTGATTTTAGTTCCTACAATCTCAGAAGTGGGATACAGAAAAAAACAAGTTATTTTTTTTTCTATCCTCGCGTAATTGTGTGAAGAATGGATCCTGTCTGTGCTGACAAATATTCAGCTAGTGAGTTACGTGCGTGGTGCAAGGGGTTAGGATTGCTCAAATATGGAAACAAGAACTCTTTGGCGGCACGTATTAGCGAAGTGGCGGATCGCGGTGAGCTGATGGATTTCTTAAATGAAGAGACAATCAAACACAACGCAGATGAGCGTACATCAGGTCAGACTATTGAAAAGGAACAAATGAAAGAGAAACAGCAGTTGAATGCAAATGAGTGTGCTGCAGGTTTCTTAAATGAGAACGCGTCAGACTTAACGCCAGGGAACACAAATGAAATGACAAACGAGAAGCGGCGCCAAGAAGAATATGAGACGACAAAGGAAAAACACAAAAATGTAGCAGACGAAGAATTACGGCGCCAACAAGTAACAGATTATGAGTTCGAGCTGATAAACAAAGAGCTTATGTTATTGCGTTTCGAGAGAGATTTGTTGCGAAGAGAGAACGAGCTGTTAAAGGCGACCGGTGAAGTAGCGATGCGACCGATTCATAATGATGAACTCACTTTAAGTGATTTAATGGAAATGATTCCGTGGTACGATGGTAAGACTTGTGTTCTGGGGTGGATTTCGCATATTACCACCGTAAAGAAAACATACAACATAAGTGAGGCCAAGGTGCGGGCAATACTTTTTGGGAGATCAAAAGGAAAGGCACAAGCATGGTAGCAGTCAAAGCCAGAATATGAGTGCGAAGCTGTCGACTATGTTTTGACGGAGATGGAAAAAGTCTTCGGTACAAAAGAAAGTCGAATTGTGTTGCGTCAGATGTTTGAGGCGCGCAAGTGGCGTACTGAAAAACCATTTTCGAACTATTTTAATGACAAGATGCTTCTGGCCAATAGTATTGAAATGTCAGAAAGTGAATTAGTTGAATATGTCATTCATGGTATACCAGATCGCCAGTTGCGTGTAAGTGCGAGTATGCAACGTTTTAAGACCAAGGATGACTTGTTTTCGGCGTTTGTCAATGTAAGGTTGATGCCAATGTCTCCAACGCCACAAAATGTTAATATGGAAAAAAAGGCGACCAGTAGATGTTACAACTGCAATCGCTTTGGTCACTTCGCCGCTGAATGCAGGAAACCAAAACGGGAAAAAGGCGCTTGTTTCGTTTGCGGAGAAATGGGTCATCATGCTGCGGCCTGTCACATCAGTAAGAAGACGTCCCTTGGTGTGCAGGAAAATTCTGATTATGTAAGGTATTTTAATGTTGAATTTAAAGGTTGTAAAAGTGTTGTGTTAACCCTAGACTCTGGAAGCCCAGTAAGCCTCATCAGAAGTTCCTTTATTCCAGCCAGCGCTAGGTTGATGTCGGCGCCTGGTGTTAATTTTTATGGTTTAAATAAGAGTGAATTAAATATCCGTGGAAAGATAATCGGATTTATTAAAGTTTTGAATAAATTTGTAAAACTGGAGTTATTAATTGTTCCTGATGAGTCTATGAGTGTTTCTATTATTTTGGGTAGAGATTTTTTAAGAAAAAGTTGTGCTAAGATTGTGTGGCAAAATGATGGTGGCATAGATAAACATAGATTAGACAACAAAACAGAGCAGTGTAGTGAATCAGTTTGCGAAGATGACTTTGAAAAGAAAATTTTGATGATTGATTATGTACCAAATGATAGGAATTATTCAGTTGGAGAAGCTCTAACGTTTGAAGAGAAAAATGATTTTGAAAAGTTGTTTAAAAAATGTTACCTGGAATCTGATCGACCAAACGAACCAAAGGTGAAATGTGAAATGAAGATAGTGGTCAATGACTCTAAACCATTTAGTTGCAATCCTCGTCGTCTTTCATATGCAGAGAAGGGTCAATTACAAAGCTTACTGGATGAATATTTAAGTAAAGGGTACATAAGGCCGAGTGAATCGGAGTTTGTGTCTCCAATCGTGTTGGTGAAGAAAGCGACAGGTGAACTTAGAATGTGTGTCGATTTCAAAAGGTTGAAAAAGTTGACTGCAAAAGACAGTTACCCAATCCCTTTGATTGACGATTTATTGGATAGACTCGCGGGTAAGACAATTTTTACCAAATTGGACCTTAAAAATGGTTTCTTTCACGTTTTTATGCATGAAGAGTCGGTGAAATATACGTCTTTTACAACTCCGCTAGGACAGTTCGAATTCCTAAGGATGCCGTTTGGCCTGAAGAATGCACCCTCTACATTCCAGAGGTTCATTAATAAAATTTTCATGGACATGATAAAAGAAGAAAAGGTTATTGTGTATTTAGATGACGTGATGATTGCGACTGAAGATGTGAACACACACTTAGATATTTTAGAGGAAGTTTTTGATAGGTTAGTGAAAAATAAACTGGAGCTAAGGCTTGACAAGTGTGAGTTTTTTAAAACAAGCGTGAAATATTTAGGTTATAACATTACAGGTGGTGGTATACAGGCCGATGAGAAAGGCTTAGAGGCAGTCAAAAATTTTCCGGTTCCAACAAAAATTAGTGAAGTGCAAAGTTTCTTGGGACTTTGTTCCTATTTTCGTAGGTTTGTCAAAGATTTTTCAGTTATTGCAAAGCCACTGTATGATTTAACAAAGAAAGATAAGGTGTTTAGTTTCGGTCCCGAGGAGTTGAAAGCATTGGAAGTCCTTAGAAGCAAACTAGTAGATTCACCAGTGCTGGCATTGTACAGCCCAAATGACGAAACAGAGCTGCATTGCGATGCGAGTTCAATAGGTTTTGGATCAATTTTATTACAAAGGAAAAGTGATGGAAAATTACACCCCGTTTTTTACTTTTCTAAACGCACGACGGATACCGAGTCAAGATATCATAGCTTTGAACTCGAAACATTGGCCATAATATACTCTTTGAAGCGTTTCCGAGTATATTTACAAGGGATAAAGTTTAAAATCATAACTGACTGCAATTCACTAACAATGACCCTTAACAAAAAAGATATTAACCCTAGAATTGCAAGGTGGGCCTTGGAGCTCGAAAACTATGATTATACGCTAGAACACAGGGCTGGGAAGAGGATGCAGCATGTAGACGCATTAAGTCGCTGTACGAACATAATGGTGATTGAAACTAACTCGTTTGAAGAAAATCTTGTGATATGTCAAAGCAGGGATGAAGATATCGTAAGAATAAAGTCAATGTTAGAAACAGCTGAACATAACCTCTATGAGATGCGCAATGATATAGTTTACAGGAAAGACAAAAATGGAACATTGTTGTTTTACGTCCCGAAAGACATGGAAACGCATGTCCTCTTTAAGTATCATGACGATTTAGGACACGTCGGTGTAGATAAAGTGGTGGAAATAATTTCAAAAACGTATTGGTTTCCAAAAATGAAGCGGAAGGTGGAACACCATATAAGGAATTGTATGAAATGTATCACGTTTTCGTCGAAAAACGGAAAACAGGAAGGATATATTCACAATATCCCTAAAAGTACTACCCCTTTTGAAGTGATACATGTCGATCATTTTGGCCCAATATCCGTCACGGGAAACACAAAGAAACACGTTCTTTTAATTATAGATGCAAGTACAAAGTTTGTGAAATTATACGAGACGAAAACGACAAGGTCAAGCGAAGCGATTATTGCACTGAGCAGTTATTTTAGAGCATACAGTAGGCCTAAGTATTTAGTTTCGGATCGAGGTACTTGCTTTACGTCGAAGGAATTTTGTGATTTTCTAGAATCCAGAAACGTTCAGCATATTAAAATTGCTACCGGATCGCCCCAAGCAAATGGGCAAGTCGAGAGGGTTAATCGTAGCTTAGGCCCCATGTTGGCTAAGACCGTGAGCTCTGGTAAAAATTTTAGCTTGGGAGAAGCGCTAGAAACAATTGAGTTTGCGATGAACAACACGGTACATAGAACGATAGGTCAGCATCCAAGCGTGATGTTGTTTGGGGTAGGACAGAAAGGAAGCGTAGTAGATTACCTAAAAGAGAGTATAGAATGGGAAAAGGAAAAAGATAGAGATCTAGAGGGGGTGAGGGCTGAAGCGCGCAATAAAGAGAAGCAATTGCAAGATTACAACGAAAGTGCCTCAAACAAAAGGAGGAAAAAACCAACGGTATACAGTCCAGGAGATTATGTTGTCGTAAAAAACTTTGATGCTCATGTAGGTATGTCTAAGAAGCTTGTCCCTAAGTTTAAAGGACCTTACAAAGTCACAAAATGGTTGGGTAACGATAGGTATGTGGTGGAAGATGTTTGTGGAATGCAGCGGTCGAGGACGCCGTACTCAGGAATTTGGTCTGTAGCTAATATGAAACCGTGGTTCGGTTGGTCTAAAGATAAAGATAAGATAGACGGAAACAAGTCAAAAAGAAATGCAAGAACTGTTGATGATAGAAGTACTGGTCATGCTTATAATACGAGAAGTAAAAGTAATTAGACTGTATTTATAGCTAGCCGTATGTATGTATATAAGTATATAAATATGTAGCATGTAAAAGTAGTATGTAAGATATTTTGTAACGGTCGGGATCAGGAGATCCTTGTTGTCAGGATGGCCGAGTTGTAGTAGTATAAGTGTATGTAGTGTGTAAGTATTGTATAGGTATGTAGTGTGTAAGTATTGTATAAGTATTGTGATACAAGAGAAGAAAGAAACGTAAATAAAGTTAGTTTGTGTTGTGCCATCAAGGAGAGCGGACGCGTTTGATTTTAGTTCCTACAGTACTGTATCGTCAGCGAAGGTAGCCACCATTGACGAGCTATCTCCTGGATTGGTTGGTAGTAAAAGCCCTTTCATAATAGTCTGCCAGTAGTGAAGCGTTGTCATAGTTGGTTCTAGCCCATGTCCCATCCGATTTTAAAAGTGGCGGCTGGTGGAAGGTGCGATTTGTCAAGTGCTTAGCAGCCTTCCATAATGAGTAGTTAGTGTCAGATGTCGGTGATAATGTTTTTGTATAATTTACAAATTGTTCATTTTTAAAATTCCTTAGACTGTTTTTCAAATCTTTGATAGCTTTGTTAATTTCAGTTTTGTCTTTTGGATCTCTCGTCCTTCGCCAGATCTTACGCAGTTTGTTTTTGTTCGCGACTTGGATTTTTATTAAGCGGGGGAAAATATAGTTGAAAATATAGTTGTCCTCTTTTGGATTAAGATTTGGCGTTGCTCTATTAGCTGCTTCGTTTATAATGTCATTCAAGTATATCACTGACTTTTTAATATCGTCAGGTTCTCTAAGAGGTACATTTATTGTGAGGCTATTGTTAATACATTCTCTGTATGCCTCCCAGTCAGTTCTGAAATTATACATTTTGCAGGCGGGTTGATCTTTTTTTATTGCGCAACTATATTCAACTTGTGTTGGTGAATGATCGGAAGAAATTTCAAATCGGGAGTCAATTTTGAAATGTGTTATATTCATGTTTTTTAATACACAGAAGTCTATTAAATCCGAAATTTTAGTCCGATCTGTTGGCCAATATGTGGGTTCACCTGTACTCAAGTGCATCCCCCCAATCGTTTGAATTGCACTTAGCAAGTTTTTCCCTTTGGTGTTTGTCAGCCTTGAACCCTAGTTTACATGTTTCGCGTTGTAATCACCTGCTACGATGAACCTTGGGCCAAACTCTTTAAAGTAGTCCTTAAATTGAGCTGTTGAGATTGAGTGTCCATATTTGTCTTCTAATAGCAATTTGGTCGACTGTGTGTGTTGATAATTTTCTAGTTCAACGTGTCGAGTATTGTTTTTAACAATGATAGCCGTGCCACCATGTCCTGAACCATCCGGGTGATTTGTTTTATATATTTTTTATTCCGGAAAGCGCAAGAAGTGATTACTTGTGCAATGGGTTTCAGAGATTAGAGCTACGTCAATCATATTGTCATTTAGAAATAGTTGGAGTTCAAGGATATGTTTGGGCAAACCATTCGCATTCCAAGCAATAATTCTTAATTTATTGTCCATTTTGTTTGTCAAGTTTGGTTATCAAGATGGTGATTATATTCATCATGTTAGTCACCTGTTGAATCAATTGCTTCATCATGATTTTAAGTTCAGCTGAATCGTCATTTGGCATAATGTTATTGTTATTTTGATGGGAGGAATTACTGTCTATGGTCGGATTCTCAGTTGAGATGACTTTAGATTTTTGGGTTGGTCGGTTGATTGGCTGGGGTTGGGAAGTCGCAGCTGTAATTTGTGCGTAGCTTATACCATTCTCCACTTTACTGGACGTTATGGGCATTTGCTGAACTTTTGTGAGATTCGTCAATATTTTGGGTCGAAGGGCAGGAAACCGTTGGATTTTAAGGGTTTTATATATTTCACATATTTACAGCCAACTGTATGAGCTCCACCACAGAGAGCACATTTTATTTTAGTGGTTGACTCCATGCAGAAGTCTTCACTGATCGATTGCCAGCAATGGAATGAAAAATAAATTGATTTAAAAACAAAAACTGCATTGTATTACTAATACGGAATTTAAATACAGGAAAATCATTAGTTAAAGGAACTCGCATGCGCGCAATACGAATGCACCGAAACTCAATAGGTTGCGAGGTGTTAACAGGTGTAGAGCGTAATATTCGAATTTTAATTCCTCGTATTCATTTGACTTATTCGTAAACTCTTTATGTTCAAATTTCAAAAACCTCAATTTCCAGTAATTCCAGCGATGACTATAAATAAATCCCAAGGTCAAACGCTTCAAAAAGATGGAATTTTGTTGAGTTTACTTTAGTCACGGACAATTGTATGTTGCCGCCAGTAGAATTCGATTATTCAATGGATTGCGATTTTAAATTTCTGAGACATCAGATCAGGGCCATTTGTCACGTGATAGTAGAGTTTTCACAAAGAACATTGTTTACAGAGAAGTAATTAGCACTTAAAAAACAACTGTTTCTTTGAAGTGAAACTTCTTTAGCAGCGTTGGACAAAAATTTATATTAAAAATTTGAGTGAAAAAATACATATCGTCACGCTTTTTTAAGCTGTATCTCATGAATCGCACTAGGTAGAGTCTTGAAATTTACACAGAATGTGTATTTTTATTGCCGTACCCCCAACATATAATAAAAATTTTGGAAAATCTACCGGAAAAGTCTCAAAAAAGAGATTACATTTCCACAACAACAACATGCAGTTTGTATATATAAAAATGTTTATAACAACAAGATGCAAGCAACCAGCTTATGAGTTGTACAAAAACAAGCCAAATTACGAAGAAAAGAGAACGAGAAACACACAGAAACTCGTTGATGATCTTTTTATGTGCGAAATGGGACACACGGCAAACGTAAACACATTGTTAAACACAACAACAACAATTAGACACGCGAAAGAAATCAAAAGCAATAAACAGACAGACAGACTGACAGATTTTGAGATGATCTCTCTCTGTTTGTTTCTAAGAAGTTTCACTTTCTAGTAATAATAATTTGTCAGAATGAATTAATTAAATTAAGATTTATTTCAAATGTTTTTAATTTAATTTCCTACCTTAAGTTTTATTTGTATACTTTTAAGTTGATAGTCTTTGTCAAAATCAATTAAATTAAATGTACTTTCCTGCGTTGAGAACCAGAATAAAATTTTCGAAGAAGTCGTATTCAATAACTGAATGTAATTGCTTTATTATCATTGACGACTAGGATGGAATGGTTTCTTTTTAGTCTGTCAATTTTAATAATTCATCCTTCACTTCTGTAGGTACATTTCGCAGTCCGTATAGCCTCTTGAAACTTTTTTTCAGTGTACACAGGCAATATTTCATTTTACTTACTTCTGTTCGTTCATAATTGTTACATCCCCCCAAGTTTCACGTTTTCACCGTTAATCAGAATGTGCTTAGTTCTCTTTGCTATCATTATCATCGATATCTTTTCGTAGTATTTTCGCTTTCCTTCACTTGTTGCAGTATATATGGGATATTTCAATTCGTTGCACGGATCTAATCCATCAACAATATAATGAATTACAGCTTTTGCCTCAATATCACCCCATGCTGCTATCTTTCTTATATGTAATACGAACTCAGGGAAAAATTGTGTAGCTTTTTTCTTGCACTAAACTTCGCGTGCAATTCAGTACTGTTTGATTTCCTATCGAATTCTGTGATTAAAGCCTTGCATAGTTCTTCACAATTTAACACCGTAATACAATAGTTTAAAAACAAATTTTGCTACTCCTGTCAACCTGTTCCTAGCATTTACATATTTTTGCTTTGTATTCAATTCGTACGCTTCTGCATATGCAGAGTTTTTTATCCACTGCCTCACAGGAATTGATGTTCCATCACATTCAGGAACCACTTTTGCAAAACTTGCAATTGATTCATTGCGTGTGCTTACACTTTTTTGTTCCAATTTGAGAGTACATAGTTGAATTAGGTTTTTCATGTCGGTTTTTTCTCCCATTTTTACTGTCTGGACTCTCTTTTGTATATGCTTTTATGTTTCTTAATGATTTTTATGCGTCTTTATTCTATTCTTCACTCACTGGTTCACCCTCTCGTAAATGCACTATCTCTGGCTCAATCGTAATGGTCTTCTCTCCGTGTTATCTTCTTCAGTCATTGCCGGACTCTCTTATACTTCGTGTCTGGCTCATTTACTAGAACTACGTCTGCCTTTTCTTCGTCTATAGTTCGTTTCAGGAGATCCTACGCCTCTTGAAAATGATTCAGCTTGATTTGAAGTGTCTTCATAGGTTTTAATTCCCTTTTTTATACCGGGCAGGCTTTGCTTCCCACAACATGGTTTGTCATAATAGGATATTAATTGGATTGCTGCTGCAGTTCTTAGCGATGTGTCCTTCAAGACCATACCGTATCCAGCATTTTCACCAATCGACATCACTTTTGCACGACCGAGAAACGAGAGAAATAAGAGTAACACTCGAACAGTGCAGAAGTGTTATGCGCTCGTAATCTTGTGTCCATATAAAATACTGTCAATACAATTAATAATAAAAGTAAACAACCAAAGCGCTAAGATGAGCCTAGCTCATCAACATAGCCAACAGCCAGGAAGTAAATTAACCAGTAATGCATATTTTTCGGTAGTCTCTGATGACCAAACTAACAAGCATGTGTCATCATTGTTATCCACCAAGTCGGCTGAGCGAAGATTTAATTCCTGCTCTCCTACACTGTTCTCAAATAATACAAGCATCTGTCATACCCTATTGTGGAGCGCACAGTGCCCATCCCCACAACCACCACTGTGCAGAGGTCCAGCAGCAACGGTTTAAACAACAACAACAATATCAACACAAAGCACATCATCAACATCAAGAGCTAAATCAGCATCAACAACAACAACAGTGTACACAGCAACTACTTCAATCGCGTCATCGTATGCAGTTAGTAAATCCCAAAGCAATTATTGAAATAATAATGCTTCCAAGCATACATCGTATGCACCATTAGAGAAATGTGTGGCAGTTACGCCTGCAATAAAAACACACACCCAAGTAAAAAGTGCAAACATTGCAAGCAATAAAAATATTTCCGTACGGTTAAACGCCAATAAAAGAACTCGATAAATGCAATCACCAGACAAATCTACAGAACAAACACAACACAACAACAAAAAACAACAAAGCAAAGTACAAACAACGACAGAAACAACATTACAAGACCATTGGTTAAGCTCTACTAAGACCCAGCGACTAAACAAAATTACTACTGCTACTAATACTAAAACTACCGGTAGTAACTGTTATACCAATTATTTTCAGCTGCGCCAAACTATCATGGACAGTGAAACCTCGGTAAATAAAGCAAATAGCGATCAATATGTTGATGACCCGATGTCTTCAGTCACACCAAATGCTAAAATTCCGCCCATTACTGCGCTAAAAACAACCTATAGTTATATTCACGGCATGCTTAAAGAAATTAAAATAAGTACAATAGATATTATTAAAACCATATCAAATCGCATCAAAATATTCGGCAATGACATCGACAGTTACAACATTATCCGCGAATATCTCAAAAGCTGAAACTGTTAGTTTCTCTCTTATGAGAACAGGTAAACTAAGCCATTTGAAGCCATTCTCTCCAATTTGGATAAATTACCGAATGACGAGATTAAAAGTATCTCATTATCTCATGGGCTACAATGCTCTGATGTGAAAATAGTGGAAAGTTAAATAGTTTCAAGATTTCACTGTACGTAATATAATTCGCAAATAAATCTACTACACTCCAAAAAATGCCAGTTCAAAAACCATACAAAACTTCTTTAGGTATTTAAAACTAAATTATCACGTAAACTTACACAATGTTACAATTGCCAACTTTTTAGACACGAGTCTAACAGTTGTAACGTTACCAGTTCCTGTGCATTCTGTGCAAGTCACCATGCGACGTCATTCTGCCCTAACTCAGATACTCTTCTTTGTACCAACTGCAAAGGTACTCATACCTCCACAGACGTAGTACGTCTTTGCCGAGCTTCGTATATTGTATTGATCAAAAAGATATCATCGTATCATGCAACCAAAACTACACATCTCAACTCAAAAGTAGTTACCAGCACAGCAAAGGTAGCAGTAGCGCTGCTCCTAATAGAGACAATTTTGTCACTTGTCTCCCCTTAAATATTGGAACACCATAATCGGCTCTCAAGTAACAGCACCACTCACTCATACTACCATAACGAGATCGTCAGTCGTGGAGTTATCTACTGACCTATGTAGCTTTGAGGAAATAAGCTCTCTTAACCAAACTTCCAACTTGCTCTTGCAAGAGTTAACAGTTCAATGTGCTTACTCAATTAGCACTTAAATATGTGTATGGTAGTAAATAATATAGAATATCTCAATATCATGGCATGGAACTCACGTATCATAAACAAGCTGAACTCTCTAACTTCCTATGCTCCAATCGAATACATATTTTCTTAATCTCTGAAACATGGCTGACACCTGGGGATAGACTTCAAATTCCTAACCACCGTAGGGCCGGTGTAGTTGTAATTATCTTGGAAACATCAAAAAATTCCCAATTTGAACACTCACCTGATAGAAAACATTGCAGTAGAAGTCAGGTTATATTCTCAAGATAGCCTACAATTTTTTTCCGCGTATTCTCCGGGATCATCGGCCAAGTGTTTGAACAGGTCCTGCAATCTAACTAACGATACAAGTCACATTGAAAGTTTCTTCAAAGCAGACTTTTTCAAATGATCACAAAAAAATGGCCACTTTGTACTAGGTGGTGACCTGAATTGTAGAAATAGACTGTGAAACTACAGTAGGGCAAACTGCTGGGGTAACATTCTCCACGACCTCTCATTTAGTAACAAATTTACGTTAGTATACACCAACATATTACAACGCTAAACACTCTACGTTGGACATGTTCGTCACTAATGTTTCAAACTTGCTAACAGATCCCACGACTCACAACGACCTGTCATCAGATCACTTGCCAATAGTTACCAAGGTAGCATTAAATGTCAACTTACATACTAACACTTTTCCGAAATTCGCTACTTTTTATGAGAATCTTAAAGAAAGAATTCTCAGAATTTTGTTTAATTCGTGTAAAAACTTCTACGACTGCATCGATTGATAAAAATGTCTCACTACTCTCAATGAAAGTAGCCGCTGCACTTGATATTGTGGTTCCAAACAAGCCACGTACAAGCCACTGTAACAAGTTACCGTCCTATATAACTGGGATAATTAATAAGAGAAATACTGTCAACATAAAGTCATAAAGTCTAAAAATGAATATATAAGTACAAAATTTAGTTTAAACCTGTATTAGGGGTCTCTGAAGGATCTTGTAAAATTTAATTTCGATGTTTCTGAAGTGTTGATTTAAGAATGAGTAAAAACGTAATGCTTTAAATAATACATTTATTAAAACTTAAAGTTAACAGCTAAGTTAATTTAATCGAAAAAAATGATGGAGTCTGTGGTTTCTGAAAAATAAAGTAATAATTAAAATCTTCTTAAAATGATTGATTATTAAACTCACCGCACAGATCTTTGAGACTTAATTTTCTATTTCCTCTCTAAACTCTTCTTCTAAATCAATATGAAAAATTCAAAAACTATCTTGTACATCATCTCCTTCATCATCCTCTTCATCTTCATCTGGGTTTTCCATTATATAATTTTCTTTCGATGAATTTTGGACCTTCTTGGCCTAACTAAATGTTTGGCGAAGCCAATAGAGCGATAACTTTTGCTGAAAAGCTTTTTTTTTCTTTTTTTTTTTTTTGATGTTCTACATTGTTGTCCTCTAGATACTTCATCAGCTTTAGTTTGTGCTGTGAAACGCCATTTGCGTTCCAGTGAGTTATTTTTAAATGAGCCATTATGGGGAATTTCACTTGTCCAAAATTTTCATTTGGATTTTCATCATCTCGTGAAAAGAGTTTTCCATCATTAAGATTGATTGACTCAGGGTCTGTATTAAATTCACCAACATAGATTCATTAGAACTTTGTGGTTGCAACACTGGCTCATTACACGGCTAAAACGTGACTGCAAACGGTTCTTCAACTCCTTATATACAATAAAGATGACATCAAGAACTTGGTAAACAACATAACAGCAGAGAAATTGAATGCAATATGGAACGAATACTCCCACTTTTATAAACAAATAAATCCAACAAGACAAGCACTCAGCATCCCGCCAACTATCAACAAGAAAGAATGTGTATTGTATACCAGATTCAGACAAGGCCACACAAAGTTTTCACATGAACATCTTCTCAACAAGACACCAGTACCAACTTGCAATATTAGCAACTCAGGTACACTAAGTGTGGGCCATCTCACTGACAATTGCAGTCGAGTCCAATCCCTGTGTAACTCCCTTCACATCCCTTCACTACACCATCTACTTACAGAAGCCAGTCAAAATAACATAAAAAATTTCATATTACTAATAAGTAAATTAAATCTAAATCAGTTAGTCTAAGTATGATAATATTGTAAATAACAAAAAAAGATTATGATCTCATCTTGCTCAAGGCCTTTGTTGCTTCAGCTTTAATGTTGTATTTTAGAATTAAGTTTTCTATTATACAATAAATAAATAAATAAATAATTTTTTTTTTTTTTTTTGAAGTAAGAGCACAAACTGATGTTGTCTGGAAAGCCAAATACTCTCGAACTTCTCTTGATCTCCTTTTTGGTCCTAAAAACTCAGGTGGAATAAAAGTTCTCTTTGTATTTATTTGCGGCCAGTTCCTTTGAAAATTTTACACAAATCAAGAACAATCTTTCACCCTGTTTTTTTTTCAGGAATACAATCTGATCTCATACCGGTGTTTATTTGTCCTTGCAACGGATATGATGAAGTTGCATCACATATCCACAATATCTGAAAAGTTAAAGTATTTAGTTATATTATCGCCAGCAGAATTTCGCAATCTCTCATTCAGCATAAGCCAAATTTCTGATATTGATAAGCTTTTTTATGTTGCGTCATATCGACCGATAAGTTTGCTGCCGATTTTCTCCAAATATTTGGAAAGAATTTTCCTTGGTCGAATGCTGGCGGTAAGTGGCATCCACAGTGTTTGACCACCAATTTGGCTTTTGGCATCTTCATGGTGCACCAGAACAAGTTCATCGAAATGTGCAGCATCTCCTCGAAGCCTTTGAAAACAAAAAATATAGCTCTGCCATCTTTCTGGACATCCAGAAAGCGTTCGATCGCACCTGGCATGTAGGCTTCCTCTTTAAGCTACAGTCCCTCCTGCAACCACTCTGTATCTTCTTCTTCGATCATACTTTCTTGGACGCATCTTCATGGTTAAGATCCGGGACGAACGTTAGAACATCCGCAGGATTTGTGCTGCTGTACCCCAGGTTACCGTCCTTGGACCTGTCTTCTACAAGTTAGCACAAACAGATAGAAGTTAAAAGGAAGTAGCTGACTTAGGCCACGTGCAGTACATCTTTCCAGTGTGACTGCAATAACACGAAAATTCTGCAGAAAAAATAGCTTCCCATGATGCAGAAGAAAAACGATACCGACGGACAAACCAACGAAAAGTCACGTAAGGTAGAAACTAAGAACTTTAGAGTAAAGCTGGTTTTATTAAGTAGTTCAATTTGCTTCGTGTAACTCATCAACGTTGTAATACTGTTTACTACTGCTAACTAATTAACATAAACATTAAACATAGCATTAAAATAAACTATAAATATGCTAAGTGCAATTACAATATTGAATAATTAAAATTATAAGAACTAAAATTTATTAATTAAATACTGATAATTACTGTTAATTAATGTAACCAAACATTTACAAAATTGATTCGTTCAAATAAAAATATTGAATAATATAAAATATAAGAACTAAAATTTATTACGGCTCACTACTTTTAATTAATATAAATAAGAAATTACAAATTGCTTCCTATAAATAAAATATTGAATAAATTAAAATTATAAAATTAAATTTTATTAATTGGCGCCCAATGTGGTGCTCGAAATTTAAAAAAAAATATATATATACAAAACATAAAAAATAAACAAAACAAAAACAAAAAATGTTTTTATAATAAGATCATGAATTCAAATGGGTGGTTTTTATGCG
Source organism: Amiota minor (assembly GCA_037043295.1). Lineage (NCBI taxonomy): Eukaryota > Metazoa > Arthropoda > Insecta > Diptera > Drosophilidae > Amiota > Amiota minor. The sequence goes on from JBAMAW010001674.1 coordinate 65,792, forward strand.
TGGTAAGAAAATGAGGAAATTACAAAATTGCAGGACCAGATTTGCCTTGAGCGGGAATCGAACCCGCGATTTTTGGGATGTTAGCCGAGCGCACTAAGCTCTGAGCCAGTCAATGTTTACATTATTATTAACAATTTAACAGCTGAGTGCTTATTTTTATCAAAGACCTAAAAAAGGGTCGGGGTTGATAAGAGTGAGGAAAATTCGGCATCAATTTTGTTGTTTGCCATGGATACCGTAAATATTCTTTGAAAATTAAAAATTCTTAAAATCATCCGCTTCATATATCAAGAACGTTTTTCATCAAAATTTGAATTTTGATTCAATATTGGCTTGTCGCAAGCAGGCTTGTATGGTGTATGGGACCTATGACAATAAATTTAAAAAATGAAAATTTTTCTTACAACTTGCCAACTTAATCAATTTTTCGAGGGCCAGCTGCCATGTGTTCTGAAACTGGATTTTAGTACGCGTGTAAATTAGTTTGTTAAAGTAGTAAGTTTTGAGATAACACATATTATTATGGTAAGCGTTAGTTTTCTTGTAAAATAAGAATAACTCAGTGTGCTATTTAAATTAGGGCAAAAACAAAAAATTCTTCATTGAACGGAAAAATGCATTGACATTCAACGTAGTACATCGCAGTCAACACGACCCCTTACTTACTGATGAGAAGGCTCCACAACGCGTGCTGGTTGAGGCTGCGCCACGCCAAAAACCAAAGCGAGAAATTGAAGCAGTCGATGTTGTTAAGCGTCGTGAGGAACAGAAAAAGTATGGCATTTTTTTTGATGATGACTATGACTATCTACAACACTTAAAACAAAAACAAAATGATGTTGTGTGGGAATATGTTGAGAAACTTAATCATACGCCCAAAGCTATTTCTGACAATAGAGTTACCAATCTGAGACTACCGAGTTCCGTTTTTGCCAGTGATTTCGAAGAGGAAGAAGGCATGCTGAACAAGGCTGCATCAAATACTGGACCACGACCAGATTGGGATCCTGATGTAGTTGCAGCTCTCGATGGTGATTTTGAGTCTGGCGATGAATTAGACGATGACTTTATAATAAAAGCTGGTGAAGTATGCGACAGTTGTGTTGAAGATAACTGTGGAAACAATGAAGAAAAAGATGGTTGTAACTCAATCAACATTAACGAAGACGGTAGCAATGAGCTAATGGACCGATTGGGTCCGCTTAGATGGGAACGTCGCCTTAGTGGTGAAGAAAAGTCACGTTTTACAGAATACTCAATGTCATCGAGTGTAATAAATCGCAACGAACACTTGTCATTACTGGATGATAAGTTTGAGCGTTTTTATGCGACATATGATGATCCTGAAGTAGGTGATCTTGTTACAGAGGATATTGAAGGTACATGGCATCAAAAACATCCCTATGTGATGAACTGCTTTAAAGATTTTAAAAAATCTTGCAAAACTTTAGAATATAACAGAGAATGGGATCGCGAACGAATAAAAAAGTATCTCAATGTTGCCGAATGTAATACTGATACAAAAGAAGAGTTAATAGAGTATAAAGTAGATGATGCAAAACAAAAAAAATGGGATTGTGAATCCATTCTTTCGAAGTATTCTAACGTGGTTAGCCATCCCAAAGTAATCGAAGAACCGCGAAGAAATCCTAAAAGCAGTAAGACGGTGAATCCAAATGTGATTGAAATCAATCCGAAAACTGATTTTCCCACAAATGTACTACGCGGCGGTATTGACAAACAACTGTCATTTAAAACACTCGCACATTTAAATGGCAGCAATTCAGGTGCAACAAGTCCAAAGTCGCTTTGTGCTAAATCAGTCATTTCCACACTTAGCGTTTTATCGATACGCCCAAAAGACGAGTTGGCAGCGGAGAAACGTGAACGAAAACGGCTCCTCAAAGAGTATCGTACTGAGCGCCGCATCGAAAAGAAAGCTAATTCAGAAGCATTTAAAGAGGAAAAGAAACGACTAAAGCGTGACAAGCTTAATCAAAATTTTAACCAAGGCTCTAAAATGCTATAATTATCTCTTCTTGCATATCTTATAAATATAGATGTTAAGTAATATCAAATATTAAAAAGAAGAAGCCAACATTCAATTTTAATATATGAATGCCACACATGTTGTAAGAAATAGAAAGTGACGACATTTTTTTAAAGTTAGGTTTTGCTTTCACAAAAATGACTATGTGACCTCATCCGATTTTGAAGTCTTGACGCTGCACAACACTATCATATGTTTATTAATTTCATTGTTTACATACACTCCGCGCCAGTTGAATAGGACACTGTAAAGTATCAGTTTGAACGCAAATCACTCAAAAATTAACATTAAAAGTAACGGTTTTACTTCGGGTTTGTCTATGTAAAAAATTGATCGCTGGAAATAAACTGTTAAATTTTTTCTATTTTCTTTTGACGTCCATCATAAAGCATGCACTATTTTTACGGTACTTGAATTGAACGATTGTTTTGTAAGACCTACATGTGCCGTGTGGACACTTGTTTTTGTTTAATCGCTTTTTGAGGTGAGTTTCTATTATAAAATATCAAATTGAACTAAAATGGGCCGAGGAAAGGACTTAACGGAGATGGAAAAAGGCAAAAAAACAAACTTTCATTGGCTGTGATCTACCTATTGCTACAATCGCAAAAAAAAAAAAAAAAATGAAAGAAACTGTCAAGTGCTGTCCACAACGAGTTTAAATATGGTGAAAACATAAAAGGCCGTACCAAAAGTGTCCCCTCTGATGCGGACGGGCGACTTATTTTGAGAAAAGCCTTAAACTTGCACGACTATCCAAAATCATGGCAAAAAGTCGACTTAACGCAAGCCTAACCATTATTCGGTTAAAATGTTAAAAATTAAAAAAAAAAACCATAGAATGCTTTTCGAAAAGAGCAACGCCTTACTTTATGCCGTAACCATATGAGCTAGATTAAGAGTGTATTCTCAAATGAAAACATTCAATTTGGATGGACCCGGTGGCTACACATTGTTTCTATGACCTACGAAAGGAAGCCCATCATTTGGACCGCTTACATAGCAAGGGAGGTTTCATGGTATGTGGAGCGATATTATATTAAGGCACTTGTGAGCTACAGGTTTTGTCAATAAAAATTAATGCGTTGGCATACGTTGGAGTCTTAAAAAATGCCTCTCCATTTTTCCACAACTTTTTTGGACTCTTGCAATGGACATATCAACATGACAATGCGCCAATCCATACTGCTTGAACCGTCAAATGCTATATTGAAAGCCAGAAAGTGGATCTTTTATACTGGCCACCTTACTCACCGGATTTAAACATCATCAAAAATGTTTGGGGATGGTTAACCGGGCAATATGGAACCATACCTGAACTAATGAAGAGGTGTTCTATTCAAGTGGCGCATAAATCTTCGTGTTTTTTATAGTTAATTTACAAACTAATAAATTTTATTTCCTTATTTTTTTATTAAAGCCAAATAATGACAGCGAGAAATGCTTACTTCTCGTTTGTCGCTAATGTTATCAGGAACAATAACAAAGGTTCCATATTAACCGCACAGCCGCCCGTAGACAAAGCACGATCATGCTCTCCTGTTGTAACTTCTAGTGCTGTAAGCACCAGTCACTTACTCCCATAGTGCCCAATGCCCTTTCCCTCAACCACCTTTTCATTCAACCCAGAAGCAACTGTGTTTAACACTGCAACAAATACAACACAAAGTACAGCTTTTACTTCAACAGCTAGTGCAGTTTCAGGAACAGCAGCAGTATTCTCAGCTACTGCTTCGATTGCATCATCACATGCAGTTACTGTAACAACAATAAACATTCAAACATTTAATAACGATAATAAAAACCCAATGTCAGTACAAGCAAGCAATAGAAAAAATTCTGTTTCGCAAGCTAAAACAATCGAAAAGACAACTGTATCACCAGCAGGTAGTCAAAATCAGCGCATACAAAACGGGACTCTGGAAAATCAAGCAGGAGTGCAGACAGGCATTGACCGCTACATACAAATCCACAATAAGCGTAAACTAAGCCTGCAAAAAAATAATGCAAGTAAACGTTTTTTTCCAACTACTTGAAGAAAAGGATGATCCTATTGTACTAAAAACGATGACAAAAACTCATCAAAAACTAAACCCGCAAAACCTCCTCCAATATATGATCGTGACGAAAGCTCGAATAGGCTTGTAGATGCTATCCAAAGAATAGTTGGCAACAACAACTTTCATATTGTCCCAAAGGTAATATTAAAGAAACTAAAGTCGAAATTTATACGGAATCAAACTGTAGTTTAACTGTAACCAATTACCTTAGGGAGACTAAAATAAACTATTATACCCATCAGCTTAAAAGTAGTAAAGGACTGGCAGTTGTAATTAACGACATTAAACCCTCTGTTGATTGTAGCGATATTAAGAGTGCACTGAAAGAAAAAGGGTTTGAGGTCAAAGTAGTGATAAATATTTTAATTAAAAATAAAATTCGACAGCCATTGTACAAAATTGAGTTGTACCCAAATTTGCAGCTTTTAAAGAAAAATGAAGTGCATCCCATATACAACCTTAAATATTTACTTCATCGTAGGGTAATTGTGGAAGAGTCTCACAAATGTGTAAATCGTGTACAATGCACAAATTGCTAGGAATTATGCCACACGAAATTTTATTGCACCCGGCGTTCAGTATGCGTAGCTTGTGTGTAGACTTGCATGAAACCGCAACCTGTAAACTTAGTCGCGATAATCCTGATGTTAAAAAATGCAGCAACTGTGGGTGCAATCATACAGCCAATTATAGAGGTTGTCCAGCATATAAGGAGTTGAAGAACCGTTTGCAGTCACAAAAAAATTACGCCCATTTTAGCCGTGAGGCTAACCGTACAGAATCAACGACGGTTATGTGCCCACCACCTAATATTCCTTTAAGTTCAAATGTGTCGTATGCAGGTGCCCTGCGCTTAGGCGTTCAACAAGAAACTGCGAAAAAGATTGTGAAGGCTAAGGCAGGCTGCAATGTCTCAACATGATAAACCAATCTAACAAACTACCCCGACTCTAAATGCGTGTAATGAGGCAGTGTTGCAACCACAAAGTTCTAGTGAATCTATGTTGGTGAATTTATTACAGACCCTGAATCAATCTTAATGATGCAAAACTCTTTTCACGAGATGATGAAAATCTAAATGAAAATTTTGGATTAGTTAAATTCTCCATAATGGCTCATATAAAAATAGCTTACTGGAACGCAAATGGCGTTTCACAGCACAAACTAGATAGATGTGATATTAGTCTGTGAGACTCATTTAACTAGCAAAAACAACTTCTTTATTCCAGAGTACTTAGTTTATACAACAAATCATCCGGATGGAAAGGCTCATGGTGGTACATGCATTATTATAAGAAAGCGTAAAAACACCAGCCCCTAGAGTCTCTCACCCACAAACACTGGATTCACCTATTAGAAACATAACCGGAAGTTGGGCATGGTCTGATGAAGAGAATGCTAGGTATTTGCCAACCATCTGGAGCACGTGTTTCAACTTAACTTACCTACTAAAAAATTTGTGCTTCCTCACCAGACAATCACAAATTCAGTAAATATGTCTCCATTAAAAACAAGCTCAAGTAAAATTGTATCTATTATAAGGACTCAACTGAAGCTCAAAAAGTCAGCTGATAAAATCGTGCCAAAAACGCAGCAATAGTATTTCTCTCGTGTATTTTCAATGCTATCCTTCGAATTGGATACTTTCCAAAGCACTGGAAGAAATCGGTTATTATAATGGTTCCAAAGCTCGGGAAGGATAGGGCATGTCCTTTTTCATATAGACCTATAAGTCTGCTTCCATGTCTTTCTAAGCTATTTGAGAAGGTTCTTAAAGCCAAACTCAATCACCAGTTACAAGCAAATAGTTCAATCCCAGATCATCAATTTGGTTTTCGAGCAAAACATGGAACGATTGAGCAAGTCAACAGAGTTACTTCGGAAATAAGAACTGCCTTTGAACTGCGAGAATATTGCTCAGCAGTATTCCTTGATGTAGCACAAGCGTTTGATCGAGTATAGCATGAGGTTTTGATTTATAAAATTAAATGTTTGCTACCCCAAAATATGCATAGAGTCCTGCAATCCTACATATCAAATCGAGTGTTTGTAGTTAGGCAGGAAAATTTCATTACAAATGAATTTAAGCTAAAATCAGGAGTTCCCCAACCAACTCTATACGACATTCCAACAAGTAGTAAAATTGTTACTTCAGTTAAAGCTTCTGCAGGCTTGGTTGCTCATCTTAAAAGCCTTCAGGACTGGTTATCCAACTGGAGAATTAAAGTCAATGAGGGGAAACCGACGGACTTGTTCATCAGTAACGTTAAATGGTGTTACAATTCCTCAAACTCAAGTGGTAACTTATCTTGGCGTTCATCTAGACAGACGGCTCACCTGACGGAAGCGTATAGAAGTTAAAAAGATATATATGAAACTAAGGGTTCAAAGTCTTTACTGGCTAATCAATTCTAAATCTGGACTGAGACTTGAGTACAAGGTGATGCTGTATAACTCTGCTATTAAACCAATTTGGACTTATGGTTCTGAATTGTGGGGTACCGCGAGCGCGAGTAACATTGAAGTTATACAAAGAGCACAATCCAAGATACTTAGAACAATCACGGGAGCTCCATGGTATATCAAGAATGAAGACATTCACAAACACCTGGAAGTACCACCTGTGAAAGAAGAATGTTCCAAGCTATTTACATGGATAAACTAGTTCGCCTCGTTAATCCTCTGGCCAGAGTCCTTGTCCATACAAGGAACTCGTCTCGACTGATCCGTAACGATCGTGCTGCTCTTTTCCTTACTTAGATGCTCGTAGTGCTAAGTGATTCGCTTCATTGTAGGAAGGACACACGTGTATTAGTTTTCATGAGTTGAAACCTTCGTGTTAGTCCTATTCTTTTATATAGGAGAGACAATAAAAAAAAGTGTCCTATTCAAGTGGCGCGGAGTGTATGTGATAATCTCCATATAGAACTAGCTGGAAAGTGTAAATATAGAAATGTTGTTGTTTTCTTTTTAAATTTATTATTTTATTCTAATTTTTAGATACTTTGTGTTGGTAGTTCGCTATTTCACAATTAAATTCTCTAATGTTAGAAAAACATTCGAGCCCTGAAAACCTGTTTTTTCATATGTTTTGCGGCATCAATGTGCATTTATAAATAATTTTCTGCCATAACTATTGCGTCGTCATTGAAATGCCGAAATCCCAGCGCATTGATTTTGTCCATCATATGAGCGTCGTCTCGTTTATCTATTCACTATTTTCAATTGTTCAAGCGCAGTGAGTCCCAATGTATGTTCTTTGCAGTCTACACTAGAATGCCCTTTTTTCTGCAGCCGAAGCACTCACATCAACCACATTGCGCCACACTCGGCAGAGGCGACTGTTTCGCGATCTTAAGCCTTGCTCTCAACAAATGTAATCTACTCATCATGATCAAACGGTAATTCCTTTTGTGTGTTCTATCTTTATTCTTCATCTGCAACTTATTACAAAATGCTTATTTCTATTTAGACTATTCCTTCCTAATATAAATTCTACCAGTAATATAGTATTAACCTGTAAATACTTTTAATTCCAGTTTCTGTTAACTTTAATTCTCTCTCTGTACATATAAAAATAATATACAAGATAATAATATTATACCTTACTAACAAACAAAGCCGAAGGCCTTGTAGCCAGTGGTTTATTACTTATAATTGTTAGTTAGTCTTTAAATTAAGCTAACTATTTAATAAAAAAAAAATGTGCATGTGCCATCGTACACATGATAGAAGTGAAACTTCTTAAAAACAGATAGCGAGAGATCATCTCAAAACAATACAACTTCATACAATATTATACGTTGGACAAGAAGTTTGTAATGCCGGTCACACATTATGCGATTGATTGTACAATTTCATTTTACTTGTAGGCTCTCACAACGTGTGCGATAAAGGTCATGGCACGATTGTATGTCAATCTGTCCTTCTGTCTATCTGTCCGTCTGTATATTGCTTTTGGTTTCTGTGGCGTGTGTAATTGTTGTTGTTGCGTTAATGTGTTTACGTTTGCCGTCTGTCCACTCTTGTCAAAATATTAGATCAACTGCAAGCTTCTGTGTGTTTCTCATTGTTGTTATACACATTTTTGTGTGTTATACACAAGGTGCATGTTGTTGTTGTGTAATTGTAACCTCTTTATTGAGACTTTTCCGGTGGATTTACCAAAAATTTTATTATTAGTTGGGGATATGGAAATAGAAATATACATTCTGTGACAATTTGAAGTCTATCAAAAAAACGTGACGATTTGTATTTTTTTAACTCAAATTTGTAGTATAAATTTTTGCCCAACGCCGCTAAAGAAGTTTCACTTCAATAAAATAAATAAATAAATACACTATTCCTATAAATCTCCCACACGGCCTTCCTGCCGATCACACGTCCCCGTGCGCAAAGTCTAACATCAGATTGGTACCATATCCAGCTTTACTTATTTCATCATCTCGCAATTAACTCGGTCAATTTAATTATTTAACCAAATTTACTACGCATCGCTTTACCAATCATATAATTCCACACAATTTAATCTTCTGCTTTCTGCACAGACACTACGACAAATGGAAGCGTCTTCAAATATCAGTTTCGTAGGCTAACAATTCTCTTTTTCTTTTAGCAGCCTGTGCTCTTCTGCGGAAACTCGCCCATTTGGTTATCGCTTTATATACCACAGTTATAACATGCTCTTGCCGCCACTATGCAACTATCATCATCACGATCTTTCACTAGACCAAACGTCTGCCACAATAAATGTCATTATGACCACTACATCATAGCCTTTGCAGATTACATAAATATCTATATATATATCTGGTTCCTAAAAATCAACGTGAACAAATGTGATACAATTTTACGTAGACCTTTAAAAGGTCTGTAATTCAGACACCAAAAAAAGATGGAGACAATTTAACTTTAAATCTAACCAAACAAATAGCACGCTTCCGATAAAAAGGGCAGTTACTTATCTAGGAGTGTATCTAGATACATTTTTATATTTTTTTTTTTTTTTTATTATACTCCAAATATGTCGATCTAAAAGTCAAAGTACTCGTATACCAAGCATTCGTCAGACTAAACTCACCTATGCATGTATAATATGGTTCAACACATCGCCATCATATATTGAAAAAATACGAGAATTTGAAAGGAAATGTTTGAGAGCATGCACTTCAACTCTACAAATCTTCTTATAGCAACTACGCAAAATTTGTATCAATTGAAAAACTTTACAATACATCCAATATATCAAGAATAGACAACCATATTATTAAATTAATACGCCATCACTTCTTACGATCTACAGAAGTCAACGAAAATAATATAATAGCTGCCCCGTTTTATGAGAATGAGCAATATATCGACAGAGCACTTAAATCAGGCTTTATCCCACCGGAAGCATTTCTTCTGTTAGACAAAAAAATAAATTTATTCAAAATGATAGAGGCATACCTATTTTTTACTATTTATTGTATATAGACGAGCTACCAATAAATTCTTCCTGGAAAATTTGTTACAAGTAGAAAATTGGTGATTTAATAAGAGTATCCCCAAAAAGGATTCAAAACCCAAATTCTGGTGGATGTCAAAATAACCGCGAACCTCTGTAACCCAAAAACCACATCCCTATCTCTACCATCCTACATCCTTTCACACCTCCTCCTTTCCTTTTCTTTTATCTGAAGCTATATATAAGTAACATTTTTGTATATTTTTTAGTTACAATACAAACTCATTTTAACTATTCTTAACATAAGTTGCAGACAATGTATTATAATGCTCGAAGGCGATTAAGTCTTTATAGCCATCGACCCGTCTTTTTCACCATGGTCACCACTCTCTTCAACTCAACTCCGCTGTAACTCGCATCACTGGCAATGATCGTAAATCCTCATGCGCATACTTGTATGTTATTTTGCTTTTCAATGATTTCAATGGTAACCACCTAACAAATCATTGACCACAAATGGTCCTTTAAATTTAGGATCCAATTTGGTTTGATACCGTTCTTCTCAGGGGGACATGATCACCAATCTT
>JBAMAW010001676.1:0-15652 GCA_037043295.1 Amiota minor
TAAGTATTACTGCATCACAACGGGCTCATACATCACTATATTAACAAATTGAAGCTGTTTCACTTTGAAGTTTCATCAGGTGCCTAGCGACAATTAATGTCATAAAGTACTGATCTTTCTAGGAATTGTAATTGGAATTTAAATTATTCTGCATAGAAGAGTATAAAACATGAAAAAGTCACAGCTTAAATATTATGAGATGGAATAAATGCAATGAGTTGCTGCGGCATTTGTTTGTGACATTAAAGAAAAAAAAAAAAATAAGGTTTCTAAAAGCTTATAAAAACAGGCTCAAATTAGTTTATTATCAGTTGATTTCCTTACAAATTTTGAATCATCTCAGTCTTCAACAATCCTTTGTCTGTTTCTTGCTTATCAATTATATGTTTGTATTGCATTTATCAAACCATCTGACAAAATTTAATTTATTTAGTGGATATGTGAGTTCTAACGGACTTGTTTGACAGATGTCTCTTGCGAAGCTAATCATAATAAACTAAGAGAAATCGCACATTTTCTATCTTCAATGCCAACACCAGACAAAAGTTTAACTTTTGTATAATTTTAACTATAAAAATCATCCTCGTCGAGTTAACAATTTTAATATGATGTAAAATCTCAATCATATGCATCTTCATACTCGTCTATGTGTGTACACACATTTATTCAAAACTTCTCTAATTAAAGTGAATTTAAGCTGAAAAGGAGCATAAAAAGATACTTCAATTAAATAAAAATTCCTTTAATATATTTTTTTAAAACCACACAGAGCTCCGACGAAATGTGTTTGCAACTAAGTTTGTTCTGCAAACTGATAATTATGACCACAAAGTTAAGAACTTTATGATGATCCAACTATGTGCAATTTTGTGGCAACTCTTTAAAGCTAGTTACCTATATACCATATTTGTATATATGATATATTGTAGTACGAGTATATATTTGTATGTGTAGTTCAACGCTAACCTAAGTTTAGTAAAGCCCTCGTGCTTTGTGCCGATATCGGCGTCTATTTCTGCAATATCTGTAGATTCCCGAGTCATATTCACATAGCATTTTATAGGCGCTTCGTCAAGTTTGAATTGCTATCTGTATCTTTTACATCTCCTGTCCACTATCATCATTTACTCATTTTTGTGCATGTCTAAGTTTGCCATGAATGTGATGATGAAATCTATATTTTTGGAAAATTGAATTCTACTATATAGGAAATGTTTCCCACTTTAGATGAGACATTGACGGACGCACTCACAGAACTACAAACCTTACGATATATACAAACAACCACATAATTAACAATTAACAAACATGCAATATTTTTTTTTTCATCGTAATCATTGTAATTTTTTTAGGCGCGCTCTCCGGTATGGCTTTCAGCTCCTTCAACAAATTTTGTTTGATGGAGTCGGATGGGAGTCGTGCCGGGTTCCCCGAAGCGGCAATTTGAGTTTAGGGAATTGGAAAATGTCACACGGCTGAAGTGGCCGTTCATATTATCAACAACTGAGTGTTCATGCTAAATCGAACGTATGGAAGTGGAACAAATGTGCAAGGATGCCTCTATCTGACGATATGTCACACGGCGATCTTGCATTATCACTTCATGCACTGCAACGATGTTTTGTGGCACAACAACAATTTGTCGGCGACCGAACTACGAGCACAGAATTCGCAATACCAGCGAATATACTGTGGTTTCTGGTGGTGCTTTATCGCCACACAAAGAACTGACCCCATCGACACATTCTTGTTGAGATAATCCACGTCGAAAGTTGTGAAAAATTATCCAACAAAAACCTTCTCTTGAAATTTACATTTATTGGATAAATTGATTTTCTTAACTCACTGTAAACGAAACAAATAGTACTTGTGTTTTGAAGGCTCAATTTTGATATCAATTGTCATTGCTTCATTTAATACTTCGATTGTTAAGTCTATTATGTCTGCTTTTGAAGAGCTTAATGGAATTGGATTGAAGTCTCCACTTTGATTTCACTTGTCAAAATATTGGTTTCATTCACTGCTTCTAACGAAGACTGTTCATTTCCTAATACTGATGACACTGCTGCTGAAGAGGTTGATGGTTGATGGTGTTCTTCATTCACAATAATTGTCTGAATATGATTGTTCGATGTAATCGCAGGTGTGGGATCAACATCATGAGAACTTTTATGCTAAAAAATGCTAACTTTATTATCGTGTTGCCAGATTACAGCTATTGACATTAGTGTTGCCAAATCCCGAAATATGCATAGTACCCCTCGTATTTTTATCGATTTAAGATTGATTACTTGCAAAGGCCAGGAATGGTTTAGAAACGCGTAAATGACCATGAATGATCTTAGCGCAAGGCAATCAATGTCTTTTTATGATTAGTGCTACAGCTTTTATAGTGCAAACTTAAATTAGAATAAATTATATGAACAGGGATGTAGCGAGTGCAACGTGTTCAGGCAATCGTACATATTCATATTTTACGTAAGAACTCTATGTATTAGAGTTGCTTGAGTAGCACATTCCAACACGTCGGTCGACGGCTAAAGTTGCCGATCATATTACCGTGGGATTGGAATGTGCGCTAACATAAGTGTTTTGATTTATGTTTACGTCTTTCAATTGTTTATTTATAAGTTAAATAAATTTATTAACGAAAGGAGAAAAAAATAAATTTATGAACGATTTTATTTATTTGCTTTCGCTTTATTTGCCGGTTGGGCACAGACTGAATTACATGAGTTTTGAACTTAATAACGAAACTTAATTTTAATTCAATAAAATGCTTATTAATCAAGAAATCAAATATTTATTGCACAAGCTTGCTTTTGCAGTGCAATACCTTACCAACAAGAAATGCTTACTAAGCGTCTGCATTTCGGCATGTATCGATATTTGAACCTCTTAATTTTAAGTTAATTAACTTATATATGCGAAAAAGTGTTACATATTGGTACACTTATGTCATTGCATAATCACACTACAGTAGTTCTATTCTTACTGTAATCTGTGGTGTTCATATTTGAACATACCATACAACAAATTCAAAGACAACAATTATATTAAACAAACTGTTATAAGCTTTTCGTGCCAATTTCAATAAAGGAACAAAACTTCATGATTTTAACTTTATACACTAATTTATTTGTGTATCATTTTAAATTTAATTACACAGGGTCTTCACTCTAACGTCTATTTGGTGTTTATTTAGTTATACAGAGTATAGTATACGATATTTAAACTAACTCCATATAAACAAAAAAAAATATACGCTAAGCCGTAAATATAATCGACGATTGAGTATACTGCGGCTTTTTAAAGAATGTACACGTCTGTCAAGGGTATTTTCAAGGGTTTCTTTACATTTGCAAATACGAAATCAAAACAGTGCGTTCACACAATTGAATACACAATACACATTCAGTATCTTCAAATCTGTTTGTAGTTTTACTGGCAAAATATCACGCGTCTCAATGGCAACAACAAAGTTTTCGTACTCACTTGGCAGACTAGACAATAGAATGATGGCTCGTAGCTCATCGTTCATCTCTATTCCCACTGTTCCAACGTTGATTCGATGATCTCCATGCCTTGACCATCCGTCATTCGTAGATCCAGCAGCTTTTTGTAGAGTGACACTTTGCATACTGGTCACTAGGCTGGTGTACATCTTTTAACATCCACGCCTCATTGGATGTGAGGCTGTGCTTGACATAACCGCTGAGGATTATCATGGCCAGCGCCTTTTGGTCCATGTTAGTCCAGTTAATTCCCTCGGAAATACTGTCTTCCTTGATCGCCCCTGATATCACGCCCAATGTCTAACTACTAGGTATCATAATTCCCTTCCTCCAGTTTCTCTATATTGTACACTTAAAAACTGTTATTACCGCGCAAGCTGTTGCCTGGGCCCATAACCTGTTGCGATGACAGTTTATTAGCGACTACAAATATAATTCATACAAAAGGAAATAAAGAAATAACAAAACAAACGATCATACATGTTGTATTGTAACGTTCAAACATGTTCTAATATATTTTTTCAACAATTTTTTTTTTTATTTACCTCTACGGCAAGTTTTTCTTCATTGCCTTTAGTAAGATCTGCCAGACTTAATGCTGTTCATATTCTGTATATTTCAGTGGGACCACCAATGACAATAGCTGAAAATCTGGCAACACGAAAATAAAGTTAGCATTTTTTAGCATAAACGTGCTCATGATGTTGATCCCACACCTGCGATTTCATCGAACAATTTTATTCAGACAATTGTTGTGATGGAGACAACCATCAACCATCAACCTCTTCAGCAGCATTGTCATCAGTATTGGGAAATGATCAGTCTTCGTTAGAAGCAGTGAATGAAACGAATATTTTGACTAGTGAAATCAAAGTGGAGACTTCAATCCAATTCCATTAAGCTCTTCAAAAGCAGAAATATTAGACTTATAAATCGAAGTATTAAATGAAGCAGTGCCATTTGACATCAAAATTGAGCTTTCAATATACAAGTACTATTTGTTTCGTTTACAATGAGTTAAGAAAATGAATCACAACACTTAATTTACCACGACTTCACTCCACAAGGCACACACAAGAACTGATAACAGTTTGGGGTGCCATCTTTTATATCTTTGTGCGAGAGACCCTAAACTTAATTTGTTGACTCGATCTCTCCCACTCTCTCTCTCTCTCTCTCTGTATCTTAATAATGTAATAGCATTGTACATTGTACAAAAAAAAAAATCGGCTTGGTATCATATTCGCTCAACAGTGATGAAAACTGATAGCCACATTGATTAATTGTGACGCAAAATTTTTTCACGCAATCATATCAGAGAAGGCCGTCATACTCGATATTATTGTCACCCACAACAACCATTGTATGCTGTGTTTGCAACGAGTCGACTTCAATATCAGCCACAAGCTGCCCTATTGCTATTGTGGTTTTGTTTCCTAGACCACGCAATGCAGATGTCCTTCTTAGCATACCTTTTATTCTTCTTTCCCATAATAATGCATGAAGTTGCGCACTGTTTATTTTTGTTGTAAATTCATCTAGCAGCGCTGTCTTTATTTTTTCCCAATTTATTATGCATCTGTCACTTTCGATGTTCTATATCTTGGCAAGACCTTTGAGCGAACGTTTAGCAAAGATGAAATTTTCCAATTCATCCCAGCGCATCAAAGTTGCTATTTCCTCATAGTCTTTCACCCATCTTTCTATTGGAAAATTGTCTTCACCACTAAAAGATCTAATTGAATCTTCAATGTCGCTGTAATGAAAAGAAAAAAAGGTGGACTACGTCTTTTACGCAACTTCTATGCATAGTAATGCTTACATTGTCTTCGTCGTTTTCGGTAAAATGTGCATCTCTTAACAATTGACATTTTGTCAAATTTTTAAGAATATGTTTTTTCACATCCTTGTTGTTATGTTGTAAACATAACAGATTGCACATTATTGCAAGATCTTCCTGTGACAAGTTATTGTCTGTGTATGTGCTTTTTTCTTCATAACGTTTATCATTGCAGTCATATTCAAATCCCTCAAATGCTCTTAATCTCTTGCGATTATCTCTATCGCCAAAATTCTCAAATACAAAGGCATGTAACAATTCTATATTCTTTTTCTTTGCTACTCAATGCATTTTGTATTTGATCGAAATCCACTAAAGACGTCATGATCACTTTATTTATATAAATTAAAACAAAATGAATAAATTTTAGTTTTAATATTTTATTTATTACAATATCGGCGTTATGCGCCTTGCTTGAGTTGTTTAGGAGCTGAAACTTAAGTCTAGCTTTTGATTGACGTTTATCAATCCATGTGCTTGGCACCGTGTTCTTAAGTGTTCCTCGACAGGCAAGCACGTTAAACAAATGGTACTTCATTGCGCCATATTTGTTGTTTATTATATCCCTAAGCAAACTTAACTCGTTATTCCATCAGAATAATTTCTTGGTTCTGTGGTATGGCTTTGTTTGTGGTATTGATACATTAGCAGCAATTCTAATTGATTTTAATATTTTAGCCGCGAAAAGGTTTAAGTCATTCATTTGTGGGAAACTACAATTACTATTGGAGAAAAGTTGATATTTGTCCCAATTGGCAAGATCAGTTTTGTATTTATTGTTGTACCTAATTTTATCAAATGTCTTATAAGGGTACGGATAATTATGGAGCTAGGGAAATGATCGCTACCATGTAAACAAAAGGCAATACTCCAACTGCAGAGATCAGTGATAAATCGACATGCGTAAAGGAATTGTGTGTTGAGTGGTTAGTGGCTGAGTCGTTATTAAGAATAGATAGGTTGGATCTTAGTAAGACTTCTTCAATATGACGATCCTTCCAGTTTTTCGAGTTGGAACCCCATAGTGGGCTCGGGCTCCAAGAGTTAAAGTCACCAACTAAAAGTATAGGTGATGCAATAGGTTGCAGCAATGTGAGTATATCATTGGTAAAGAAGTTTTGAGAGGGGGGAAGTATGTATTGATTATAGTGATGTTTGGATTTGAGAGAATCTCAATGGAAATGGAACAAGTGGATCCATTTAAATTGATGATTTTGTGAGGAATATTTTTCTTAATAATGATACCAACACCTTGCTTAGAGGATAGATTGGTACTCAGATTGTAAAAATGTCCAGTTTATGGTTTAAGTGGGGATATGTTGTTATTGGAGTTGAAGTTGAAATGGGTTTCCTGAAAGCATATAATATCCGGATTAAGGTCATTAATTAGAATTAATAGTTGAAGTAACCATTTATATTCCACTGTAGAATATTTGGTGACATTTTAAAAAATCCTGAACGAGGAGAGGAAAAGGCAAGGGTTGGTCAGTTGTTTTAGTAACAGATGTTCCAACATTTGTTCCTGCGTTATGGCACAGATTGTGGACTGTGCTGGCGATAGAAGAGTGCGACGTGGAGTTTACCGTTTTTGAAACTTTTTTTTTTTTTTGTTTAAGTATGATTTCGTGTTTGTTACATATTGTTTTGCATTTACGGTTATATTGTTGATTATGTCAGCGACAGCAGAGTTCGGTGCGGCATTTACCGTTTTGTTATTGATAGAAGATTTGTTGCTTGTATCGTTTGCTTTTGCGATATTCCTTTGGTTGATAGTTGTGATGGCGATAGAAGCATATGAAGTGCCGCTTACTGTTTTAATTGCTGTTGTTTTGTATAGCGACTTAGCTTCACGCATAATACATTTGTTCAACGTCTTTATCCTCATTATTTCTTTATGTTCATTATATTTCCTGTATTAATAGGAGGAGGCGGGGTGTTCTTCTGCAAAGTTTCACACACTTGGTCCGCGTGCAAAGCTCAGCAGGAGTGTGTGGGGGAAGGCCGCAGTTATGGCACAATGGTGTATTCTAGCAATGTTAAGCGGTGTGTCCAAGCAGTTGGCACGTTTTGCACCTCATGGAGTTGGGAATGTACTAACGCACTTTAACTGAGTGCCATGAGACATCAATTTTCTATGGAAGTTGGTAGAGCTCAAATGACTTTAGAGAATTTATAAATATCTTTCACGTTTTGGGAGCTGAGTTCCTTTATAAACTCATCTTCAGGAATGGAGGGCCAGGTAAGGGGCGTAGATCGTACCTATTATTTTTGATTTGGACGAATTTGTCTGCATTTCATTGGGATTTGACCAATAACAGTAGATTGCCATCGTGAAGATTAGATATGGATATAATATTCTTAGATATCAGGTTAATGGCACGATGGACGGCGAAACAAGAGAAATCGTCTGCACCGTGAGAGTGTTAGTCGACGACTGAAAACAATGGAAATAAAAGTGTGTGTGTGTGATATATTTTAAACATACACTACTAACTTATTAAAAAGAAACAAACGCAGCGGAGATGATTGATTTAAATTTTCTTGTTGAGGTCGAGGTTGATATTGTTCACATGGTTGTTGCGAACGATATTGTTGGGATTGTTGTTGTGGACGATATTGTTGGTTGTTAATTGATTGACGATATTGTCCCTAATTTGGTTTAGGATGAAAAGTTTGCGTTTCATCGTTAACTCGATAATTTAAATTACCTAGCTTTAAACACATATGTAAAGCTTGGGGTAAGCTAGTTGGTTCTCTTACGCCCAAGAGAGTGGGGAAGGTGTCTATTAAGGCCTCGTAAAAAGGTATCTAAAGTCTGAGTCATGAAGAGTAATGAAGCATTAAACATTTTTTTATTTGAACCCAATCTAGTGGAGTTCGGTATGCTTCAAGGGCTGCGTCAGCTTCTCCGACAATTTTATGTTGAATAGTGTGTAAAATGGCGAAATATTTTGGGGTACCTTTATACTGTGCATTTAAAGTTAGAATTCTGTGTAGGGCTTTGCGCCAAGAGTTAAACTTTCTAGGCTTGCCACAGAAATCTCGTAAGGTCCTTACAGTGTCAGGTATTTTTTCTGTGTCACTGATATTTCGGGTAAGGTCTAACAATGACCGTCTGGTTTTACATATTGTGCAGCGATAAACTACATTGTCGCTGTCGCAATATGCAACTTATTTGCTGACTAAGACCACTTGAGTTTATTGTATTCAAGTGGTATTTCGTCATAGGGCATCGACTCTGGTAGTCTAGTCAGTGATTGACTGTAAGTAAGATAATGTGGAGGGGTAACTCCCGCAAAACTATTAATTGCGGTCACGTTTACGATAATTGCGGGAATGTAAAGAGGACGTTTTTCTGTGTCGTGCTTCAATAAAACCGGTTTTGCGTCTCTCTTGTATTTTATCATTTTCATGGATGGTAAGCAGACTTTTATCAAGAAAATTCACGCAGCAGTGGAGATGCGTCCCCCTTGTTGGCTATCAAAAGAGTATACCTTTCCAAACATGTAGGAACTAGGCATTGGGACACAAACTATTAGAAACTCGTTCTACGACATCAGAAGGACTTTAGAAATGTCATTGCCAAAATTGAAAATATTATATATGACAGGAGGTAATTACAGCTATTTTGAAATGATAAAATTTATTCGTATTTGCCAAAACTTGGAGAGAATCGTTTTGTATGAATCCACCTATATGAAAACTAAGAGAGAGCAAAGACTCGCGATCTTAGCTCTTTTTTGAGTTCTTAATTTGTGACAACGACCATGTAGGTTTAGCCTTTCAATCAAGACTGATGTAATGGTACAATTATGTCCCTATTTATACTATTCTTAACCTACGTTACTTAGGGCAATTAGTGTAGTTTACAGCATTCAAAACGGTTGATTATGATTACAAATAACAATGTAAAAGAAATGACAAGAATGATCTTAACTTACCTAACTTACTTAATGCAATAACAATTGATGCATAGGAATTAGGATGAAAAGGAGATGCCATAAAACAATGGCTGTATTTATATACCCTATTAACTTCGCATTGTTTTATGGTATATTAGTTATGCTAACGTGCATACTACAGCTTACTTTCCGAAACTCAACAATATCATTTCCATGATCAAACTGATCGAAACATAATTCGACTAGTGCAGTTGCCATTAGTGTTTTGTTTAAGTGGATTCATACAAAATAATTCTCTCCAAGTTTTGGCAATTGCGAATGAATTTTATCATTTCAAAATAGCTGTAATTCCATCCTGTCTATGTGACAATATTTTTAGTTTTGGCAATGATATTACTACAGTCCTTCTGATGTCGTAGAACGAGTTTCGAATAGTTTGTGTCTCAATGCCTAGTTCCTCCAGGTTTGGGAAGTTATACTCTTTTGATAGCCAACATGGGGGAAACATTTCCACCGCTGCTTGAATTTTATTGATAAAGTTTGCTTAGCATTCAGTATTTTCAAGACATCGTCAATATACTCAGCAAGAAGTGACTCTGTTAGAAATACTTCTTCTAAATTATTACACATTTTTTTAAAAATGAAAGTGATGGAGGTTCTATAAAGGATCGCCATATAATTTAAAAGAGTTTTATGTATTATTTATATTTATTTATTTATTACCGAAAAAAGGTTTTCAAAACTAGTACGAAGACATTCTGCCGCCTCGTAAGCCCAGGAACCGTAATTGTAAAATACTACTAATCTATTGATGTAGATCAAACGCATGTCATATGCAAACTCTTTCGCATCTTTGTATATTAAATATTTTTAACTTGATTTTTAGAGTTAGAAAGTCCATGGACTCAACAATAATGGCACTGATACTTATGCGCATCTTTTCTAAAAGTTCTTCATAATACTTCATTGACTTTGAACAAAGTGACTCTAAAGCTTTCAGTAGTTCCGAGCAATCACCAATATGTGCTGGTACTTTTTCAGCCAACGGTGTTTCGATTGCAGCTTTCTGCTGTTTTCCTTCACGACGACGCTGGGTATGTTAAGATTGTTCTGGTCAAAAACTCGCTTTAACCGCAGACCACAATCGTAACATTCATCATATTTTCTTTTATACTTGAAGCAGTTTCAAAATATTTGCTAAAAATCATTAAAATGCCTCTGTCACCGAAAAGAAATACTTATTCTTTAAACGTTTTGAAATTGTGCCAATACCCATTGGCGCAACACTCAATTGCATGCACAGGCTCCAAGAAGGATTTGGCAAAAGGTCTGAAACTTCTTAAGGCAATTTTTCGTAAGCCCTGCTTCCATATTAAATTCTTGTATTAGTTCTATTAATTTTATGTCACTTTCCATAATTTCTTCACTCATTTTCAGTTTTGACGATCACTTCACCTCACAAAGTCACAACCAAGAATGGCACGCGAATTATGTTAAGTGAAACACAATATAATTAACTTTGGTTAATTTATTAAACTTAATGTTTACTTTATTGTACTTAAATATTTTTCGATTTACAAAGGGAATTATGTTAAATGTAATTACTTTATTCCTTTGAGGTCTTAAGACTTCTGAACTCTTATAATTTCTTGGCATATGCAAATGCCTTTTCTTTTACAATTGAAAATGCTTACTAAGCATAAACGACATAAGCGAAGTCTACGCTGACATTGTGTTGTTTATGTTCAGAAAGAATTTTTTGTTTAATTATACTTTGGTATATATATTCATATACTTCTGGACAATTATGCTGATATCGTCCGCATCAGCATAGTTGTTTGAAGTGGAGTTATTTTACTTGGACATGGAATTCTCCTGGATTCCACTTTGTTTCATTTTTATTACAATAGATTTTTGTTTAGAACTTCTATTTTTTCGTTTATTAACTTATATAGTCGCATATACTCTTTGTGTGTAGATTACCCAATTTGGCTGCCAAATTAACCTGAACCGAGAACACCATCGCCTTCACACTCGCCCTTGTCGGGTTGACTATCTGCATGAAGTAGCCTTGCTACTTAATGGGATGCTGTCTGAGCAGTGCATATGTTCATTCGGCTAAAGTAATAATCGTATTACATAAGCAACAATCGAACAAATATTTGAATTTATTTTTTTTATATATAAGTAGTCTGCAGTCGTGATCCTATTTCATTTAGAATGTCGTCTTGATAGATGGTGATTGATCTAGTAACTAGATGATGGTAGCCCCTTTGTTCGATGCAAGAAGAGAGAGAGTTTTGATTACTCACTCCTTTTGTTTGGATTTATTTGACAAAATCATGATATGTTTTTAAGTCATTGCAATTCTTTTTTATATTTTGAATCAAGTCACTTTTATTTATTTAAATTTAAAACTAAACTGAATTTCTCTTCTTTAATCCGAAAAATTTCTTAATGCCACAAAATGGTTTTAAATCACATATTACTTTTTTAGGATATTTTCCTTTTCATGGAAACTGAAGAACAAAGTTGTTGAATTGAGTCACTTTTAATATATTTCTTCACTTCAATAAATTTCTAAAATATTTATAAGCAATTGAAGGAGCATTTTATTAATTTCTTTGTAAATATTTAGCAAAAAGCCGAATTTTATAAGTTATTACTGCTAATTCCCTTAGTGGTAAGAGGTAGAAGAGTTTGAAACAAGAATGTAAATGATAAATTGCAAAATATTGAGCTTGCATATTTTCCTCAAAACATGACTTCGTTACTTCAACCAATAGACCAAGGCATTGTCTATAATATGAAACAACATTACAGAAAGCGGCTGGGATTCGTGAAATGGATAAGTATATAAATGAATGAATTGATTGAATCATTAAAGATCATCACTCCCATCTACAATGACTTATTGATCCTAGCGTTTGGGGGTGCGTAGCGAGCCACGTACTGTGCCTACCACTGTACAAAAAGCTGGTCATGATATGCCAGTTTAGTTCTTATCTCATTGTTGTACGTTTGTATATCATTGAGAAAGTTAGAGATTTTGTCTCTGCCTCAAGTATTGCGTTTTTTAAAATCGTAATTGAATCGTTAAATATGCCTTTTCTTTTACATTTGAAAATGCTTACTAAGCATAAACGACGTAAGCGAATTCTACGCTGACGTTGTTAATGTTCAGAAAGAATTTTTTTGTTTGTTTATAAGTACTTTGGTTTCTTATTTCATATACTTCTGGACTTCTCTGTGTATGTAATTTTCATAAAATACTTAAGAGTTGTATTGGTGAAGTGGTGGAAGGGAACTGGAAAACCTTCGAAATGATGTTTCTTGGCTGACGGTGATGCTGCTGACCCCGGCCAAATAGTGATTTTTCTCCCTCGCCGCTGTCATTCTCCTTGTAGTAGTTTCTGGCTGACGACGATGCTCGTGATCCCGACCAGAATTTATTCCTTACTTCCTTGTTGGAATAAACCTTTCCCTGTTTTGCGTTTCAGCTACTCGGGTTATCCTGTCCTGTCACGGTAGCCAAATGTTTGCTGACTCCTCTAAGCTTTGCCCTCGATTGGAATGTGGACCCGTGTAGCGACTCTCGAAGCGTTCGTATGACAATGATATCAGCTTCCTCTCCCCACTTGTACGAAACCCCTGTTTCATTGATCTGGCACAACCTTGCCAGACTGTTATTCTCCCCAAACAGTACCTTTCTTCATCTGTAATAATTGAACCGTCCTGGTGATTGACAAGTAGTTTACCTGTGGGTAATTATACAAATAAAATATTTAATTTATTGGCCAGGACAAATATAGGGCAGTATTATTGACATTTACAGTACAGGCTGTGTCACTTAAATAATCGTTGATCCTTCTTTGGTGTTTCTTGCTTTTTATTATAAACAGCAACAGACCCCAAACTCACATTTTTCACTCCTTACATTCCTTATTCTATCAATAGCCAAGCGAACTCAATTTAAATCATTTTAGTTTTACTAAATTTCACTACATGTACATTTCACAAGTTGATTCATTAAGAGCTTGATATCAACTAACTTTCTGCTTTCTAATTCCTACATAACCCAATAACCCTTCTTACAAAGGGTTCGAAACTAGTTCCACAACAAGCCTATTTTTTTTTTTTTTAATTTAAATCCAACGAGATTAATGTGTATATACTTTTTATTATTTTCATTTAGGCATGTAAATTTATCAATATTAGGTTTTCCTCAATATTATAAATTCTTAATGTTTTCTTAAATTAATTTTTTGCTATTGAAACACGGCTAATGCCTCCAAACATAATTAATGAATTTTGATCAGAAATAAAAAAGAAATAGTTGTAACAGTTTTAAACAGAAATGGTGTTCAAAAAATTTAACAAAAATTATAAAAATATTAATTAATTTAATAATTAAGAAGAAATAATAATAAGAAATTCACACATTGTTCTTCCTATGAAAGAAATTTCCAATGATAAAATAGAAAAGACCTTAATATTAAAAAAAAAAGGAGAAAGTTAATATGAAAAGAAATCTTTGTAAATTAAACAGATAATGTGTTTTTTTTTTTTGTTTGTATAAAATAATATCCTAATTGTGTAATTTATCTTTGATCATATTCTTATCTTAACTTTACTTATTGACTTTAATATTTTTATTTAATTTTAAAATTATTGATTAATTTATTCTATTTGAACTATTAAATATGTAGCTCAAAGAAAACAATAATCTACTCTATAAAACTAATAAAAACTTGAATATGAATACAAATAAAATAGAAATTATAAAATTTATTACCTTAAAATTCATTATAAGAAAACATATTTACGCTATTTTCCTAAAGAGATGAAACAACCAGTAAGATAGAATTTAGATAGATAATAATAATTGTTTTAAATTCCTACAAATTATAAAACGTAAAATTATGTAAAATGAAAAAAAAAAAAACTAGTTGAAAGTGATAATAATTTATTGACTCAATAAATTTTCCACAGCAATAATATTTATTGTACAAAATTGTTTAAATTGATTAAAGAACGAAATATTTGTTGTAAGCATTTCAGGCGCTTTATCTATTTATCTATCAATACAATGAGAAAACTAGAATGTACAATATTTAAAATATGTAGTAACTTTAAACTGAGAATATTTTACATGTAAATAATAAAAATAAATGTAATAAGTTAAAATATATTTTAGCAATAAGATAAAATAAAAAAAAAAGAAAAAACAAAAATAGAAACTATGAATTCTTTATAAAGAATATAAAATAATAATAAAGCTAACAATAAAAAATGAAAGAGTAAATTTAAAAAGTATACAACAAAAGTTTTTTTATTTCTCTATTGGAATTTTTTAACATTGCAGCAAAAAAAGAAGAAACTAACAAGGGGGTTGAGAAATGTATTTTATAAATATTATTCCACTATATAAACAGAATTTAACTGACATCGAATGGCTTGTAAAGTCATGTAAACAGGTTGAGTGTAGGCAGACATCAATATTAAAACAAAATCTGATATCTTAAGATGTTGAACTTGCGTCTGGTGAATGGTAAGTATGAGGGAGTATAAATATGCGCAGCAAACAATGTGCCGCACAAGAAGTTCCAGTTTCATTTGGTACATAAACCGGAAAAGCAAAACCAAGTTCCTGAAATTGTTGTCTATTTGGTTGTCTAAAAGCGTAGTAAGGATAAAAAATTTAAAAAAGAAAAAGTAAAGAACAAACTGAAAAATACAAGTAAATCCTTTATTCGATTTGTAATTCATGAGCAGAATCTTATCATTTATTTTAGTGCTGCGATGCTTGAATCCAAAGTCATTGAGTGCAAGCAGACACAGCCAAGAGCCAACGAGACACACACAGAGACAGAGACCCCCGCTCACAGGGATACAAACCATACATGCATCATGTATCTATGCACTTATTTATAAAGGTTTGTATGTATGCAGCTACTTTATTCATGGCGGTTCACATCGAATTGGCTTTGGCGCACTCTGACATACAAATATTAAAAAATGCAGAAATCAAAATCAGCGAAAATATAGAAGTAAATTCAATTTGTCTCTCTTTTATCTTGAATAATTGCAAAACTATTTCTTTTAAACACTAAATTGTGCAAGTGGGAAAAGTTACAAAGGCTTAACGAGTAATAAATAAATGTTGCTCATACGCATCGTTGTTTACTTAGACAAAATAAGTAGAAGGATGGAAGTTATTGTTATATTGATAGACCTACCAAGGTAGAAGGCGTCTAATATCAGGTAAGAATAATTTGTTTATCTTTTAATTGTGTTGATTTGCTTTGCTCATTAAGTTTTTTGTTAAACGAATTTAACCTTCAATTGCTCAGTCAAAGTCTACTAGTCTAATAGGGAGAAAGAGACATCAGAGA
>JBAMAW010001679.1:0-21583 GCA_037043295.1 Amiota minor
CAAAGTTCTGTGTTGGTGTTTTTCTGGACATAGAAAAGGCCTTCGACAAAGTCTGGCACGACGGCCTACTTACTAAAATTAGGACCATATTTCCAACTGATCTATTTGAAATCATTAAAAGCTACCTTGACTCTCGCTATTTCTACGTTAAATGTAAGGATGAATCTTCTACGCTAAGACAGATAAGAGCAGGAATCCCTCAAGGATGCGTGCTTGGTCCTATGTTGTATACTTTATACACATCAGACATCCCAACTCCAGGAGATAGCTCGTCAATGGTGGATACCTTCGCTGACGATACAGTACTAATGTACTCCCATAAAAATTTAGTTGTAGCAACAACTAAGCTGCAGAATATTCTTAACGAAGCTTGCACTTGGTTTGATAAATGGAAAATAAAAGTGAATGAACTAAAAACGACGCAAGTGATATACACAACACGGACAGCTTATCAACCAAGACAATTAAAAATAAAAGGTACTGATATTCCATTAAGCAATGTGGCAAAGTACCTGGGCATGCATATTGATAGTAAACTAACGCCATAATGGCTTATTCACCCCTGAAAGAATAATGGGAAAAGTCGAAGAAATTTACCCAGATCATTTCCATAACTATAAGATTCGTTACACCAAAAGGCGAGTAGAAGACCTAACCGAAGAAATAAAACAACAAGAATTAATAATAAAAACGCATAAGCGAGCACATCGTTGTGGTCAAAAATTCTTATTGAAAATCCAAGAAAAATACTACTTCCCAAAAATGCTCAAGAAAATCATTAACATTGTAGGACAGTGTCAAGTTTGTAAAGAACAAAAGTATGATAGACATCCGAACAACCCAGTATTAAAACCAACTCCTATCCCAGAATATTCTGGTTATACGATCCAAATTGATATTTACCCAACTGAAAGAAAATTGATGATGACAGCAATAGATAAATTTTCGAAATACGCGCAAGTTCGCATTATCCAAACTAAAGTAATGGAAGACATAAGATAACCCCTTCGAGAACCCCATTTTTATATAGTATACCCAAAGCAGTAGTTGTTGATAACGAACGGTCTTTTAATTCAACTACAATAAACTTTATGTTGGAAAAGGAGTTCAAGATAGACACGTTTATAGTACCTCCATATAAAACTACAGTTAACAGTTAAAAGTGAGATGTCTAAAATCCGAAAATAAGCACAAAGACATCAACGAATTTCTAGACAAAGCAGTGTACGATTAGAAATCTTCTATCCACTCAACAATAGGAAAAATTCTTGTTGACGTTTTCTTTGGAAGCATCCCTAATGTGACAAAAGACATCTTAAAAAATCTACAGACAAAACAAACGGTTAAGCTAGAAACTCATAATAAAACCGTAACATCATTAAAAAATATAACCCAGGAGATGAAATTTTCGTCAAAATAAACTAAAGATTAGGTTCAAAACTTTCAGCTCCGTTCAAAAAAGAAATGGTAAGTAGTGAAAGAAGATAAGTCAACAATCATAGTAAACAATTTCAGGGAGAACAGTACACAAAAGAAATATTAAAAAAAATGTGTGATTGTGCAAAACACTCACGAGACCTTGATGTGAAATACGTTGACTATGTTACTGAATGAATTAATGAAAGTTTGATGCAAAATTTCAGTACCAAATTTCAATTTCTGTAATACTAACAGCCCACCTCGGCTTCGCACGAGTGGTGTACCTATCTTCTATCTGCAGACATATCTATCTATCTATATAAATATATACAGAACCAATTTATATAATATCTTGTTTTTAAACAACAAATGAATGGTAATGAAGCAAGTTGCATATTTTTTAAAAGTACTATATCAGGTTTGTTTATGTGTCAGATAATCGAATCAAACTGAAAATATAAAGCATATATAGATTATATTACAATGAAAATGTATAACTAAAGTA
Source organism: Amiota minor (assembly GCA_037043295.1). Lineage (NCBI taxonomy): Eukaryota > Metazoa > Arthropoda > Insecta > Diptera > Drosophilidae > Amiota > Amiota minor. The sequence goes on from JBAMAW010001679.1 coordinate 1,925, forward strand.
TTGCAGCGTACAAAATAGTTAGTTACTTTAAGTGTACAATATTTTTAGTTTTTCCATCCGGAGAAAAAACAAATACCGCCGATGGTTTACCGACTCTCAAACACGCTACGTAGAACTGCCCGTGCGAAAAAGACCAAAGTGCACCGGAAACTGGACACGCTCAAAGTCAAAAAAAAGTCAGTTGGCATTAGTGGTATTCTTGGAATTTTGCCTAAACTTGTTGCACTTAAAACATTTTGCTTCAGTAGAACAATCTTTTCGTAAATGATACGTTGCCCCATAATCGAAACAACGACTTCCTAATACTGTTTTCTCGCTGTGCACATTTTTCTTGCCGCCACTGTATCGTTCTTCATTCTTTTTTCCCCTTTCAGTCGGGCGTTCGTATGTCTTATATTTTTCTTGCATTTCGAGATACGATTTGCATGCGTAGATAACATACTTGAATTCGTCTTTTATCTTTATCCCCTCAACAATATAACGTATGACAGAATCAACGTCAACCGCTCCGAGCGTAGCAATTTTCTTCATTTGCAATACGTACACTCGTGAAATGTTTCGTCTGCTATTTTTCCTCCTTCGCTTAGATTTTTATGTACCAAGGCTTCCTTTAGCTCTTCATATGTGCTCACGAATACTGTGCCATTTTCGTCATTTTCCCAAGAGTTTGAATATATTTTTGCTAGAAATTCGTTAGCCAATGGTCCACCGGCACACTTTGACCATCAAAGTCTTATACCACTTTTGAAAAATTTTCGACAGTTATTTTTGGTTCACTTTGTCGCTTTTCGTCAACAACTGCATTAATTCTTGCCATGTTTGAGCATTTTCATCGGTTTTTTGCACGTTTTGCTCCACTGTCTCTTCAAATTCGAAGCGTGTTCCTGTTATGTTCTCTCTTTCTGCTTCTTTTCTACGTTCTTCTACTTTTACTTGCTGTTTTACACATATCTTTTTTCTTCACTCATCTCTATTTTTGCTTTTGCTAGCTGTTTCTTTACTTTTTCCTTGTTCTTTAATGCTGCACTGTATTGTTTTGCTTTTGACCGCGTCGCGTATGTTTTTTTTGCACTCGTGAACGCTTAGCTAACAGCTATTATTTCTTTATTTTTTGTTTGTTTGTGTGTGTATATAAGCATAGTAAACTCCTTTTTTTAATATGTTGAGCCCCCAAATGTAAAATGTTTATTTATCATATAAGTATTATTAAAATTACTAAGTAACAACAAAAAAGTTTCAACTGCTGGCGACTGGCGACTTCCACTTCTACGACTGATCTTTACGACTTTTCGACACCTTCCTTATCTGCTACTCGTAACCTTTCACTCGCAAAATGTTATTGACGAAGCGCATTCTGGACGTCCAAGTTTGCGCCACCTTATCGAGCACTGCTGGCCGTATGTCACTTGTTATTGGTTTATCAGTTTATCAAGAAATAATCGAGAGGTGTCAAATCGCAAGACCTTGGAGGCCAATTGAACGGTCCATTTCTCGACATCAACTTATCGCCAAATTTTGATTTCAATAAATCGATGGTTGCGGGCGCCGTATGGCGTTATTTTTTATAATTTCAAGTTCTATCGGTCTTAAAAAACACCCTTTACAAACAATATTACGAGAAGCTTGAATGGATCGTTGAGTGCATAAAATTAAGCAACATAAATTTTTCAAATTTCGAAACTGTTACCTTTAAACCTTTGCCCGCATTAATTCACCACAGCAATTCCCGTTCGGAATTTGAAGTACTGTCTTTGCAATTCATAAATAAACTTAATATTAAAAATGTTGAAAGAATATCCTGTCTGAATAATCTGGTCAAGTCTATTATGGTGTCTAGCTTCGGTGTCTCGACTACTATAACTTTATTAATTATTGTGATCATAATTATCAAGAGGAACACGTACAGTAAAGTCTGAAATTATCATACAGAATCCTCAACTTTTTAGCTACCCCACAGAACGCGAAATCCTTAAAACAAAATCCACTAAGCGCAAAAGTCGTAATGACATACCATATCCTTAAACCAATCGGGGACGATTGGAATTTCGGAGAGAGGGTTAAGAAGCTTTTTCACACAAGCATAATTGTCTTCATTTCTTTACATTTCCTTTCCCACATTATAATTAATATGTTATGAAATCATATTTCGTATTTCAAACAATTTGCTGACGATATGTCTGCACACCTTCGGTTCTCAAGTGACCAATTTCTCTCGTGCCAATGCAATGTGATCCGATCGCTGCACGCGTTAGTTCAGAAGTTATAAACGGTAGGCAAGGTAGATTTAAGCTTTAGTTTTAACAGACTCATAAACAATCTTTTAATCAATAAAGACAGTCAGTGTCACAGAAAGATAAAATAAAATAAAATGATTTTATATATTAATTTTTTATTAAACAAACAAACTGTAAAACAAACTGGTTGACAGATCGCGCTCATTTTTGGGACAGTAATTAAGGACGAAGTCGCAGGCAAAGCTCGTAATTAATAAATATTTTATATAAGTATATAAATATCGGTAAGGGTGATTTTCTTTGTTCGTCCGTCTGCATATTTTATTCTAACGTTAGTTTTAATCTGCATTGTTTTGTTCTTTTCACGATTCTGTCCGAGACGTGAATGCTCTTTTTCTACGCACACACTTCACTGACCACGAAGTCTCTGCAATAGAGTTCCGTTTGGTACCCTTTGGGTCCGGAACTCTAAAAATGTAGCCTGAAATGTCACCTTTCACGTTCACACGTGTTCGTTTGACTCAATCAGATTAGTGCTGCCAGATCTATGGACACCAACACCATCTACTGGCCAAAAACCCGCGGAGACTTTTTATATTAACCAATATTAAATGAAAATCCTGCTTTCGATGAGGCTTTCAGTGCAACTGACAATCTTTCATAGGCTTTTTCCTTTGACTTTGCAAAAATCTGCTCGTCATCAATATAAACAATTGTATACGAGTTGTCGCATGGGATTTTGTTTGTGTAGTGGGGAGTCCGTTTTTGTTGCGTGAGATTTTTTTTATAGGGGGAAATCCGACTGAGTGTTCTTTTTTTTTTGCCGACAGTGTTTTAACAGTACGATCGTACTGTATTTAGAAGTAAATGATCGTACTGTTAAAACAGGTGATTGTGCTAGAAAGAGATCGCTGTATTCTAGTCAGTAAACATTTGTCCGACTGTCCGAGGCAACTGTTTGAAAAGCTTTCGAACTCAAAAAGGCGGTACAATAGCGAGGGTTTTTATCCGTTTAGAAGTGCTTCGGTACTTTGAACAACTAAAGTGTAATTTAGACGACATATTAGAAACTAAATTGTGTAATAGTGATGATTTTGTCGACCAAAGAACTACTGCTTCATTATTATTTGTTGCTATTAAGCATTGTGTTCGCAAAGTAAAATATAAAATAAAGGACGGCAGAGAAAAGCTACTTTCGGAATAGACAAAAGCTAATGTAAATAGATTGCAGCTTCAAAATCTTTTATGTGAAGTGAACCATTTGATACGTGAGATAGTGCGGTGCTACAAATTTAAAAGTAGAGATTCAGCCATTAATTTACCGTATGAAGAAGAACTAGGTGCAACGCCTACAAACTCGTCTAAACAAATAAAGCAGCCGCAGACAAGCAGTAAAACAAGAGAAAGCAGAAGGAATAAATGGCATATATCCAAGACGGGACGATCACAACCGAGATAGTACCAAGGGAGGATCCGGAAATTGGTAACGATGACGCACGCCAGTATTCCAGGACTGGTGACGCAAGAAAATCGAAGTTTAAACCGTGATAAAAGGTTTGCAGTAAGGGGAAGGAGTGGAGGTGACGTGAAAGGAGAGCAGAAGTGGAGTTGTTCCTATTTTTTTTTATAGGTTATAATATATTTTTTTTTTTATATATATTATCAATTGTGTTGCTTTTGTTTGAGTGTAATTAGTGTGTCAAAAGTAAAAAGTGAAAAAGTGTAAGGTGAAAAGGAAAATCAAAGTATTGGAGTACTGGAGTGTTGGCGGTTGTAGAGGGGTAAGTGCCTGCTTTTCAATTTTTTTTTTTTTTTTAATAGCTTTAAGTTTTTTTTCGATTAGTTATAAGATTTTCTTTCTTTTTTTTTTTTTGTATTATTATTTGTTTTTTTTTTATTTCATTTATTTACATATTATTTTTTTTATTATATATATATTACATACATTTATTTATATACATTTTTTTTTGTTCCATGAATGAATTAATTTTTTTTTTTTTTGTATAGCATGAACGTTTGTAAAAAGGAAAATATGAAACTTATAGCTGAGTAGAGTGATTGCTAGGGACGGTAAGGCAATGGACGCACGGTGATTGCGCTCAGGCCATGGTAGCCTGTGTGGCGAATATGGGAACTGACCCAAGCGTCAGTTCATGGATGGGTGGGAGCACCCGCGGCTAGTAACATCGGTGGCTGCATTGGTCTGTTAGGTTGAGTAAGGTAGGTAAGTTGGTGTTGCGTTGAATATGAGGGTAGGTTTGAGAGTGATGTTAGGTGTGAGTGAGAAAAAAAAAGTATTGTCAGACCCTGGTTAACAACCCCACCCTAAGCCGTTGCTAGCTGGGCAACCCTTTGTTGGGATGCAGGAGTACGGGTCTGGTACAGAGTATTCACCCTCGAGTGATCGTACTCTGGAAGATGCATTTTTAGCCTAAATGGCTAGAAATTCATACTGACCTTCAGGCCTTTCAAAAGCGGTTAGCTCTATTCAATAGAGTCTATTGAATAGGTGTGTAAAAGAATGTTATAAAACTAGTGATGGCACGATTAACCGGAAAACGATTAATAACCTGTTCATTTCATTCAAAAACCGGTTTAATTTTAACGACAATTTTCTTTCGGTTTATAGTTATAACCGGTTATTCACTCGAAAAATCCACTACTAGTGACGCCACTTAATTTCACAATTTGCGAAGTTTTCAGTGAAGTAAAAAGAGGAGAGTTAGATACAAAAAACAAATGGCTCCTGTACGTAGTGAAAAGATTACGTCAAAGTGCACTCAGCGAGATATTCAAAGTGTTTTGGATACTGCTCGATGTTATGAGTCAGGTGGTTCGAAACACAAAAAGTTGACGCAATTAATAATGGAAATGGCTTAGTTGGGAAGTTGTGTTGCTCGCTGATAAACCGCAGAAGTTCTACGCCGAATTATGAAGCTAACCGGAAAATGGCAAAAGGACATATATAATAATGGGCAATATGCACTTTATTGAAATATATTTTGAATAAAGAAATTTTTTGTTCAAAAATCTATGTAATTAAACGGCAAACACTGAAATTATGAAGCATTTCCTGCTTACACCACTGAACCGATTTCGAAAAAGGTATTGTGAACAATCTCAATTTTATCAAAATTGGTTTAGTTGCTTAGGTAAGAAAAGGTGTTAAAGATAACCTCTTTCCAACAACAACAACAACACACAGTCGTTGATGTTGTGAATACAGTAGAATGGAAGAATAGAGAGGTTTGTGTGCGGTTGTGTAAAGCCATGTTATTGTTATTGTTCTATTTTCGTTGTATACAAAGCAGAGATGCGCTAAACAACAGGGGGCGTACGCAGAAAAAATTTTCGGGGAGCCTTTTAGTGATCCTTTCAAATTTTGCATAAGAGTAAGAAATGAATGTGTTGTTGGTGTATAATTGTACTATCTTTATTGAGACTTTTGCGGTGAATTTTCCATTATTGTTAGGAAGATGGCAATAGAAATACACATTCAGATGTCCTATACACAGCAGAGATGTCCTATACAACAGGGGCGTACGCAGAAAAATTTTTGGGGGTTGATTATAGTGATCCATTAAAATTTTGGATAACATTCAGAAATGGATGTGTTGTATTTAAATTCCGTGTTTTGTGTTGGTTGAACCCCATAAGCTCTCTGCGTACGACCCTGATATACAAAGTACTATACAAAATATTGTGCACATGAAGAATAAAAGAATGCAAGAACGAAATTGTCAAAGCTGATATAAGTTATAGTGTAGGTGTCAGTATGTGTATGGGCAAACATCGTGTGCCTGCGATGATGTGCAAGGGCAAACAAGAGAAGAATTTAGCGTCAGTCATTTCGTATGCGTGTGTTCATCATGCTGCTTAGAAGTATGATGATAGTTCATTTCTTGTTATTTTTCGAAGTGAGCAGATGTGCGCACAGCAATGTCGGCACTTTGCAATTGTTTCTCATGCCATCCGCTCACGTCTGTTCATTCCAAAATATTTCATAATAGTGAGTACCTGCCTATATTTGCCTCTTTCACACGTACTTACTTCGTGAAGGCGCAAATGAGATAGCATGGTCAAAGCATTCTTAATATTAACCGAGTGTTTTGTGACTGGTTTGCGAAAATTTTTGCAAGTTTTATTTAATTTTTTTTCACAATTTTACATTGCTATTTGTTTCATAATTTTAACATTGCAATTTTTTTTATAATTTTAACATTGCTATTATTTAAATATGCCTTCCCGACATACTTTAACTTGTAGAATTCAGCGTACACGCCAGTGAAATTACATGAGATCAGGTAGAAATGTTATCGTAAGTACTTCAAAACGATCAAGATAATGATTTATTGAATTCCCCGTAATTTTGAGTCTCTTAGCTGTGGGTCTGTAATATTACGTTCTGATTTCTGTTCAGCAAAACATTTTCAATTTGAAATTACTTTATGTAACACTAGCGCTTTTACTTTGTGTTGTCATAAGGGAAAAGTTGCATTACCAGCCCTCATTCAGAATGTTCTTTTTATGAATTTAATTCAAGGTTTGAAGTCAAATTATAATGTCATTAAACAACGCTCCAATAATTATTTAATAATATCCGACGTATTGCTTCATTTGCACTGATAAGTTCTGAATTTAAAATAGATGACAGAGTTTTGAATGGAATTTATCATTTTTAGATTCATGACGTATTTTACCATCGATCTGCTTCAATTACTCCGGGTTATGGTAGTGATCCGGCATATGCACAGCTTTAATTTTACGACTTTGAAACTGCTATACGTCATAGACTGAATGTGTCTATTATGTATAAATTAGCAGTTGAGTTAGATCGTGTAAATGTCCTGAAAATACAACTGCTAATGTTTGTATGATGATTAAGGTGAATAAGTAGTGTGATCTTCGTCGATATAACGATGCTATTAAGACTGATGTTGCAGCTATTTTTAGAAGCGATGACGGTGAACCGCATTTTGAGAGAAGTATGGTTATTTTTCCGAAATTTTCACGAGAACTTCATAATGTTTCTGTTTTGGATTCTTCATTAGATCCGTTAGCATATCCTTTGTTGTTTCCTAATGGTGATACCGGTTGGCAAGTAAATGTGTCACTCAACGTTGCTTCCTATACTAATTCTCATGCTCCTCGAAACAAAGTTACTATGTTACAGTATACATGTTATCATCTTACTATTGTGATTACTTTAGTCTTCTGCATTCTTCCCAAAAATTATTTCTTCAACGGATCGTTGATATGTACGATCAAATTGAAAGTACCAGATTACATTTCATTAAACAAAATCAGGCTGCTCTACGTGCTGACCTTTATAATAACTTAAAAGGTTTTATAAATCAAAATCCAAATGGTACTGATTCTAGAGTTGGTCACATAGTAATTTTGCCTCCCACATTCATAGGTTCTCCACGAAATATGTTCCAGAATTACTTAGATGCTATGTGTATTGTACGGCGAAAGGGAAAAACTTCTTTATTCATAACTATTACATGTAATCCAAATTGGCTCGAAATTATCGAAACCTTAAATGGAGCGAAGGCTACTTTCGACCTGATATTGCTGTTTGCGTTTTCAAAATTAAATTGAATGAACTGATCAACTTGATAGTTCGGTAAAGTTGATGCTATTATTTACACAATTGAATTTCAAAAACGTGGTCTCCCTCAAACACATATTTTGTTGCCTTTGGAAAATGATGATATAGTTGAAATTATTGATAAAATCGTTTTTGGTGGAATTCCTGACACTCATACTCATCCAAAATAACAGAACTTAGTAAAAAGTCATATGATTCATGGCCCCTGTGGTGTTCTTAATCCTAATTCAGTGTGCATGCGAGAAGGAAAATGTTCTAAAAATTTGCCTTAAGATTTCTCAGAACGTACTCGTGACAGTGTGAATGGTTATCCAGCATGTAGACGTCGTGATTATGGTGTTTCTGTTGATGTTCGTGGGCATAGTGTTGATGATAGATTTGTGGTCCCATACAATCCGTATCTTTTACCTAAGTTCAATTGTCATTTGAATGTTGAAGTTAGCACGACTGTTAAGAGTGTCAAATATATTTACAAGTATGTTTATAAAAGGCATACTTATAATTGTGGGACTTTAGAATTTGGTGTTGAGAATGTTGGGCCGAACGAAATCATTATAGATGACATTCGAAATTTCTTAAATGGTAGATTTGTTGGTTCCACTGAAGCTGCTTGGATCAAGGATATTTGAATTCCCAATGCATTATCAGTCACATACAATTTTTCAGCTTGATTGCCACCTGCCTGGAAACCAAAATACTTACTTTAAAGAAGGAACTGTGGAACAGGCCGTAGCTAATCCTCCAAGAACCAAATTATTAGCATTCGTTGAATTGAATACAAACGTTGCATCTGCAAATGAATTACTGTATATTGAAATTCGAGAACATTTCGTGTGGGATGGTAAAGCAAAAATGTAGATTGTTAGACAACTTGGGGCAGAGAAAATTATTTCTTGAATGCATGTTATACCTCCTAAGGATGTCGAGTTATTCCATTTACTGTTATTTCTATTACACCTTCGTGGTGGTCGTTTGAGGATTTACGATTCTATAATGGGATTGTGTATCCTACTTTTGTAGATCCATGTCACGCGCGGGGGATTGCATCCAATGCCAACGATTGGCGTGAATGTTTAAATGAAGTAAAACAAACTAATTCTCTAAGACAATTGCGAGAGTTATTTGGGTTTGTTTGTGGTTTGAATGTTCCAGCGAATGTGATAGTTTTATGGAATGAATTCAAAGATGATATGAGTGAAGATTTTCTTAGTCAGGATATTTCTTATAATCGAACTTTTCTAATAATCGATGATATTCTTCAGACTCATAATTCTTCATGTCAAGAATTTGGTCTTCCAATCTCCGTTTATTTCCCTGTTGATTCTGTTTTCAGTGATAGTACTACCCGCGTTGAAGAAGAAAATATTTTTGAAGATATGTTTAATAGCGGTAATGATGAACAATGTAATATTACAGATAGTGTTTTACGAGAAGTTTTGAATCATGATACTGCCACGCAGGTGGTGGGAAAACTAAGAACTCAATGTCAAGTCATTTCAAGTTTTGCGATGACTATAAATAAATCCCAAGAGCTTTCACAAAGAACATTGTCTACAAAGAAGTTATTAGCACTTAAAATACAAATGTTTATTTTCTAGAATGCGGTCGATTGTGTCGGCCGCGGGTTCCCCTAGTATGTATAACAATGTATATCACTTTTTAACGTTACAAGAAAGTGATAAAAAGAAGAATTTGCATATTCTGAACAAATAAATGATCTTTGTGAGAACTGCACATCGCTGCACAACAATAATCACATGGCTTTACACAACCGATGCGCGTACACAGAACAGAAGAGAGTGACAGACAAACTTCTCTATGCTCTCACAACATCAACGGCTGTGTCTGTGTGCAAGAGATGTGCAACAGAGACATCGTTTTTTCATTCATACAATTTTTTCTTGGGTATGCCAAAAATGGTAATAAGAAAAAGAGCTTTCTGTTAAGCTTTCGCGCCGTTCAGTCAGTGATTTTGTGCACTACTTTTAAATCGGCATTATTTACATTTCCTGCGTGCTTTTGCACATTTAGATTTAATGCATAATTACCTTGCATTGTATTATAAGTTTCTAGTATCTTGCCCAGTGAGTCAAGCATGCAAAGTGGCCGGTACGGTAGGATGGTCCGGCTGCTTATTTGGCTTAAGCAACAAGACCAGCCTTTGTATTTTCCAAATGTTTGGGAAAGCTCCTTCAGCCAAACATGCAGAGTACATTTTTGCGAAGGTCACCGGGCCAGCTCGCACTGCAGTCTTCATTGCTCTATTTGGGATACCGTCCGATCCTGGAGCCTTCCTATCACCCTACGAGCTTGACGAACCTCGTCTGGTGTAACCTCTGGAGCATCTGCCAGGCCTGCAGATGAATCGGTGAGCGCCACTGTTTCACAAAACGTGAAGAGTGCAGAGACCACATTACCCATTACCTCGGGATCCGACGGCTGTGGAGGCTGAGGTCCTCTAACCGTGCTCATTACCATCTTATAAGCCTTTCCCTCAATCATTGTCAATGTCACAGCTGTTACAAATATTTTTAAAGCATTCGTCTTTGCTCGATCGTATCGCCTTCAACAGGAGTCTCCTTAGCGTCTTGAAATCATCCTGCAGTTGCTCCCAAGTTGCGCCTTTCTGCGGGCATGATTACAGCGACTCCTTAGTTCAGCAATCCAATCATTCCACCAAAAAACTGCCTTGAAATCACCTGCAATGATGTGCGGAGTCCTTGTCCTCGCTTCCTCTACTAATTCCGTAATGAGTTTAGATGTAGGTGTGAGTATATGTATGGGCAAACATCGTGTGCATGTGATAATGTGCAAGGGGGAACAAGAAAAGAATGAAATAGTCAAAAAAGACATAAGTTCAGGCGTATGTTAATTTTTTGTTTTTGTTTTATTCCAGCAAAGGCTTTTATGTTTTGTGTAAACATATTTGTGAAAAGTACAATGATTAGATAATCAAAATAGTAAAATATTCTATTGGCTTTATACATCCGATGAGCGTACAGCAATAGAACAGGAGAGAGTGACATACAAACTTCTTTATTCTTCCATTCTACAACATCAACGGCTGTGTCTAGAGTGCAAGAGATGTGCAACGGAGACATCGTTTTTTCATTCATACAATTTGTTCTTGAGCATGCCAAAATTGGTGATAAGAAGAGCTTTATGTTCAGCTTTCGCGTCGTTCAGTCAGTGATTTTGTGCACTACTTATAAATCAGCATTATTAACATTTCCCGCGTGTTTTTGCATCTTTAAATTTTGTGCATAATTTCCTTGCGTTTATTTTTAATTTTTTTTTCTAACAATTTATCTATACAATTTTATAAGCTTTGACGCCGCTCAGTCAGTGTTTCTGTATGCTATAAATCAGCATAGTTGACATATTTAATATTTACCGAGTGTTTGTGACTTGTTTGCGAAAATTTTTGCGATATTTATTTAATTTTCTTTTATAAATTTAATTTTTCATAATTTTAACATTGCTATTATTTCAATATGCCTTCCCGACCTACTTTAACTAGTAAAAATCAGCGTACACGCCACAGAAATTACATGAGATCAGTTAGAAATGTTATCGCAAGTACTTGATCTATTGAATGGAACGTATAAAATTTCATTGTAATTAATTAATTAATATATACTTTACGTAACACTAGCGCTTTTACTTTGTGTTGTCATAAAGGAAAAGTTGCATTTCCACACCTCATTCAGAATGTTCTTTTTATGAATTTAGTTCAATGTTTGAACTCAAATGACAATGTCATTAAACAACGCTCCAAGATTTACTGTGATAATATCCGTTCTTATAATGCTTCATTTGCAATGATAATTTCTGAATATAAATTAGAAAAAAGTTTTGAATGAAATTTATCATTTTAAGATTCATGACGTATTTTACCAACGATCTGCTTCAATTACTCCGGGTTATGGTAGTGATCCGGCATATGCACAGCTTTATTTTTACGACGTTGAAACTGCTGTGCATCATAGACTGAATGCTAGAGCAAATTATGGATGAAATGTGTCTATTATGTATGAATTAGCTAATTAGCTAATGAGATCGTGTAAATGTGTTTGTCTTAAAAATACAACTGCTAATGTTTGTATGATGATTAAGGTGAATAAAGAGTGTTATCTTCGTCGATATAACGATGCTAATCAGACTGATGTTGCAGCTATTTTTAGAAGCGATGACGGTGAACCGGCATTTGAGAGAGGTATGGTTATTTTTCCGAAATGTTTACGAGAACTTCATAATGTTTCTGTTTTGGACTCTTTATTAGATCCGTTGGCATATCCTTTGTTGTTTCCTAATGGTGATACCGGTTGGCATGTAAATATGTGACATAACATTGCTTCTAATTCTCATTCTCATGTTCCTCGAAATACTATGTTACAGTATACAATACATGTTATCGTCTTGCCATTCGTGATGATTTTAGTCTTCCGCATTGTTCCCAAAAAATATTTCTTCAATGGATCGTTGATATGTACGCTCGAATTGAAAGTACCAGATTTCATTTCATCAAACAAAATCAGGCTACTCTACGTGCTGACCCTTATCATAACTTAAGTGATTTTATAGATCAAAATCCAAATGGTAATAATTCTAGAGGCGGGTACAAAGTAATTTTGCCTTTCACATTCAAATATGTTCCAGTATTACTTAGATGCTATGTGTATTATGCAGCGATAGGGAAAACCTTCTTTATTCATAACTTTGACATGTAATCCACATTGGCCCGATCTGATATTTTGTTGACTTTGATGAGTTGATAGTATTGAAATTATTGATAAAATTGTTTCTGCAGAAATTCTTGATCCTCATACTCATCCAAAATTACATAACTTAGTAAGAAGTCATGGTCCCTGCGGTGTTCTTAATTCTAGTTCAGTGTGCATGCGAGAAGGAAAATCTTCTAAAAATTTTCCTAAAGATTTCTCAGAACGTACTCACAATAGTGTGAATGGTTATCCAGTATATAGACGTCGTGATTATGGTGTTTCTGTTGATGTTCGTGGGCATAGTGTCGATAATAAATTTGTGGTCATTGTCATTTGAATGTTGAAGTTTGCACGACTGTTAAGAGCGTCAAATACATTTTCAAGTATATTTATAAAGAATATGATTGTGCGACTTTAGAATTTGGTGTTGAGAATGTTGGGCCGAATGAAATCGTGATAGATGAGATCTGAAATTTCTTAAATGGTAGATTTGTTGGCACCTGCCTGGAAAACAAAATACCTACTTTAGAGAAGAAAATGTAGAACAAGCCGTAGCTAATCCTCCAAGAACCAAATTATTAGCATTCTTTGAATTGAATACAAACGTTGCTTCTGCAAAGGAATTTCTGTATATTGAAATTCCAGAACATTTCGTGTGGGATGGTAAAGCAAAAAAGTGGACAGTTAGACAACGTGGGACAGAAAAAGTTATTTCTCGAATCTATGTTGTATCTCCTAAAGATGTCCAGTTATTTCATTTACGTTCGTGGTGCCAAGTCTTTTGAGGATTTACGATTCTATAATGGGGTTGTGTATCTTACTTTTGTAAATCCATGTCAAGCGCGGGGGATTGCATCCAATGACAACGATTGGCGTAAATGTTTAAATGAAGTAAAACAAACTAATTCCCCAAGACAATTGCGAGAGTTATTTGGGTTTATTTGTGTTTTGAATATTCCAGCGAATGTGTTACTTTTATGGAATGAATTCAAAGATGATAGACTACATTCAGGATATTTTTTATAATCAAACTCTTGTAATAATCGATGATACTCTTCAGACTCATAATACTTCATGTCAAGAATTTGGTCCTCCAATCCCTGTTGATTCTGTTTTCAGTGATAGTACTAACCGCGTTGAAGAAGAAAATATTTTTGAAAATATGTTTAACAGCGCTAATGATGAACAACGTAATATTATAGATAGTGTTTTACGAGAAGTTTTGAATCATGATACTGGTAGCAATGTATTTTGTTTAACGGCTCACACAGGTTGTGGGAAAACTTATGTCTAAACTGCAATCATTCGTAAATTCATTAAATCTTCGTGGTATACCCACAGTTTTCAGCGGTATCACTTCTATTCTTTTGATCGGTAGGAGGACCTTACACAATGTGTTCAAATTACCAATTCCATTATTAGAAAATTCAGTTTCAAATATCAGTTCTAACAGTAGTCAAGGTAGATTCCTCAATTCTGCGTCACTGTTTATAATCGACGAAATTTCCATGTGTCCTCTTTATGCTATGAAATTAATTGATATCTATCAACTTGAGTTTGGGAGAGAATAGAGACAAATTATTTGGGGGAAAACAATTTAGTTATGCGGTGATTTTAGACAAATCCTGGCAGATGTTCCTCATGGTTCACGTGTTACCCTCATAGAAAATTGTATTACATCGTGGTTTCAATTTTGAAACTTTCATCATGTCACTTTATTTCAAAATATGAGGGCCCTTCCTCATGAAATTCAATGTGTTCAGTTTCTTATATCACTTGGTAACGGTGAAATGGAAGCTTTTCCTCAGTTCGGTTCGGATATCGTAGAAATACCGAATAATTTAATTTGTGAACCTTTAAACATCATCGATCATATATTTAAAAATATTCCGGAAACTATATGATCTACTGACATATTGAATTCAGCTATTTTGGTTCCAAAGAATGATTGTTGATTTATAAATTTAGAAGTCTTAAAACGAATGCCTGGAGAGGAACAGGCTTAATACAGCTTTAACATTGTCAGTGATGATGCACGTGAACAAGTGGTCTGCCTCCCATGAATTGATTTTAAAAGAAAACTGTATTGTATTATTAATACGGAATTTAAATATAGGAAAAGCATTAGTTAACCGAACTCACATGCGCGTAAAACGAATGCACCGAAACTCAATAGATTGCAAGGACATGGCTGAATCAATTCGTCTCGTCGAGCTGATCAAGAATATATGTATATACAGCTACGGTCAAAATAATAGTAGCGCTAGTTGGAAAATGAAATTGATAAAAAAAAAATTAATGAATTGGTGTTTTAATGTACCAAAAATATTTTTTTTTTAAAGTATGATGTGTTATTGAGAAATTCATAACGAAATAATAACAACTTTATGTCATATGACAATAAAAAAAATTTTTTCTCAAAAGTTCAATTAATTTGCACGGTCAAAATAATAGTAGTGATTCATTTGTAGGTCTCTCACCTGCCCAAACCAATACAAATGTTACGGATAATATTAAAATAACTAAAATTACGACTATTACACTACAATAGCCTTTGTTTGCTATAATTGCAGCACATCGTTTTGGCATCGAATCTACAAGATTTTGACACCTTTGGGAAGGAATGGAGCTCCAAGCATCTCTAACTGCTTCCCAAAGCTGTTGAACATTATTGGGTAGACGTTTGGCAACTTCATTCTTCACGTCGCACCACAAATTCTCAATTGGGTTGAGATCTGGCGACTGTGCAGGCCATTCTAGTACATTTATTCCGTTGGCCTGCAACCACTGTTTGGCAACTTCGCTTGTATGCTTAGGGTCATTGTCTTGCTGAAGCTCCCAAATCAGTGGCATTTCTTCACTAGCATATGTCAGCATTATCCTGCTTTATATGCACATACAGGTGCCGATCCATGATATCCTTGATCCAATTTATTGGCCCCACGCCGTCATATGAAAAACAAGCCCAGATCATAATGCGAGCCTCCGTCTTTTACAGTTTTTGTTGTGAATCTTGGTTGCCACTCAGACTCTGGTGGCCGCCTGACATACTGACGAGATCCAGGTCCACCATAAAGTACAATTTTGGATTCGTCCGACCATAAAATGTTTCTCAATTTCTGTAATGGCCAATCAATGTGATCATGGGCGAATTTAATTCGTGCGGCAGATTTAATTCCTTTTTTATTTTGTAGAGCACCGAAATGGGTTCTGCTTTGAGTATCTTACTACACGGGTAACTAATCTTTCGGACATAATGCGAGGTCGTCCACGTGTTTCAATACCTGATATGAATTTTATAGCATTACGCACCATTGTATATGACATAAAGTTGTTATTATTTCCTTATGATTTTCTCATTAACACATCATACTTTAAAAAATAATATTTTTGGTACATTAAAACACCAATTCATTAATTTTTTTTTTTATCAAATTCATTTTCCAACTAGCGCTACTATTATTTTCACCGTAGCTGTACTTTATGGGGTCTCTGATGTCTCCGTCTGCCAGTTACAAACTTCATGAGAAACATACTTTTTACTGCGTGAATTTCGGCACTATAAGTTTCAAATCCACTTTCAGTAAGCAAATTGCAAGATCGTGTGGTTACTCGATCGTATAGCTCCCGTACTAACCCGTATGTTTCTTGTATGGGGACCTCTTTAATTTTGTGAATATATTTCAGTTTTAGTATTTTTTGCTGTTGCCCACATTCTGTCAAAATTTCAACACTCTACCTATTACGGTTCTTGAGATATGGCCTGAGGACGGACAGCGTAGCCTTAGTAATAGGGTTCCGTTTGGTACCCTTTGGGTCCGGAACCCTAAAAAAAAAAAAAAGGTGCTTATAATGACTGCTATTTTTGATAAGCCAATCCGATTGACTGTTTTATCCCTAAATGTATATTAGTTTCATGTGTATTCATCATGTGTACATATTTACCTGAAAATGATTGTGGCGGAAATTGTTCTATTTCAGTTAATACTGCTGTATATGTATTATTTTGTGTACAATTTTGTCTAGAGGAAGCTGCGATACGCCTTGGTGAACAGTTGCCGCCAGATACTGCTGCTAATAAAAAGTCGTCTATATCTCTGCTTGATATAGATACGTTAGCGCGTTCGGTAAGTCGTTTTGGTCGTGTCTGATCATTTGATTTTTTTCTCGGCTACTAGAACTGCGTCTATTTCTTTCATTCTTCGTTTGTTTGCTGCCCATGAAATTTCTACCGATAACCGTTTAACCCTTATATGACATTATACACGAGCGCACAAACACACTTTTTACTGTTGTTTTTTATTTTATAGAAAAACAATTCATTTATTACAAATTAAGATATATAATTACAAATTTTGTTAATTTTTCTTGTTTTCCCTTTTATTTGTTTTACTTGCGGGTTTTCCAACTAATAAATTTAACAAGTGTTGAAAGGGAACAAGCATCCAACGTAAATTAGGTTTACGTACCCAAGCACAGAGCAATCAAGTTTAAACGCCTGTATTACAAAACAGAAACAGATACAGATTTCAGTACATTTCTGACTGAAACCAGAACAGAAACAGAACCAAGAAACATTTCTGCCATGTTGCATTAGAAACTAGAATTGTGCGTGTATGCGATCAAAACGCCTTTTGATTCATTCACTTTAAAAAGAATAAACTTTTGCCGGAGTCATTTAAAATGAATGTGACTGAATGTAGAATTTTGTTTCTGTAAATTGAACGTTGTTCCCATTCACATGTTTTTATTTACATCTATTGTGAATGAAAATGAATGTTGGTACTTGCGAATTGTGAGTACATCATTTTGTTTATATTTTATCCCTGTACAAATGAATGATCGTGTCGCTTAACGAAGTGAAATAACAACGAAAAACACGAAAAAAGACAAAGGGCATTCGCATTGCGTCCCATATAAACAAGCAATAATGCGTATATGTGCTATTGTTTCTTTATTGTGTATGTGGTTGAAGTGGAACGATCGAATGTTCACTTGATACCATATTGCTTCGAATATGAAGTATGAAAAAGTGAAATGACTGAATGAATAACGATTCAACTAATGATTGAGCCAGGCACTCGGTAGTTTTTTTTTTCAACTAAAGTTGTTTTATTAAGCAAAGCAAGAAGAAGGAATTGGTAAAATTGAGTCGCAAAAATGCGCAAGATATTTTGCACAAACAACCCTTAAATTTTGAAGATAGCATGTCTTATGAATTTGTAATAATTGATGCACAAAATAACCATGTATTTATTTAAGAATGTTAAATTATATTTATTATTATATACTATTATAAGTTACAGATTTACATTACTTATAATATTATAATATGTCTTGTATATTTGAATAGAGGAACATAATTTTGTCTACATTGTCAGGTTTTGATGCAATAACAGAACACTTTTCCGTTATTAGGTTTCTGGCGTTTGAAAATGCCCTTTCTGAGAAAGCGCTTCTAGAAGAAATGCACAATATTTTGCAACACATAGTTTGGAGCAAGAGAGGAAATTTGTTTTCATTCGATTGCCACTATTGTATGCGATCGAAATCGTCGGTAAAAACAACTTTTGAATTGCAGTATCTTTGAACTTCTTCGTCTATTTTATCGCTTTGATCTTCAGTTGTTATTTTATTTATTTATTTATTTATATAATGCTAACTTAAAGTGAAAACTAGAAGTTAACAGAAAATTAGCCATGGCTGCCAGGGCTTTCAGCTAATAAAGATATATATGTAAATAAAAATGATGATAATAATAATAATAGTGACTAAATAAGTGCTTAAGTTTAAGGTTAAAGTTTACTGTACAGATTTACTTTTTTAAAGAAGTTAAGAATAAGATTAAAGTTAAGGACGGATCGAAAATGATTGAGATGGGGTCTATATTAGCGCATGTGGAAGATCTGAGGTGGTGCAATGAGGAGCAGGATGTTATAATGTGGTGAATGTTATTAGGAGCGTTATTATATAAGGGATAGATGTTATTTAGGTTTTTATCGATGAGGTGTATGTTATTTGTTATTTTATTCACACCGTTAATGGTTTTGTAATATTTTGGATCTTTAAGGGTTTCGTACGATCCGATTGGGAATGTTTCTGAGGCTATTACAGTGATTGTTGATCCTGTATCTATAAGACACTTTAATTGTACGTTATTAATTTGTACTAAGTTCTATATATGGTTCTTTGCAAAAATTTTCATCACTCTGCTGGATATTTTCTATATCCATAGGTTCTGTTGGCATGTCACGCTGTCTTGGATAAAATTGATTTTTTTGTGGCATATTGTTCGTAGAACTAGGTTGATGTGACATTTGAGTTCTTCCGCTTCTTAGATTTTGTATGAAAGTGTTTCGCTCACCAACAGGATTATTGCCAACGGTAAAATATGATTGTTTATTTCCTAAATATTGAGATGAGTAGTTTGACTTGTAATTGCTTTTCGGAACTATTTTTGGTTGAAAACATTCGGTATTTTTATTTAATAAGGTATTCTAACTTATAACAGTTTTCCTGTGTCTATACGAGTAGTCTATGCATCTCCGATCGTTTATGAGTTTAAACCTAGAGTCTTTTGGAGCTAGGAAATCAAATTGTTGTTCATTAGATATGTGTTGTTGCTCATAAATTGGTCGTTGTTGTTCATTAATTAGTTCTTGTTGACCATTCACTTGTTTTTGTAGCTGCGCAGTCTCTCTAGCTTGTTCAGCAAATTGACCGTGTTGTTCGCGAAGAGCCAATTCCAAGTATTAAATCTTTTCGAAGAGATCTTCCATGGTTGTTATCGTTAAATTTCGGTTGTTATAAATTATATACATACGTAAATAAAAAAACTGACTGTTAATTCAAATTTTTGATGATTCTTAATGTTTCGTTTTTATTAATTTTTAGGGTTCCGGACCCAAAGGGTACCAAAGGGAACCCTATTGCAGAGACTTCGTTGTCCGTCCGTCCATCCGTCCGTCCATCCGTCCGTCCGCGGGTCATATCTCACGAACCGTAATAGCTAGAGAATTGAAATTTCTGCGAGCGTAGTTCAAACAATCGTATATCACAGGTAGCGCAACTTATAGGCAACAACAAT